>VWZX01009335.1:6011830-6078067 GCA_013399015.1 Galbula dea
ACTTTACATTTAGCCTTATTAAAACTCATCCCATTGGTCTCTGCCCATCTATCCAGCCTAGACCAAACTGCCTGGAAACAGAACATGAAGTCACACAGAATGCAAGTGCAGCATAGCAGGATGAACACATGCTGAGAGAAAAGATGAAACTAGGTCATAAAATTGAGAAAAAAGGAGAAACCACATTTAAAATTTATTAGTGATTCCTAGGTTCCTTGCTAGCTCAGATCAATTGTCTGGTCCAGAAATGGATTTCACAGTGATCAGAATAATTCCCGTTTCCAGCAAACTCTTAAGAAAAATAAAAATTAAAAAAAATCTGTGAGCCTTATTCCAGAAACTAAAGATATTTCTTACATCAGCTGTCACGTGCCAGCCCACTCCAGCCACACAGCCAGGCTGCAACTCCCAGGAAAGGGTTACATCTCACTGGTAGTAGTGTGCCATCCAAGGGTAGTGACAAGCAGCCTCCTGAGCATTTGGGAGCTATGCAAAGCCCTGGGGCACCCACCTCTTCTCAACAACTTTATTTTAAAGGTAAGACAAGCTTTAAAACAAAGTCCTTGTCTGTCTGTTGCAGTTTTTGTCAAGTGTATCTTTAGCTGCTTAAAGCTTAATCAAAACGTGACTGGAGATGTTACATCACAGTGAAGCTTATTCATGCAAAAGAGCAGCTGACTGCGGTTAGGAGCACCACAGAGTTGTTGGTTTCTTCTTGTCAGGTGAGATGCACTAAGCCTGAGAACGTTTTTATTTCTCAGCAGCTATGAAGGGCTATCATACCTACTGTTGCCCTGCTGTAAGCAGTTTCATCACCTAAGCGGAGATGAAAACATAGGTACAAACCCCTGAAACGAGGATGGATGAAAAAAGTTATTCAACTGCAGGTACAATCAAGTGATGAGGAGCACACTGCTGGCTACCTACTGTGGATATGTGGGGGGATATAAAAAAAAAAAAAAAGCCTGAAAGAAGCACTCATCTTTTGTCTAGCTCCTTGCTATTGTTAAAACAAAATTGTACTCAGCACATCTGATGATTTGGACTCCTGAAGGGGCAGAAAAATGTTGGCTGTGCCTAGCAGTAGTGACTTTAAAACATGCATGGTAACAAAGACAAGGACAGCACTACTCCCAGGAGGGTGGCAGCTTGATGTTCCTCTGCATTTTGGGGACCCCTTAAAGACCAATAAATTTATGGTAAACCACAAAACATTCAAGGCTTGTTAAAGTACCTGCTGTACTGTTTTAAACCTGAGATAAAGTGGGACTTTCAGAGGAGGAAGGAGAATTTATTTACACTAGGTACATCTTAAGAGTTTCATGTAACAAGATGTAAGAACATCCTCAGAATGAGGATGAATAGACTTGTAGGGGTTTGTCTGTGTGCACATGGTTATAAATGTTATTGTGCTGCAACAGAATTCACTCTCGGAACACGATGTTTCTAGGTGAAAATTTCCAAGAGACTCAGAGGTGCCTCTTATAGCATGAGAGTATTGTTTCCAAATCAAATAACAGTTTGCAGGCTTTCTCTTACTCTTCCTTATTCAAGACATTTGTGCCTGAATTATCTTATTTACCCAGAAATTACAGGTATTTAGCCAGAAAGGAATTTGCCTACAAGGTGTATTACTTTACATTGTGTAATTTGCTTATGTTGCAGAACAGTAGGGTCCACCAAGATAACCTGAAATGAAGTTACAGGTGATGATATGACATGAGTGATGGACTTTCCCAAGAAACAACCTTCCCTTCAAACTCAAATATCTGTCATTACTCAGGCTTTGTTTCAAGTTTTTTAAGTTTAGTTCTAACAGGTAAGACATCTGTTCTGGTGGCGTTGGTTTTTTGTTTCTAAAGGCTTTGAAACATCTGAAGCTTCAGCTGAATTAGGACCACTTTCTGAGATTTCTGAATATGTCTAACTTTTTCTTTAAAGATGATGTTGTATTCAGGTAGACAGTATGAAACTTGTACTATAATGTGAGGAGTTTGAAAGTTTCTGAGCTTTGCTTGTAATTGCTTAAGAATGAATGTTTGATAAATATATACACATTTTCTAATAAAGATTATCATAGATATGGTTGCAAAGTATAAGTTATCTCAGTCAGGTTTTACATACCTCCAGAGAAGGAGACTCCACAACCTCTCTGGGCAGTCTGTGCCAGTGCTCTAGCACCTGAACTGGGAAAAAATTTCTATGTGTATTCACACAGAATCTCCTATGCTTCAGCTTACAGCCATTGCTCCTTGTCCTGTCATTGGGATTCACCAAGAAGAGCCTGACTCCATCCTCCTGACACACACCCTTCACATATTTAAACACATAAACGAGATCACCCCTTAGTCTCCTCTTCTCCAAGCTAAAGAGACCCAGCTCCCCTCAGCCTTTCCTCTTTCCTGCACTTGCCTTCTGTTGCAGCCATCAACTTTCCTCCAGCCACCTGTTTCATTTAGGCCTCTACCTTCAACCTTTGCCCAGCCTTCTGTTACAAGTGCCCCATTCCTATGGTGTATGGGGGACTGAGAAGGCAGGGGAGGTCAGGAGGAGCCTCTCTTGCCTCTCCCACCTCTCCGGGGAGGGACCTGCCTCCATTCCCCCCCATCGCTTGGGTCATCCTTTTGCAGGCAGCAAGAGGGAGTGGGACCCCCTACTTCTCATGCATGCCCCACCTGCTACCCTTCTGTCAGGGATGGGAGAACTTGGCTCCACTATTCTGTCTCCTTTTCATGTTCCCTTCCAGTCCTTAACCTCATGACCTCCTCCTTAGCTCAGCCACCATACTGAGCAGATCATTCACCTATTCACACCCGACACAGGTGTTATGTCTGCTACCCTCCACCGCAACTGCCAGGCTGTGGCACTCTCCACAGCTAGAGACCTGGACACCAACATGCCTGCATGGGGCCTCAGTCTGGGTGCCCACAGTTTTTCTAACAGCAGCCCTCAACCAAGTTACAACCATTCCCAGAGATTTACAGGAGATTCACCTCACAGACAGCAGCAACACACCCAGATGACTCACCCTGCTCCTTAACCAGCCTTTTCCGGTGCACACAAATCTCCAATCTCTGTCCTCTTGGGCTCCTTAAGTAAGCCCAGGTGAGCTGCAATCCTCCCCCAGCTGCTGCTGCCCCTCCCACGGGGAAGCAGATCACGTGGTCTACAAACTCAGCTTTTCACAGGAGAAAAACTCCCCTGAAGTTCCAAAACACAGGAAGCAGAAAGTTCCTCGGCTGTTCTGAGGAATTTCACCCTCAGAGTAAAAAAATTCTTCCCTTTATCTAATCTAAGTCTGCCTTTTTTTATTTTAAAACCATTACCCCTTGTTCTGTTGCAATAGGCTCTGCTAAAAAAGACTGTCCCCATCTGTCTTATAAGCCCTCTTTGATACTTGAAGGCTGCAATAAGGCCTCCCCAGACCCTTTTCTTCTCCAAGCTGAAAAATCTCATTTTTCTCAGCCTGTGTTCCATCCCTTTTTTGTGGCCCTCTTCTGGCCTTGTGTCTTTCCAGTACTGAGGACTCGAGAGCTGGACACAGTACTCCAGGTGAGCTCTCACCAAAGTGGAGTAGAGGGGCAGAATCACCTCCCCTGACCTGCTGGCCACACTTCTGAAGCAGCCCAGGCTATTTCTGGAGGTCTTGTGCATATGGAGTAATGAAATCCCTGTACTGTAGAGATTTTTGGTATATGACCTTGGCAGGGCTTGTGGACAGGCTTATTAGCCTGCCTTCCTAGGATTTATATTGAATTTCAAATCTTGTGCTCATCCAAGTAGCTACCATTTAATACCATAATAAATAAATGCTTGGCAATGACACAGCATTTCAAGACTATCCCTTAGACACTGCAGGCAGAAGTCAGAAGCTTTTAAAGGTTATTCTGCTGGGCCTCCCACATCAGTGTCTCTGGAAGAAACAATAATTACAAAAGGTAGGACACACACATGCATCTATTTTTGTTCTGCCAATTAAAAACAAAATAGTGACCATATATTTTAGAAGATTATAGTTTTACCTGAACCCTGAACTGTTGGCTTATGGTAATTCACAGGAATAAAAATAGTCTAGGGCTATATCCTTAAATTAGCTTTTGGGTACTATCTCATATACAAATAGATCAGAGTCTCTTGATTGAAGGTTTTATGACCCTTGGTTAGGATGATCTAAATTTATTGTATATAAGGATTAATTAGGTAATGTGTAGCTTTAAAGGTGCTTGTCATTATTACAGGATATAGACTTAGCAAAATATAGAAGTGGTGTAAAATAATACCAAAGCTAAAATGTAAAATTTTGACAATTACTTTAAGGCTAAGTAAAATGAGAAAGAAGAAAATGAGATGAAATTGCTGGGGTGGTCTACTTGCTGGAAACAAGTTCTCCTGGCTCTTAAAGTCTCTGCTCTTTCCACAGAGCTGAGCAAGGTTTGCATCTTATTTCTAATTGAGAATCTTTAATTTCTCAAGACCTGTCTTTGAAACAATAGAAATGGTTTCACTGGCAGGATCTGTCAAAAAGCAAACAGGAAATGAGGGAAACCCCACATTTCTGTGGGTTCTGCTTTCTCTGGTGACATATCACCCAGATTTAACCTGCTTAGGGATATTTCTGAGCATTTGCAGCTCCTAAGCACTCCTAAATTCCTAAATTTAGCACTCCTAAATAGACTAGTAAAATTAATAACCATTAAAAAACAACTAATAACTATCTTGCCAGCACAGGAATTCAAATCACAGAATCACACAATGTTAGGAGCTGGAAGGGAACTCGAAAGATCGTCTAGTCCAACCCCCCTGGACTCCTTAGACCTGGTCACACAGAAACTCATCCAGACAGGTTTTGAATCTCTCCAGAGAGGGAGACTCCACAGTCTCTCTGGGCAGTCTGTTTCAGTGCTCTGGCACACTCACTGGGAAAATTTTTTTTCTTGTATTCACACGGAATTTCCTATGCTGCAGCTTACAACCATTGCCCCTTGTCTTGTCACTGGGCTTCACTGAGAAGAGCCTGACCTCATCCTCCTGACACTCACCCTTCACATATTTATAAACATAAATGGGGTCACCCCTCAGTCTCCTCTTCTCTAAGCTAAAGAGACCCAACTCCCTTAGCCTTTCCTCATAAGGAAGATATTCCACTCCCTTCATCATCTCGGTGGCTCTGTGCTGGACTCTTTCAAGCAGTTCCCTATCCTTCTTAAAGTGAGGGGCCCAGAACTGGACACACTATTCCAGATGCAGCCTCACCAGGGTAGAGTAAAGGAGGAGAAGAACCTCTCTTGACCTACTAACCACACTCCTTCTAATACACCCCAGAATACATTTGGCCCTCCTGGCCACAAGAGCACACTGCTGGCTCATGGTCATCCTTCCATCCACCAGGACCCCCAGGTCCCTTTCCCCTTCACTGCTCTCCAGCAGGTCAGTCCCCAACCTATACTAATATACGGGGTTGGTCTTTCCCAGGTACAAAATCCATTGGAGAGTGACTGGTGATTCAAGTCTGTCTGGGACTTCAGTATCAAGGTTTCTTGGCTTATGCTTCATTCACCTTCTAAGGCACAAAGAAACTTAGTTCTGTTTATTTACAGAGAAAGGTGCATTTTGCATTCTACGTCAGCCATCTGCTTGCTTGTTCGGAGTGATGGTTCAGCTATCAGATGGCTTGTTTGGAGTGATTGTTCAGTTATCAGTAAAATACTACTCTGTGGCCTGCAGAGCTTGGCAGCACAAAACTACAATGTTGTGTACACACAGGCATCTGCTGGGAACAGGAGGTTTGCAGCAGCCCTACACAAATAAATTCCTACAATAAATTCCAGTAAACCGAAAAAATTGTATGAGCTGCCTCTTGTCCTGGCCTTCTGATAAAATCTCACCCTTCGAGTCTGATTCACTGAGTCACTGACACAGTGACCTTGTGCTCCATGTTTTATATTTCTGTGTGCAATATACCATGTTTCTCATCTGGAAACATGCTAAAATAGCAATTCTGAGACTCCCTCTAGAGTAGGTAAGGAACAGGATTGGATCTCACAAAACCTTTTACTCAGCTTACTTAGTTTCTTGGTAGGCAGCTGCTTTTCCCCTGCACTTACCTTGAAATGATTTTTGACCTGCATTTCAGACCGCCCAGTTCTGTCCTTGCTGAAGGGACATAGCTGATATCTGCCAGTAACTTTTCACAGCAACTGCTCCTTACTGTCTGGAGAAAAATGGCATGTCCTAGTTTAGACAAGTGATTTGATGCAAAGGATTTTCCTAAGCTCTCTACTTCATGCTCTCTATGGGAGGGAACAGTCTATTTGGTTAAAAATAACCACCACAGATGCCAGCAATAGCTTTGGTGACAGAGGCAAAGCACCTAAAGGAGGCAAAATGGCCATGGTTCTACTCAGCTATGGCAGATCCTAATGATGAAGGGGGAAGATGTGAATGAGCTTGAAATCATCCACCAGAAGGAAGTCAACACACTGGTAGTGAGTGACTAAATACAAAATCTTTCATGGAAGATACTGTAGGTTTTTTTTTTTGTACCAAATCTTTCTGCTACTCTGGCAGGTAATTGCTAGTCAAGCACAAACTGGGTTCATTAAAAATAGCTCCTGGCTTAAAATGTTTGGCCTATTATATTAGAGATCACACTGAATGACCCCAAAATCTGTCCCTCTAGCCTACAAATATAGGAAGCAATCAAATTAAAAAAAACACTACCAACAGCAACAACATCAAAACAGAATCATTATCCACTCTTACAGTGACTGAACTGGCACCTAGTGGCAAACTGCTCCTGTCCTGCTCAATGACCTGCACAGCAGCTTTTGGCAGCCAAAATGATCCACAACCCTTAATTGTGAATTCTGATTAATTTCAGCCACAGTTTTGTGGCTGGTGCTGTGGCTGTAGCATCTTGTAAAATGATAGAAATCTTTTAATAACTTAACTCTTCATTATCAACTTTTAAACGGATTCACCCACCAGAAAGACCCCAGCAAAAGGGGTCAAAAGACTGACTGGCAGTGGTGTTAACAGCTATAAACTGTACAGACTTTTCCTACAGGGACACAGAGACTTCAAGGCCTCCCAGCTTCTTTCCAGGCTGCTGTTGTGAACATCATCTCCCCTGCAGACTGAAAAATTGCTGGTGGTGGTTTTTTCATTGTATTTTATTTTCTACTCCCAATGGGCTTTCTAAATGCTGTCTGGACATAGGTGGAGCTGTGCTACAGGTTGGAGGAAAAACGATTTCTACGTTACAGAAATGCTGCTTGCAATATTAAGGTCACACCGTCCTAACATGATCCTACCACAGAGATGAATACAGATTCTGATGCATTCTCTTTGCTATGTCATCCTCAATTAACTGAAGGCAGTTTGCCCCAGGGCCTGCCAATTCATCTGTTCCTCAGAGCTCACACTGAATTAACATACAACAAAATCAAAAGATTCTTCCCTGACAAACAGCACGCTCATTCATCTGTTGTTTCATTTTGGTGCTTTTCTCATTACCACATGTGATTTCATTTGTATGTGTGCTAGTTGTGAAAAAAACACTGTAGTACCCTTGCTTTGGGGCTTGAAAGATCAACAAATCAGTGGCTGCCTTTTAGGGCAATCAAAATAGACAACACAAGAATTTGGAAAGTCTTGCAGATGCTGCACATTGTGGAGCTAAAAAAGGGTTTAATTCTTATTTAGAACTTTGTGTTCATGTGTGGGATGGGGTTTTTTATAATTAATTTGCATATGCATCTTGTGTAAAGGATTCCTTACCATACATTAGCCTTTTTTCTTTCAGTCTCCACACATATTAAAAGAATAACCATGTCAGATCTATGTTCTAAAGAGTACTGTTTGCTAAAAGAGTTATTCAGATCACTAACTTGAACAGTAATCACAGTAAGTGGATACTTATAAGCGCCTATGGGGAGCTATTGAGCTGCCACAATGGATTAAAACCTGAAGTTGTATTACTAGTTTCTGTTCCAGTTCATGTAGAAATAATCTTATTTACAGTGCAATTTAAAAATATTTTGAGTTAATAATATGACATTCAAAAATTCTTAACAGTTGTCTTTAAACTGCTAAGACAAACATTTTCTTTTCTGGTAGCTTCCTAAGTTTAGCCCTGTCAGCTGGAAAGAAACAAGTACACGAGATCAAAGGATGGAAACTCTCTATAAATTATTCATTTTTAGCAGAGAATAAAAAACCTTTATTAAGGTAATGAAAACTACTGATAACTAAGGTTCTCTCAATTAGTTTGTGACAAACTTCTAACAATATAAAGATCAATGTGGAAAAAAAATTCCATTACAGATGATGCCTCTATTCAGCTAATAATGCATTTCACCACATGAGGTGACACTAGTTAATGACAGTGTTTCTTATTGTCACCTGTTGCTCTGTTGGGGAGCCTGTAAGTACACTTCTCTAAGCTCCACAAGCATCTGCCTTCACCAGATACAACAGTAAGACAAAGATGAGGGGGAGGAAGTAATGAATAGTAAAAACAAACACATAATAGTCATAAGCACGTTTAGGGTTTCTCCCTAAGACAAGATAATCCCTTAAAGTATCACAGAAAGGTGAAAAAGTTTTAAAGGCCTGTTTCAGGATGTGTCATTTCGGAATGCCTAAACATTCCACATTTTTAAAGGTCTTTTAAAAAGGCCAGATTGGGAAATCATGCAAATGTATCCCTTTTAGTTAGAATGCAAAGATACATGACAAAGTCTTTGTTGGTTTTTATTTGTAGGATTCTTGTAGTTCGGATGATCCAAATATGTATTCAGCAACAGTGATTATGTGGTAGCATAGAAAACCACCCAATCAATGCCTTGTTCTCAATTATTAGGACTTAACTCTGCAAGCTTCTAAATATCCTTTTCCCACACTGAGATTAAGAATAAACTCTCTCTCCCGGGTAGAGAGGAACACAAATATTTTGACCATTTCTGTGGAGTCTTTCAAAATACATTAAGATCACTGACTCAATTTTCATGGCAATAGGGATGTAATTTTAACTTAACATAAACAAATGAGACAAACCATACAAAATGGAATTTATTTAATTCATACAGTACAATAACAAATATAAGAACTTCTGCTTTGCATATATATTTTAAATTCTTTTTCGATATTTTTATTTCAGAATTTAACATTCATTAAGAAAGTAGACAACCAAAAAGCCAGTTTGCAGACCAGTTGGGAAGTACTCTTACTCTGTTACTTGACAGATTATCTCACAGGAATATTTAACCCCCCTTTTTTTTCTGCAGAAAAGTCAGAAAAAGTCCTTTAAAGTGTTGAATAATATTAAATGGAGACTTACTTCCTCATATACTAGATAACTCTTTTGAAGTTGTCATACTGGCAGCATCCTGCCATTCCTGTACTCTGTCACGTATGTCATTGCACCATGTGTTCTAGCTCATTTTAATAAGTGATCTATTTTAAGATGACATATACTAATTAGGACCCTGCTACTCAAAGTAACACAGGAATGCAATAAGTATAGTTTATCTACTTTGAGCTAGTATTTTCCAAGAAGATGTATGGGACATTTGCTTTGGCTAACTGTTTTTACACAAGAAAAAATATGCTCATCAGAGCATAGCAAAGTGCTGTTTTAACTGTTTGATGAGCTGTTGTGTATCTACATGGCCTGGAAATGCCTCTTCTGACTTCTGAGCAGCTGTGTAACTCCTCTGAAGATCTCCAACCTGCAAAAAACCTAATTTTGTAAATCCAAGCACTGCAGTATTTGCATCATGTATTATGTGCAGTACATTTCTGATGCCCACAAATGTTTAAACATATCTGGTCCTGAGAGAGAACAAGCAAAACAGCAGCATCGAGGCTTTTGAACTCAGGTTTATGTCCCCCTTACATCAAAAGATGAGAAGTAAAAGACAGAAATATGATTTTAATGGGAGGGATGCTTGAAAACAGTAACTATATGCCATTCCACCTTACTTCTTGAATAACGGACAACAAGGTACACTAATTCCAGTGCTTGAAGTGAGGAGGAATAAAAAGTGGAAGATTAGTTTTTAAACTCCATAGAAGTGCTGTTGTATATACAGGCCAAACACAACCAATCAGGCCTCTGTAAAAGCTGCAACTCCATGTGATTTTCTGCTTCTTCTCAGAGAGACACAAGCATTGGAGAGCTGATGTTGCTTCTCTGCTGCTGTTAGAAGTGTTTCCACATTGTTCCCTACTTAGGGAACTTTGGTTTTTTCCTAAATAGCCATAATTTTTTTAGAAGGAGGAAGCACAAGTAAGGATACCAGCTTAGAAAGTAGATTTAGCAAAAAAGAACCCAAATGTCTGGCAACACATCTAGTAAAAGTGACAGCTCTGGGGTGGAAAGGAAAAAGTAATAGAATGTGTCAGTAGGAGGCTACTGTTCCTGTGCATCAGTCAACACAGAGCTTTGGTGCAGTAAGAATTCTTTGAAGGGGAAGAAACCAGGGTCCTGGCCAGAGAAGTTATGTTTTGTAAACCATGGCCTTACAAATCTAAGGATTACATTACCACACTGCATCAACAGTTACCTGATCTGGCCACCTGTTTTCTCCTAGAACCTATGCAAGTTCTCTGTGCAAAAGCTACATAACAAGATATTTATAGCCTAGGATTTACTCCTTAATTAGTAAGTATAGAATGCATTTATTCAAAACCATCTTCTGTTGCACAATAGAGAGGATATGCTTACAAATTCATGGGTTGCTCTCTCCTTGAAGCATGTACTTTAGTATCTGTAGGACTTGGGCTGCCCACACAACATAGGCTCATAACAGAATATTGAAGGTGTAGGCACAAGTAAAGAAGCAATTTTACCTTGTGCAAAATATAAGGACTTGTGTAAGTTTCTCCTTATTAACAGGAATGTTGGACACACTATTAATTCAGTGTCTAAGACATTCTGTATGAAAGAAATTATTAACATACAAAATTCAAAGGCTGTAAAGCTGAAGAACTTGACCTTCCTTTCGAGATCGATAAGATCATTGTATAAATAAATGATATTATTTCTTTAATTACTGATAAATCATATGATAGTATTTCACTTCACTTTCTCAGAAAGCAAATGCAAGGACTGTAGATGGAATTGTTAACAGATTGTTCATCTTTTCGGCATTTGAAAAATAACAAGGTTACTTTATAGCTAGTTGGCCTCATTTTCAAAAGCAAGCACCTGAATGACTACTTTTACATACAAAGCTTCTGAGTACTAAAATGAAAGGAAACTTTAGTTTTCCTTGAGTTTATGCACTCCGTATGCTTTTCTCTTATCCATTTGGAATTCTCAGTAATAATAAAAACCCAATTTCCCTGACAAGGTTCAATGTTTAGATTACAAGAACAGGACAGTGAATTACCTTCTCCGAGAGTATCGCAAAATTGAAATGGGGTTCGTACATATGAGGTGCTAAGGATGAAGCAGTCTGCAGCAAAGCCCTTGCCTGTGTGGAGATTAAAACAAAATTGTGAAATCTGTGAGGGAGAATAACAACAATCAAATGCAATTTTCATCATTCTTAAAGGAAATTATCCTGTATTTTCTTTACTAAGCCTTTACCAAACAAGCCATCTTCAACTATGTCTGAGTTACACCAATAGCACATTCAGGCATAATACAGTTTAATAGCATTGAAATACATAAGACTTGTTCTTGAGTCAGAAAAAAATCATTTGGGTCTTATTCAATTAAACAATTCAGTTCAAAACACTGAACAGAATATACTTACTTTGAAAAAAGTTAAGCCCTACCCCATTATATTCATCTGTTGTCACTGACAGCACTGCCTGAGGCATCCCTGAATGCCTAAATTTTAACACAAAAATGCAAGTTTTCACATTCAAAAATTTTAATAAAATTAACTCTCTTTTTCTGACAAAATTAAATATCAGAGTGTGCATTTTCATCCTATAAATCCAATACAAAATTAAGGTCAACTTGTGAATGCTTTTATTAAAAATGGCGAACTTTGGGGTAAAAAAATCAAATCTTTTAAACCCAAAAATATCTGTAAACAGTTTGCGACGGCAAGAGTCAAGAACTTATTAAAACACCCTAAATGTCAGCTGCCAACTCTAAGTACATGCAACTGTACTTATGAAAGAACATTGTGAAATAAAATAAAATCCAAGATAAGCAAAATATCTTCATATTTTTTACTCTTCTGTGCATAACTCTATTGCCTGATTTTTAATTATACATGTGATACAAAACAAAAATAGAGTATTTTAAGCTAAAAATGAAAACAGATAGGAAACAACTGATTATAATGGAAAGGCTCTGCAGTGCTAATGAATAGCGATCACAACCTTCACCACTGGACAGTTCCACTTGGGAATTAAATATCTGTAAATTTACTGATTATGAAACTGAAACTAACCCCAAAGTTTACTTGTCACTGGAAATATCCAGTGCTGGGTTCATTTCAGTGTTTCCATGGTAAATGCTAGGTTATCTCAACAAAGTTAACTTTTGAGAATTTGCTCTTAAAAAAAGGGTTTACAAGTACTTATATCGTATTATTGCTCTCTGATGTATATATGAGTCCATGAAAACAGGCTTGCTTCCATAAGGATTAAGCCCATGGTAGGTTCAAACTGTCCAATAAACATATTTAATTTTTCCTGCATATGTATATAAAATAAATGCATTTAATCCCCTGTGCATATCAACTATACATCTAAGAACAAGAGAACATAGTATACTCACATTAGGCAAGACGAACCATATGCTTACTGATGCAAAAGTATGTCATGAACCTGCTGCTTCAGGACAAAACTCTCAAGTAATCTTGTTGAAAAAAATCTTTTAAGATCTAGTATGATTACTGCTTTCTGCCACCCAACAAAAGTGAATTGTCTACATTTATAAACTGTAGTATATAGTCAAAGTTGTAATTCAAGTGACAACTACAGAGTACTCGTTTTTGTTTTGGTTATCAATTTGAAAAAAAGATCTCAACAACTACAAGGCCACCTTGTTTGTCTTTGATGAACCACTTGGATATGCCCAAGAACGACCAGTTTAATTGAAGACAGCATGACAATCTGGAGGTTACACTGGAACATGCATAAAAGTTATCCATGATGCTTCCACCTCATGGAAAAAACATGTTTCTTAAGTACAAAAGGGCCAAAGGATGCATTCTGCTGAGGCAGAGATTAAACACTTACCTGTTCAATGTGACCTTTTCTCATTTCCAGCACAGCCAAGTTGTTGTAAGCTTCAGCATAGTCATTATTGTTGACTAATGTTAGCTTGAAACACTGATAAGCCAGATTCAGGTCTCCTATCCCCTAAAAATAAAACTGTATTTTAATTTGTGAAATGATTGGAAACAACGTGCATCTGTTTTGTTGTCTGGAGTATCTTTTCACCCACATGTACTAACATGGAATACAAATTACACTAAAAAACCAAGAATAACATGCTTTCTTCTCAAACCCTCTTATTAGCTTCTTTTTCTCCCTACAGAGACAGTTGTTTCTCTCCAGCACAAACTTCCATGCTCCAAGAGATATTCACTTAATCTTTTTTAACTTTTAGATGACTGAAGTGTTATCTAAAGATTATACTATCTGCTACTGCCTGAAGTAGTGTAAGAAAACCAGGGTTGTCTCCAGAGGGGAAGTCATATTGCCTCTGTATCTCTAAACAGATTATGAAAAGTCACATATAAACCTTGTTTGTAGAAGATAAAAATTAAGGCAGATTAATTCATTTGTATGGAGCAGCTGAATAATTTTCTGGTGTTAAGACCAAAACTGATACAGCATCAGGTCAAACATTAAAGGTGACAAATGCTGAAAAATATAGGCACATCAGTTCAAATTTGGATGGTTTAGGCAGTATATAAATTACTGTGTTTATCCTAGTTGCAGTACAATCAAGATGAACAGCTGAGTTTCTCTTGGACTCAAATCATAATCATCGTTTGAAGACAACTCATGTTAGGAAGCTGTCAAAAATTTTACATAGTAACCTTATTCTGGGCACACAAATAAATGGAAATCTAACTCAACTTCTGGAAGAACATCTGCAAAAATGGGAAAAGAATAGAGACAGTGTAGAAATTTAACAAACTATCAGACAATTTCACAATATTTGTATAGCTGCCTATAAGGGAGAGGAACATGTCTTCTCAAATATGACATACACAGTGCTTTAGCAACATGCTACATGTTGCTGAATATGTATTTTTATGTCAATAGAATCAGTCTAATGCTTCATGCAACATATAAAACAGCTCAGAGAAAAGTATCTTAAATTAAATTTTTTTTGTCAGATTGGCTTGTATTGCAGCAAAGGCCTTAAAGGGCTGGTATATGTTGCAATGTTGAAAAAAGGGAGGGTTAAAGATGGTGGGAAGAGAGCATCTTTAGGCAGGAGTAAGCCACATTCTTTGAATACGTACAGAACTTTTTCTTTTGCCCCTTCCTCTCTAGTGAAGTGTAAATAAACCTTCAATCTGTCCTGCACTTTATCCTGTATACTATTGGGCTTCATATTTCAAAGCAGGGCAATGACTCCTTCCTAGTTATTCTTCTCCCAGTTTTTGTAAAATTGTATTTACTCAGGAAGGTTGTTAATATTTTTCATACCACAGACACATGTCCCAAGTTGTACCACACATCTGCTGTCTCCTCCTCATTTTCAGCCAAAAACAGTGCACGTTCAAACGAAGACAGTGTCATATCATATTGCTGGGCATAGAAGCAGCAGAGGCCCAGATTGTTAAAAAGCTGGCAGTTATAAACACCCATCTGTAGGAGCCGTCTAGATTTAAAGGAAATATTCATTTTTTTAGATTAATTTCAAGAAAGAGTTCTATTCTAAATGACAAAATTCTCTTCTCCTTTCTCCCTATTCTCAGGGTGTAGAACAACTAACTGTTACAGTCATATACCGAGTAAAGGTTTCATGAGGGCAGTGCAGGGCATTTTTGATCAAGCAGACTCGAAGCTATGCAAAACAAACTTCATGTAAATTAGGTAAGTTCTGTCATTTTGACTGCATCATGTAAGACAGAGCTGTATGAAGACTTTCTTCATTTCCTCTTTCCAACCCCTCAACCTCTCTCAAGCTGTGATTTGTTGCAATTACTTTTTATAACTCTTCAGACTTCAATTTTTTGCTTGATTCCTGTCCTTCAGCACCACTCTAATCAGCACTAGTACATCTAGTATGTAAACCTACATTAATCTTATATGTGAAGTGTAAGTCAGATTTTGATTCAAATTGATGATGTTTAATGTGTCTTTTAGAATGGAGATTTTTTTTACTATTTATTTATTATTATTTGTAGGAAAACCAGAGAAGTTAAGAGGGCCAGGGAAAAAAAGGGCTGCTGCCTGCAGCATGACTGTGAGTTGAGAGTGTAAAGCATAAAAGAGCTGAGGTCCAACAGAAGTAAGATGGTAGTGCTTATACTGACTTATTCTGCTCTTAGACATGAGTCAGGATCCTTTGCACTCTGACTGTAGTGAAAGAAAAAGCAAGCACTATTGTTTAACACTATCTTTCCATTGCTTTCAGTAAAATCTGTGGAAACCTCAGCCACCATTCAAATACAGCATTTTGTGGTTGCAACTGCTCGTGATTTCAGGTTGAGTTTTTCAAAGATTACTCTTTTTCAGAGGGCTAAACAGGAAGTCCATGTGCCTTCTGAATGTAACTGAAGTTGAGAGCAAGGTGTGCCAGTGTTCTCAAACTGCCTCATGCTGTCAAAGATAATTTCTTGTTTATTAATCAAATAATAACTCTTTTGATAATCTTTGTTTATACTTCTAGATACTCCATGTGTAATGATTACAAGGTTTTAAGACAGATGTAATTATCACTGGCCAAGAAGACATGGAACTTGGTGTGCTGATTTTATGGTGATATTTGTCCAAATGCTCAATCATCCTCCCATGAGAATCTCCTAGTGTCCTTTTTTGCTATGAGCATTACAAAAATCAACCCTTTAAACTATCTTCCAATGTGTTCGGCTCCCCCTCCCTTCCCACAAGTGTAGATACCTATAAAACCGCAGAGCTATCTCGGGCTGGTCTGAATAAAAATGGTTACTGCCAATGCATGCAATGGCTTCCACGTGAGTATTGTCTTGTTTTAAGACGTCTTTATAGTACTCTGCGGACAAGGAGATGTTGTTCATTTCCTATACAAGTGTAAAAAAAAAAAAATCAGATTAATTCTACTTTTTATCATTTGTTTTAATCATAAAACTTATTAAAATGTCAGTCTGCTGAGTGCTTTATCTATGCCCTATACAGTACGTAATTATGTATGCTCATACAGTTGTCAGATGGTACAATCACAGAATCACAGAGTATTAGAAGTTGGAAGGGACCTCGAAAGATCATCTCGTCCAACCCCCCTGCCACAGCAGGATTCCCTCGACCACGACACACAGAAACTCATCCAGACGGGTTTTGAATCTCTCCAGAGAAGGAGACTACACAGCCCCTCTGGGCAGTCTGTGCCAGTGCTCTGGCACACTCACTGGGAAAAAATTTCTTCATGTATTCACACGGAACCTCCTATGCTTCAGCTTACAACCATTGCCCCTTGTCTTGTCACTGGGCTTCACTGAGAAGAGCCTGACCCCATCCTCCTGACACCTGACATTACAATGCAACATAACCAACTGGCGTCTTCAGAAGCAACGCACATCCATAAGAAAAATGCATATTAATTCATCCATGCTAGCTAGACCTGTCATTAACTCTATGCCACAGCTACAACAAGATATTTATTTGGATTTTATCTTTTAGAAAAATACACTGGCCAGAAGAATGGTATGTGCAATGGTTATTTGCTACTTTTTGCACAATTTCTTGTGATAGACAGTACTGTGCAGTTGGTTTCTCAGTACAGCAGAGGACACTAGACTGATTTCCTTAGTCAATGTCTCAATTATTTTCAATGCTTTGTTAGTCATTATTCTGAAAAAAATTGAGAATATAACTGCATATGAAGAATTATTACATGCCTTTAAAAATAGGAATCATGGGTTTATTACCAAAACTTGTACCAGCTAGGATATGCAAGTTAAGAGTATATTGTATAAAAATATACGCTTGAATGCATGCTGATGAATTAGGTTGAACTCATCGCTGTAAATGTCAGATCGTTTCTGAGGTGTGCAAGCTACCAGAGGACTCTAACCCATATCAGAATAAAGATCAAAACACACTTCTGAGTTTAGAGAAGAATATTTTCTGTATGCTGCAGATACACCATACTCTCCATATTACTAAAGAATAAGCTTTTATTTAACCTTAGTAGCATACTTAGCTATGAAAAAATGTATTTCCTGTGATTAAAGGAAACAGTACTAAAGCAGTCTCTTTAAAAAGAATGTGTTTTTTTTAAAACCAAAAAAGGTGTATAATTTTTCCTCCTGTCAAAAGGTAATGACAGAGAATAAAAGCTCTAAGATGGCCAAGGCATAATTCCACTTGTGAGTCTGTGTAATGAGAACAGCACTGTGCTGCAGTACAAATCTTTGCTAATGAAGCTATAACCCTGCACTGAGGTGCCAGTGCAAGACAAGATCCTGTCAACTATATATTGCTCTTTAATAACTCCCTAAAGGGTTATGCAATGTTATGTATGGTTCTGCAAAATAATATCCATATTAAAAACTGTTTAACAATTCAGCAGAAAGAAAAGCCTCCAAAAATTATGCAGCTGTTTTCTTCCTTGCTGAAGGACATAAAGGATTTAATATGAAACTGGATTAATGCTTAGGGGTTAGATGAGAATGATGAGAACAGGAAAGAATGCCAAGTATAAATGCAGACAAAAAAATGAAATTCATCACTTTGTTCTGGAGCACCATCATTCCCAACTTTCAGTGAAAAACAGTATTAAGTCCACTGTTTGACATGAAAATATACACTTTGAAAAATACAGAATACATGGTTATCAAGCTAAAATTAGACTAAAATTAATCCTACTTAAAATAGCATCTACTTCCTAAACTAAGAAGCATTCACATACCAACTGTTCTCACTGGGTTAAGAAACTAACAGTAACACATAGTGCTAATAAAGACAACGCTGACGAATACGGTTTTGCTGGTTAATCCTGCCAGCAGGCTGTTGGTGACTTGAGCAGTTTTAGTGGGATGAAACATATAAAACAGCTACATGCACAACATCTGGACCACTTGATTTAATGTGGACTTGCTTCTATGTGTCAAGGGTAAACAGGATCTCAGCAGTGTGATTAACCATTTAAACAAACAAGCCTGAAGGGTTCCTCTGACACCACTTTGGTATCTTTGTGTAATGTTACCTGGTTTGCATTAGTCACACTGAAAATCAGTGCAGCTGATTTTTTATGACCTCACAGTTATAGCCCACTAACAGCTCTTTTTTTCTTGCTCAGGCAGCTAACCTTGGTCACAATAAGGATTGCATGGTGGGTGCATACCTCGTAGATTCTGGCAATTCCACAGATAAGAGTCACTTCTCCAGGAAATCGATCTAACCCTTGCTTGAAAAGGTTCAGAGCTGTTACAGGCTGATCCAAGCGCAAATACACCTAAAAAAATAAAAAGTGTATATAAATGTCAAATGTCTGAGTTTTATACTTGTACTGCTCTTTAACAAGGTAGATAAATAAAAGAGAAGACATGTCCTGCATCTTTAACTGCATCTTGTGCAGTAACTAGCTGAGACGGTGACTAATACTTGGAAAATAAAGGAGTGAATACTAAAAATCTCTGTAATGGAGATAAAATAGGCTAATTAAGATACTTAAAATTGCATGCTATCATCTAGACATTATCAATTCATCTGGACATTACTAATAAACCAAAAAGACACTGTGTTATTTATCATCATATCAAAATAATATACTTTGACACTGAGGTGAAGGTATCGCCTTGAATATTTTCCTGTTTAATATAATTTTTTAGACGTATGTTTAGGCTTGACAGAACTGGATTTTCAGGTTTATAGTGCTGGAATACCAAAATACATTACTTAGTAAGTAGGACTGCACTGCACAGAGCAGTGACACTTTGAAATTTGCTTACTGCTCTGCCAACCTCCCCTGTCATAAACAATAAAATCCTGTAATAGAAGTGGGCAGTTTGGTCTTCATGATATAGTTTCTGTGTTATCTGATGTGGAAAACATTGTGTGAGAACTGGACAGAGGACAACAGAGGATTGACAGAGACCACCTCTGCAGCAGTCTGAAAGAAGAACTGTAAAGTCTCCCTGCTGTGGGGTACAGTAAATTGAGTTAAAGCAAAGGAAAATACCCTGCACACCTTCTCAGGGAAACTTTCCTACAAACAGTCAAGTGACACTCTTAGTTGTCAAAGAGCTGTTGACTGTGAGTGCTTTCCTAGTAAAGAGACTGCCACTGCAACTTGATTACTGGCAAAAAGAAAAAAAATATACATGCATTTTTTTCCAGTCATTTTGCTAATGTCACTTGCATTTCCTTCATCAAGTGAGAAAACTAATTTCTTCTTGTGGAAAACAATAGAAGAGAAAGGGGTTTGGGTTCTTTGGGGGCTGTGGTACTTGGTAGATTGGGACTGCACTAATGACACCATCAATGAATGTGTTCTAAATCAACAATTTATTCCTAATGTGTTCTATTTGGGCATGCTGCTGTATCTACAACAGACCAAATCATCTGCTATAGTTTTAATTTATAAAGTCTGCGGCAGTTTCAGATGAATTTTATGACTGCATCACATTATAAACTTTAAATAATTGCCTCTGTTGTGACTGTCATACTCCTTATTTTCTTCTAGCACCAGTTTTCTACAACTAAATTACTCTGTGGAAAGTACACAGATGAGAGTGAATACATGATAGCTGGTTACAACTTCTTAATTAAGAAGAGCTTTGGCCGGTTGTTTTACTCCTAGGAATGACCTATGTAAGCAAGTTGTACAATTTATCCTAAATACGTGTAGCAAGCCAGTGCACACCGCCACACCTACAAAAAATGTTCTATTTTCTTTGTTTAAACTGAGAGAAAATTTTAATTGGCTGGTAGGGGTTTTTTGTTTGGGTTTTTTTTTGTGTGTGTGTGTTTGTTGGGTTTTTTTTCCCTTCTTTCTTTTTTCCTGTTTATTTTACTTGCTTTTATTTTTTGACCTGCTCTAGCTACGAAGCACAGGTATTTTCATGTTCCTAGAGCAATAAATGTGACCACTAGGTCTGCTCCTTTTTTAACTTTTTATGTTTGTTTATGTTTTCTAAGCTTTATGACTCAAGTCTGTTTTATTGCTTACTCTGGGGGTTCACTCTAAAGATGCACTTGCTACAGATCCTCTGTGCAAATATCACATTAAGGCAACACAGCCATGGTACTCTGCTACATAATTCCCGTATCCAGGGCCATATCACACTGTCCACCATCTCTACGGAGTATAACGCTTCTGTGGAGATGAGTGGCAAAAGAAATTAGAAGATAGGCAGTACAACTTCCACCTACTCACAGCTGCTTTGGGGAGACCTGCTCTTTAAGAATGCTACAGGTAGAGTCATTACGTTTTAGATGCTACACAGAGAATGCCTCCATTTTTACTTTGGTATCTCTTCTTACCGCTGGTAAATATATTCCAATTCCAGCTCTTCTGGGTCATGAAATACTTTGCAACTTCTCAGCAGCCCCAACTTCTGTGAAGACCCTTATTTTTAAAAATTTTCTTTTAGTCTTTTATCTTCCAATAAGTTACAAAAGAGAGTTAGCTTTCTGGAAAATATTTAAAAAAAACTAGATAGCTGTTGCAATAATGAATATAAACAGAAAACTTGCTGGTACTGTAGTTATTAGTCTGTTTGCCCAGTACTTGATGCAATCTTATTATTTTTGGAATGGCTGCTTAACTCAAGTCTTACTTAATTCAGTACTGACAGATTGAGCAGTGTCTCAGTGCCCTACTCTACTGCCTGTCCTCCCACAGCCACTAAATCATGTTATGCAATGCTTTGTACTTGACCAAGCTGGTCTATGGAGTGGGAGGTGGAAGTTCAAATGTAGCTTCTACTCGAGCTAGCAATGATACAGGGGGCTCCACATCTCCCATAACAAATCATTGTTAATCCAATTACTCTGCCAATTTAATCATTCTCTGTAACTCGTGTTTTCTGCAGAATGACTTCTAGTAGAGACAAAGAACTGAAAGTACTAAGCTCAGTTCAGTAAACTAACTGCAATTGTTGTATTGAAGACAAGTCTCCAGACAGCTATGATATTCATTTAAAAACAAAATGTAAACTGCTCAAGAAATGTAAAGGTAAAGCAAGTGTCATAATATTAGTACATGAATTATCCACTAGTAGTAATGACTTTTGGATAGGCCTGTGACAATTGGCTTATAGGGAGCTGTTAGTAAGCAACTGATTTAATCTCCTTCTAGGGCAAGAGGAATGAAAATAGTTTTAGTTTCTCACAGGCTACCTTTTCATGAATGTCTTAGAAAATGTTTAGAATCTGATGTGTACCTTGGTAAAAAGTAATCTGAGGCTTAACTGTACCACTTATTCTTTTAAAGCTTTTAATGCCTTTATTTTGACAAAACATTCTTTGTTTTGAGGTCTGCGATTGCTTTCTTTAAGCTCACTTTGGGAAACTAAGATTTTGAGCTTCACTCTTCACTTAATGATTTATTGCGTTAGTCTTCCAGACAACCATATTTAGCTACGTTGTTCTTCATACTGGAACTCCAATAATTCTTTTGCTATATAATCCTCACTGCAGTTCAGGGCACAGAACACAGTAATGTAGATTTTTTTTTTTAATGAAATCCAGAAGCTCTAAAAAAAATTTTGTATATCACAGACTTCATTTTCAACTGTTAGCTTGTATTGCCTCAGGCCTATTTGGAAGTCACACACTAATAAACTTAATGATGTATCAAAACTTGATATTCAGCTATTTTGCTGTATGGACTTCTCAGGGATAGTTTGGAACTTCACTTCGTTGTTAAACAAGCAAATTTATGACTTACTTTTGCCAAGTAAAGGATCGTATCCACCATGTCCTGTTGGTTGAGAGCTGATTTAAATTGTTTTTCGGCTTCACGATATAATCCTAACCTAAAGAGACAACACATAGATATAAAAGACATTTGTTTTCTGGGTTTCTTCTGGTTTGCTTTGTTTTGGTTTTTTTTAATCAAAGCTTAATAAATTAAGCAGTGCACATTAAACTAAACATGAACTGCCCAAAAGCATACTTCAAGATCACATATTTGTCGCATGTTAACAAAACCCACGCTGTTAATACATATATAAAAAATATGTATTTTTTATATATATATACACAGTTACAAAGACAACCATTCAAAACTATGAAAAAGGCCCTCTTTTCTAACACAGTCTTCTGGTTCCAACTGAATAATAAAATAACTTGCTTTCATAGGACTCCTTCCTACTCTTTGTACAGAATGGACAGAAGAATAATAGGCAACTAAAGTCATGCCTCAACATCTACCCACATGGTTTTGGAGCAGAATTTTGTCACTCAAGGCAAAGATCATGTACATACTCTCCTCTGCAAAATTTAGGCAATGTTTAATCACAGTGCTTAATCACACTTAGGGTACTCCTAAGTCATTTGTGTCAGATGGTCAGGTACAAAGTGCCAGCCCCAAGGCCTTCTCACCTTTGGAACTGGTACTTCTTGAGCAATGTACCTCTGGTAGAATGTATCTAATGTGAATATTTCACTTTTTATTTCATCAATCTGAAGCTCTTATTGAGTTAATTTCTCAAGATAATACTGTAATATTCATTTTATGTGTCTGTTTTATCAATAGTTCTTTGCATTTATTTACTATAATTTCAAACAATGTCTTTGGAACACATAAACAAAGGTAAATATGTAACTAATTCAGTTACTTAAAGGTAGTCAATGTCAATGCCTTTACCTCAAGCAGCTGAACATCACCTTCTTGTACATTAAAGGAGATTTAACTGTAAGCACAGCACTGTCCAACTAAACACCTACTGAACTATTTCTCAGTGTTCAGCGCTGCACCACAGACCCAGAAGGTCAGGTCCTGCACTCATAGTCACTGATCACAGAAGAAATGAACAATGGCTTACCTATAGTAGCACTTCCCAATTTGGACTTTCCACCACCAGTCCTTGAATTGTGCATGTTCAGTAGCAAGGGCTGCCAAATCTAGAGCCTTCCAAAACAAACACAACATCTTAACATTCATGCCTTCAATGTTTACACAAAGAAACAGAACATGAAGTCAACAATGTAAACATTTTTGTAAAGAGAACATTTTGAAAAAAAAGTCCTGGGGCACTGCTTTATGTTTACTATTTTTATAGCTTAGTGCATAAATTAGCTGAAAGGATAATTTGTCCCTATAAGAACATGTAATCCAAGTAGCTTCTAGTAATTTGAATAGAAAATATAAAATAATTTGATCAGACTTCTGAAGTGCTGCTTCAGAAGACGCAAAATATTTGTGTAAGCTGGCACACTTTCTCCAAGCTTCCCATCCTTGTTCACTAAAAGTTGTTAAAAACAATTAAAAATATACTAAAAGAAATCAGTTCAACCAGTTTGAAATAGTGTAGAAATTGTCGTCTCATTGCTAATATAAGGCTGCCTCCAAGTGTGAGAGGTCTCAGATGTATACAGTAAGAAATACTTGTTCCTTTAAAAAGTCTCTGATGTAAATAATTATCTTATGGCAGACAGGAAAACAAGCAAATATTTAAAGCAGCAGACAGCTATTGAAGAGGGTGGAGGTCTAAAATCTATTTTATCTGTTATATTGGTAAAGTAGGTATGTTAATCAATGTGCTGCCATCAGCCACCAGAGACATCTGTGGGTTTTCATGTTTTAGCTATAATTTCAACATTTCTGTTAAAACTAATACATGTGTGAGCTGTACCAGAACCTACTAACGGAGCAATTGTTGGTGTTTCCTTTTTTTTTAAATTCCATTTTGTACCAGAACACATCAAAGGCATGCCACATTTGTTACCTATACTTAATGGATAGACTCTTCTAGACTACTTCTATAGCCTTGAAAGCTTTAAAGCAGTACTTTTCTAAGAACTGACTTTTTTTTTTTCTTTTTCCCTTTTCTAAACCTTTTGCAGGCCACAGAAATCAGAAACTTGCTGTTAGAAACAGTATCAAAAAGTTCAGTGCACTAGCAACTCAGTAGCAGAGGAACCAATAATTTCCAGGGGAAAAATAAAACAAGCTGAACACTGAAATACCAGAAAGGGACTTACTAAACTACATCTACCTCTGGGTTTGATTCCTGTTCTTCCTGCTAGAAAAATGAGGCTGCAAGTATCAGCTTGCTCTCTTTTGGCTCTGTGAGAAAGAATAATTTGTTTGTAGCAATTCAGGCTAAGGAGAGCCAATTCAGGCTTTCTCTCCTCAAAGAGAAGGAGGCAGTGATTGTTCCCTGCCTCTAAGACAGAAAAGAGAAAATTGAGGAAAGTTTACAACTCTGTAGTCAGTATTTCCTCCAGTTAGATGGAATACTTGAAGCCTTCACATGGCAGTCCTTACCTTGGTTGCCCTTTGTTTTTTAATGGCTTTGCAAATTGCACAACAGGGCCTCTGCACCTACAGCTATCATGGCTAAGAAGCTTGCTTCGAGACAGAAATTACTGGTTTCCCATGCAGACAAATGCGTACTTTCATCTGAAAGTATATAATTTGGTCCCAGCGCTGGAAAAATCTGGGAAAGTATCTGATGTTAAACATTGGTTCCTTTTGTTGTGTATGTAAAAACAATGTGTGTGTCTGTCAAACACCACACCTGCTTCTAATGCATCATGAGCAGCCACTTAAAATAAGGAAGGATCATACCGCAAATTAAATGCTGCAAAGAGCTTTCCTTAGAGTGCTCTGATGACAAGTATACAAGGAGAAGGACTGAATCTCAGAAAGCTATTCCTTCTCTAGCAACACATCCAGCTTTTTTTCTGGTACCCTAATTATTTCTGATAACTGTTTTATGCAAGGCTAACAATTATGGCTGCTGTTGTAAAGTGGGAACTAAGACTGCTTCAGGCTTAGTAGACGCTAACATCAGCAGTTTATCTGCTGGTGCAAGTCCTGAACTTTTACTAGGATCTTATTGCTAACATCAGAAAATGACTTTATTTTGAAGTTAGTCTGAAATTAGCTTCTGTTTTTAGTAGGAAGCAAATAGGAAAATCCTACTTCTGATACTTTACAATAGTAAAGCAATCACAATAACTTCAGACCACAAAAAAACTACAAATGTTACCAAATTTTCTACAAAGTGTTTGCCTGAAAGACTTTGTGCACATCAATGTCAGCTTTTTGCATGCTAACAGCTAGACTTTCTACTGGTATTACAAGAAGATCTTTTGACAATGTGGCCTTTGAAATGTTAGTAAATTGATTAAAATAGACTAAAAGTCAAAGCCTTTGCCTTGCCATGTTAATACAAACTGCTAGAGCATTTCAATTTCAGTTTGCCTTTTTTTTTTTTTTTTTAATTGCACAGTTTAGGTACAAATAAATGTTCAATGTGCACAGCATGTTAATATAAATCGACCTATAATAGCAGTAGTAAGTGTTATGACTGTCCAGTACTCCTGTGCATTGCTGAATGTTGGTGCAGCAACCAGAAGCGAAAAACAGCACAGATCATGGATTGGCAGATACTGGTATGCTCCTCTACGGATTTTTGCTTCTAATATACATATCAGAAAAAAACCCACACTGCTTGTTCCAAACGTTTATTAGAACTTTAGGATATAACTCATCATCTGGAAATACTGGTCAACTGTTCAGCTGAATTTGTTACTCTATAGAGCACTTAGCATAGTTACTCATGTATGCAGAAGTCCATTTCAGTAAAAGTCTTAGCCCTAGGAAGCCTTTCAGAACAAATTTATTTTACTCTCAGTTGTTAAAAATAATAAAATCCTTTAATACTTAGTGGGTTTTCTTTAAAAAAAATGTTTTTCTTAAAGAATGAATAAGAACTAATTTTAAATGAAAAAGTAAAACGTAGATTCTTCAATTGTAATTGTACTTAGCATGATTCTGAGATTAATTTTTTAAACCATTACTTTCCTTAGCTAAACTGTATTATAACTAAGACTTCTAAACTGTCTACCAGCTGTAACTCTGTATAAAACAGCTTTTGTATTGCAAAATTAAATTGGTAAATGTACGTTTGTTTGAAATTTAGTAATTTCATACTTTGTATTGTATACACAAAGAAATTAGATAGAAATGTTAGCTCTGTACTGCTGAATGGCAGTAATTCACCCAGCAACTATTATTGACTGAAGTCTGATTTGTAGATAAATCAACACAGGATAGGCTATAAGACAGCTGAGTAAATTACAGTATCCATAGCGAATTTAACATTTTCTTCTGATGTCTTGCAGATTAAATCTATAGTTTGCAAATCTAACATAATTCCATTATAAATATATTTATATCAGAAAGTATTCACTTCAGAGTATTAGGAAGAACTGAGGAGAGGTCAGGACTTCTGGCCCTAAGCACACATCATACACTCATCGTTCTTCCTCAGGACAAAGTGTCTTGTCATCATTACCCACTGGTGAATAATGGCAGAATATGATATCACAGTCTACTGCTGAAAAAAGCAGCAGCTGAACTATTTCTGGACAAGCTTTTTAAACTGTTCTGTTCTTACAGCATTTAGCCCATAACATGGCTTTTAGAAATAGCTCAAAGGATATAGAAAATCAGTTAAGTATATATGTTCAAAAGGAAACAAGTAAGAACAATAATGGATAGGATAATAGTAATTATTAAAGACAAGTGCTTAATTTTTCATTAAATAAGGTGAACGGCTTTTGAACACATTTTCAAGTGCTGAAAAACCTCAGTGCTTCTCTCTTCTTCCATTCCCATATTTCTGATAACTGATAGATTTAGAGTATTTGCTTTTAATTTAAACAGAGTTCCTAACATTATCTGTTCAGTTGAATGCACACTGATTAATGATACTCCTCAACTGACATTGCTAAAGCCTTTTTTTTTTTTCCTCTTTTCTTCCTACATACTGGCTGAATACTAAATAGAACATAAATAATAAAATTGCCTTTGCTTCTTAAATAATAAAGCAGCTGAGAACAGTACAGACTGTTCCAGATCAGCACAGTGACAAAGGAAGGATATTGTCACTATTACTTTTGTGTTTATTCGCAAAACGACAGGAACAATTCTTCCCATGCAAAAAGTCCACAAGTAGAGGCTTTTCAGTCTATACAGTCACAAACGTAAGTCAATTTCCCAGGCTTCCAAGCTTTCCAAGCTCTTTCATCTCATCTCTTGCACAAAAGTACTGTGTGTTTTTGTTTTGTTTTTTTTTTTTGGAATGCTTGGAAAATTCCTCATATTATATGAAATTATTTGTCTAGCCTAGAGATCCTGCTTATTCTTGAAGTGTAAGTCGCAGGTGTGGCATCTTATCAGGTGACCCTTTTATTTATAGTGAACTGAGTTCTCAGTAGCAAACAACATAAAATTTAATAATTAGAGGTATAAAACCTAGGCACTTTCTTCATATTCAGTAGAATATGTAAATGTTAATTGCTATTTCTCTCTGACACTTCTGACACTTGCACTTACTGTTTCAACCATTTTTTCGATTAATAGTGCATTGCTATCCAATCCTCTTGAAAGAATGCTAGGCATAAACTGACAGTGTGTAACTATAATCATTTGATTCTAGGTTAAAAAGCTTCACATAGGAGTACATTTGGAAGTGGTTCTGATCTAAGGCAATAACATTTTTGTGTGTGTGTGTGTTACTGACTAACTGGACAGTTTAACTTCAGATCTAATCACACATCAGTTAGTGGTGTTGCAGAAAATTCAACAACCATTTAGTCAGCTATGCATTATTGACACAAACAGTTCTTTCAAACAAACTTCAAGCAGAAATTTTTAATCTATTTCAACTGGGTATATGTATCTAACATAGTCACGAAATATGTTGACACTTTTTCATTGAACAAATTATTTACCTCCCAGGGTGAACTGCCAAAAAAGTTCTGCAACCTCTATCTATTTCTGAAAGTTTAAACAATAATCAGCCCAAAGTTGATCGACCCATTCGATGTAGTAACATGGGAAGTAACAGAAGAAAAATTTTGGATGGGCTTAGAAAGAAACTGTATAATTAGGAAAATTTCTGGAGAAGAAATGTTAATAGACAATCATATGGACAATATAATCCTTAGTTTAGGGCCACAAAACACCTCAGCACTATGGAATGAAATTTCTAGAAAAAGTACCCAGAGTCCTGGTATTTTATTTTTGCACAGTTTCACCACATACTTTCCCTTTCAATTCACTCAAATGCATAAACAAACATTTTAGTAGTTTAAAATGTCAAATGATGCTCAATTCAATCACTGTTCTGTCAGGTATTTTCACCACCTTCTGTTAACTGTCCTCTGTAACTTATTGCTTACTCTCAAGCTTTGGAATTCTGAACTTTTCTAAGCAGTTCAGCTACCTGACATGTAGTTTCAGCTACTGCTCAGACTCCAGTAATTTCTGTTAATGTGAAATCATTAGATACAGGGATCTCATGTGAATAGATGAAGGACCTAAGCATTGGAATGTTATGCTTCACAAAAGGAGATTCTTGGTATTTGGAAACTACTATCCCTGATTATCACTCCTGCAAGAAAGGATTTCTCTCAAACAACTTTTAATGCTTCACTTCTGTACTCAGATGTGATGTACCACCTGGATCCTTAGTGTAGCAGAATATTGACAGAAATAATCAAAAGATACTTAACAAAACTGAAAATGGAACATATTTATTACTCACATTTTTTACATCATCTTCATGGTGAAAAATATATTCAAACAATGCCTGTCAGAAGAATATTTAAAACATTGTCATATTTGAAGAAAAAAATGGATAATATTATTTTAGATGAACGCAGAGTCTTGATTATGTTAGGTAGAAAGTAATTCTTTGTGAAAGCAACCACATTCACACATGACAATTGCTGACATGTACATTTAATTAAGATTTGAATAGACAAAAACTCTTAAGTGTGCTACATTGTCATTACAGGAAAGCATTTTAGTTCTTCACTTCTTGCAAGAGATTAGTGGCACTGTCCCTTATCTTTGAATCTTAAAAAACCCCAAACAAACAAGGGCTGCTACAATTTGAAAGTGAATATAGATTTGAAAATCTTGTACCATTTTCATTACTTTTTAACTGCAAAATCAACAACTGCTCTAACAAAGACTTTTTGCAATGTATAGTTAGATGACTACGTAGTCTAAAATCTACTTAAATTAAACGAAGGGTTATAAAGAACGTAAGCTGAACAAATTTTGCCTTGGAGAAAAAAAATTCTAAACCCTAACATAATTTTGGGATATGTAAAGAAAAAACTTATTTGTAAATGATAAATGCTAACAATATTGCACTTCTGAAACTCAAACACGCTATCCCAAACACGTAAACCCAAAGCTAAAAAGTTACGTGCATCAGCTGCACTGTGGGAACTGCTCATAAGCCCACAATAACTCCATGGTGAACTAACAATCTGTTTACTCCTGTAAAAGCTAAGCAAGTCATACTACCTTGTAGCACTTGTTCTGCACTAGAAGATAGGAGAGCATGTAATAGGGGTGGCATTTTAAGTAAATAAAATAATCCTGAAAGACAGTAGATAACTAAATGGAGACTGGAAGCTTCTATTCCCAGAAGTGTTGTATGAGTGCTACTAAAACAAGGTTCAATTGAGTAGAACCTTATTTCTGCATCCAGGCCTTAACTGCTTCAAAAGAACAGAATGTTTATCTAAATTCTTCTTATTCATTATAAAAAAACCCCCAAAAATATTGCCTCATGAGGAAAGAAAAGAACAAGATAGCAGAAAAGGGAGATTAGAGTAGGTGGATAACAACAGAATAAAGAAGTAGTGGTGCATTTCCTACTCCAGTTCGGTAACAGGAAAGCATTCAGTAAAAGTGAGTAAGTCTAAAGTGATAAAACATATGTTTTCTTGCATGGCTGGCACAAGGAATTTACTGCTATTATCTATAGGCCCTGACCTTCAAAAGGACTTAAATGACTGAACATTCACTTGGATAAAAATAACCTTAATAACTCCATTAAAAATCCACAAGGTAAAAAAGATAAAGCTTCCTGTTTCATGCCATAATGAACAGCTGAGATTTACCAGAGGATCTCTCTGGCAATAAATGATACCTCATATGTCTACTATGGGGTTTCCTGCAATAGTCCTTAAAATGGATGATGCTAGTCAGAGAGAAGCCACATTACTGTATACTTCAAAACATCAGAAGACCTAGTCATGCAAAGTAAAGATACATAATCTAACTTAAAAAAACATGAGATGAGCATGCTTTGCAAACACATAAGGAAAAAGCACGTAGGAGTATATACCAACATGAACAAACAGGATAATTATGTGAATATAATAGTTGCAAGATTTATCATCCTTTTGCACCTAGGAGAGGTGACAGCTCAAAGAGTTTTAAAACTTTAAGCAATGGTTCTTAACACAGAGTGTAGTCTGCAGTCCTCACCTCCTGGTTTGGCTTCAGCCTTAATTCTGTCTTGTTTAAAAAAAAAAATTTATAAATCCATGTAGGTCCAAATTTAAACTTGGCTTTATAATGCTTATAAGTACACTTGCTGCCTATGGACATATGACTTGCTTTACCCATATGAAAAGGCCTAAGCTTCTTTTCATATGAAACCAGAGGAAGACAGAACTACCCCATTGTCCTGGAAAATGCTAATTAAACCCCCACATTTTTTAAAATGTATGTTTCTCATTCCTGACTGCTGTTGCTGAGAATATTTCATCTGAAAGCTAATCTACCTACTTAAATAGTATGTGGAGTTACCAAACACAATTAAAAGCTAGCTGTGTTCAAGCAGAAGAACTAAGCCTAGTTTCTAACAGATGTCTTATGTTTCTTAATCCTTCCCAGATTTTTTACATTCTCCCTACCTTACAGACTGTGATAGACTTAGAATAATCTGTGTGCTGGCTGACTGCTGACAAGGATATAACTGGACAAAAGGCCTGCAGTTTTTGTCAGAACTGATAAAGAACTGACTCCTAGTCAGATGATAATTTGGAAGTCTTTCATCTCACCAGAGGAGAAGTTACTATATTTGATATCTATTCTTCTGCCTAGCTTGGTTAAGAGGCCAAGGGACAGAGAGGAAAGGAGTGGGTGAAGAACACAGAGTAACCATGCAGAATTTATTTCCTTGGGAAACCACACTGAAAAGCAACACTGTACATCAGTTTACATTAGGTTTTAAAAAGCAAAGGAATTTGCTAGTAGTTTTTACTAGCATTAATTAGCTAAATTATTATTATTTAGTTAATAATTATTAACTAAAATTATTAACTAAATTTTTGGACTGGTGGAACTCATTTCCACCAGCAGATCATTAGGTACTGCTAGCCTTCTAACAGCGCTCACCGCTATTTCTTAAAAGAGATTGAACACATACAGGTTCTTTCAAATCTAGTTTGCTAGAGCTCCTGAACTTTTTATCTACAACACAGTTCATCATTGCTTGTAACCCTAATCCCAGGTACAGTTTGATTAATGCCAGAAAATATGAAAAAGATATTACAACATTAACCAAAATAGTTACATACCTTCGCCAGTTTGGGTTTTTGAGCATATTTTGCTAAATTCAGTCGAGAAAGATTTATAAAAGGGCCATCTGGATTTGTTATCATTGAAGCCTAAAGTGGAGAAAGAATTTTTTAATTAGGAAGGTCCCCTACACTTTTCCTGAAAATTTTCAAAATAGTAGTGGAATAACAAAAAAACTCCAATCAAACAAAGCATCTGTAGATGCATTGCTTCCCTGTGCAGTACAGACTTTTCTTACTGAATTTTGTTTTCTGAAAGCCAGGAATTTGTCCTACTCCCATACAGTCTGTGATTCTGTGAAAGAGGCTGCGTGAATTACCTTCTGGAACTACCTTTTTCTTTCTTCTCTCCACTATTTCCATAATGTGCCTAAGTATGTAGCTTGGACTAACTTTTAGACAGACTGAAGGCAGTTGGGATGCACAACAAAAAAGTTCCACAAGAGAGAGGTAGGAAGATCAGTTCCTACCTGCAACAGTGCGAAAATAACTCGCTTATCATAAGTTTTGCCACTAATGTGATGTTAACCTGTACTACATATTTGTGCCAGTTACAGTTTATTAATTTTGCTGGATAATTTAGAACAGGATAAAACCACTATCTCCTGAAGTGACAGTTTCATAGTAAACTGAAAGACTTGGAAAGGTTTCAACATACTTATGGTGAAATCATGTCATAATCTTTTCACGGCCTTCAGTGAATAAAAATGAGTCTCACAGAACTTACAAATTTTGAATATATGTGAATTTTTGTGAATTGCTGTACATTTTTTATACAGACTAGCAAATTAACAGGAAGTAATATTTTCAAGCTCTACTTCGAAAACAATTCAAACAAAAAATTAAAATGCTCACCTCCTTCAAACTTGAGTTTAGATGCAGCTTTTAAGTCAACTACAATGTCACTATGATCCAGTAAGACATCGGTCTCAGAAAAAAGTCAAACAACTTACCGTTCCTAGCCTGACATATCTCCCAGAAGCACTAGTAATGGGACGAGCTGTGAGAGCTGTTCGAGGTGTTTTTATAGCCTGTTCCATAGTACTTGGCCGTCCACTTTGTGTGCTGGGTCTCACAAATCCTGTAATAGGTCTTCCTGATTGAGTTACTGGTCTGAAGATATTAAGCACATTATCTTTGGGTTGAGTGGTATTTACCAAGAGAATTTAAACACTTATATCTGAAGCATTTCATTTTGAGAAGTTAAATTTAGGATTTGCCTATTTGTAACTAGTTACATTTTTAAAAAACAATCAGTCACATACCTAACAGCTGGGCTGGGACCTCCACCATGGCTAGTTCCAGGGAGTTTCAAAGATGTTCCTGGTCCTATAAAATCAGAGCATTTCTCACGTCACACCAAGATACTACACCCTAACCCAAGGGGCTTTAAAAAATTATTCTGTCTTACAATAAACTGGAAATGTCTTTGCTCAAACTGAGGGGACACAGCACCAGACAAAAAAGACGAAAAACAAATGCTGCACTCTAATACTAACAAACTGCCAGGCTATTGCAAGAAACCTGCCACAATGAGCACAGCATTAAAATCTTTATTCCAGACATGTTTTTTAATAACTATCACTGTTTTGTACTTTTGGTGTACTAGGAGAATGCCTAGAGGATTTAGTTCCCTGGATCTCACTGCAGGCAACTCAGTCTTTACTTAAGAGAATCCCAACTGAACTAGCTATAAATAGGCATCAAGCGACCACAGGAGTGCATATGGCCACTGAGAGCAAATAGAATTTAAGAGCATAATTTTAGCAGCTAGTGACGACTGCAGATGAGTCCTGTAAATCTCTAGGTAATGAAATAGCTGTGATTATCCATAACGCAAATTAGTATGAATTTCTGAAAAACATGTTGTCACGATAACACTTTTAAACAAGATTACAACCTCAGCTGATAAAAACAATGGTGTTGAGTCCAAAGGACTAGGATTTTTCTCTAAAATGATGCTATAGGACATTTTTATTAATAAACAGGACTAGTGGAAAATTAACACAGCAAAATTATAAAAATTTATAAAGTGGTGGAAGACAGATTTCATTATATATGGGTGAAGAGGAACCACAGAATATTAGCCCTTCCCAGCTACTATCATAATATTAGCTGTTTCCCTATATAATTTAGTTATTATTTAATAATGCAAGAGAGAGCAAAATCATTATTAAGATAGTTCAGTCAGGAAACTAAGACAAGGACAGATGCAAATTCAAATGGACATGCTACTGATGCAAAAGGATTTTAACTGCTTAGTAAGTAAAGTACAGGCAATACCAGCTGTAATATGGGAGCCATGACTACACATTTTTAAGTCCGTAAGCTGTAATTATAGTGGGGAAGGGCATGCTGGAAGATTTGCCAGAGTAAAAGACACTGAGTGAAGACCAGCTATGGGTAACACATTTCAACAGCAAAGGAAAAAGCCCACAGTCAAAGAGCACATGTTTTTATTAAATCACGTGTAACAGTGGAAGTGATCATAGAATCAGAGAATGCTGGAGTGGGATCTCTGGTCCAATCAGGCTCAAGCAGGGCTACCTAAAGCCAGTTGTTCAGGATCCCGTCTAGACAACTTCTGAGTATCTCTAAGTAGGGAGACTCCACAACATCCCTGGGCAACCTGTCAGTCACCCTCACAGTAAAAAAGTGTTTCCTGATATTCAGAGGGAACCTCCAATGTTTCAGGTTGTGCTCATTGCCTCTGGTCTTGTCACTAGGCATCACTGCAAAGAGTCTGGCCCCACCCTCTTTGCACCCTCCCTAGTGATATCTGTGCTTTGCCTTTATATAAAAGTGTAACAGAATAACACTTGAGAAGTATAAAGAAAGTAAAATCAAGCTGCGGGAGAAAAATGTATTTCCTATGTGTCAGTGGACTTGTCTGGTTTGGTGATTATGACTGAAAAAGCATGCAGATTAAAAGGATTAAGAATAATGAGTTTCAAGACACAAAAATTTAAAAAAATTAACTCAAAAAATTAAAAGATTACCTCAGAATGAGAGGTAAACGAGGGCATAAAATAGAAGTCTAAATTACATTATTATGATGTATTAAGACAGATATATGTAATTATACATTATCACAGTGTATAAACACAACTCGAGTACTGCTTGACTGTTTACATATGACCAAGTACATAATGAAAATTTTTAAAAATGTAATCAGATAGACATGCAATTGTCTACTTCTATCCAAGTAAGAAAAGCTTTTATTGCTCCAAAGATTAGTTCTGGCCTATGTGCATTTCTTCCCTTGAATTCCTGGACATGGTAGGTGGTTGAGAGACCCATCTAATAAGATGCCAAAAAAAATCCCATGCAGACTGTACTAAAGAAACAGGAAAATTGAAATAATGTCAAAAAGTAGTGGGAGACTGCTGATTACTGCCCTTTTAGAAGGGAACTGACAAAGCTGGAAGGGCTGCATACAAGAAACAATAACAGGGCTGAAGAACTGCCCTGGGAAGGAAGAGAGGAAAAAGTAAAGAAAAGCAGGAGAGAGAAAATTAGTTCAGAAAATGTTTGCAAGAAATGATACAGAAAAAGATGTCAGATTTGGCCCGACTGTTGCCTACAGTACAGGCATATGGATGTGATTCACAATACATCACGGACATATATTTTTCTCTAGTTTCCCATAGTGCCTAAAGAAGCCAGAAAGGAGTAATGGAAGAGATTAGTGAGTACAGCGATGTATGGGAAAAGCTGATAAAACAGTGTTTATCTGAACTCCTGTCTGAACATCTAAACGCTACATCAAGATCATGTGCTGCATCTCAACATTACTATGCAACCATAAATCAATCTAAATCTCTTATCATATCAATAGATAAAAGCCATAACTGGGCACCTCAATATGTACTATTTTATGCTAAATGAAAATCCTGACCAGAAAAGCTCTTGTTGCTTCTATGTACTTAAGAGAACATCATTCTTACGTGCGACTTGAGCAATGGCATTTTCATCTAGTATCATCTCTGCGATTCCTTCTTGATCCATATCTATTTCATCCACATACACCATTTCTGTCAAAGCCCGTGTTTTCAGACTCCAGGCAGCCTGAGTAGGATAAAGTAAAAATTACAGTATCTCCAAGACACCAACTAAACAAACTAATCAGCAATTTTGCCATTTTTATTATTATTCCTTTCACAGTTTTAACAGGTTTGAATAAGGTATCGACTTAACAGCTGAGTATACCCATTAATTGCCTGACAGAGGTTTGAAGGGGACCAAGACTTCAGACAACTCTTTTGGAGTGGAACAGTTATAGTCACTGAGTTTGGAAGACAGAATTCCATGCCTCGTGAAAAGTTATGATTAAATTAGGTCACAGGTAACTCTCTGAAATGTTGTGTTTTTGAAGAAATCCCCAGCTAGCAGTGCCATTCAAAATCTGGCATGATAAAGGCAGCCACAAGACCAATCCTTGATTCTCCTTCAGATACTGAACAGATCATCATAATTTTTCCAGAGTAAAAATCACTGTCAAAACAATTAGATTTGTTTCTTTTCTGACAGAGGGTACAGCAGTTTGCTGGAAAAGCATGTTTAATATTTGTTAGGCAAACATTTCAAAATAGAAACAGATTGATGCTACCTTAATAGAACTAAAGGTCAAACACATGGAAGCATTTGTTCTTTAAATAAGAGGTACGAAAAGATCTAGACCTCAGGCTTATTTACTAATTTAAGTAATCATTTAATGGAACACTTCTCATTCACCATGTCTCAGACAATCCCTTCCTCTACACTTCCCTCAAATTTTTTGCAACTTTGTCTATCAAAAAGACAGTATACCTAAAAATGTTGAAATATTTAACTCTCCTTTTTAAAAGTGCTTTCTTTCAAGGAGAAGTAAAGAAAGGATTTAGCCACCCAGTTTAACCACAGTTAGAAACCTTCGTTCAAGTATGAAGAGAAGGGAGCAGGGCAGGATGATCTGAATCTAGGCCAGACAGATACAATCCAGATCTGCTTTATTATCTTTTAGTTTCTTCTTGTGTAGCAGGGTGACAATCTTTAGCATTGAGATTTGCAGTTAGGTGTTCAACACTAAATATTTTTCAGTATTCTATGCAAGTATTTAGTTTGTGGATATTTTTAACACCTTGATAGTACTCTGCTTTTTTCAAAGACACAGATGTCTCAAGTAAACATAACCATGTCTATATTGGGAATATGCTGAAATTAGAGGTCTCAGTATAGCGAAACACAGGCTAATTTCCTAGTAGAGATAGGAAAAGCTGCCCATAGTGATGATCTTTTCCTGGGAAAAGAAAGCAGCAACTTCTCTACACAACACAGATCTAAATATATCATTGTGATTTTTCCAATAATGATACGATGTTTCCAAAAGCAACATGTCTGTCATTACTGGACAAATATCTGCCACAAAAAATAAATTCCTTAGGCTGCTCCTAAAACCTTAAGCTCCCAGTCTGAGGCTTTGCAGCCAGCAAAAATAACAAATATTGCATATTATTCCTTAATTAAACATCAGTCTTCAGATAAGAGTATTGCCTGCAGCAGCATTTGTTACAGAACTTCTCATTAAAACAGCAAGAGAGAAAAATGTCAAACTCATTACTTAAAATACAGAAAGTTGACCTTTACCTTGGGAGACAAGAAGACAATTCAGAATTCCTAACTACTAGCTACAAGACCTATATGAAACAGAAGTATCATTTCTACGCATGCACAAAGTTACACTGAATATCTGAAGAATCAAGACACTAGAGGAAGAACTAGAAAAGCATACTGACACACAAACACAAAGGGAGATGTAAGAAAACACCTCTTTTCAAAAGAATCACATGAAATTTCTGACACTCTTAATTTATAAAAAATGTGCTACTTAGTCAAAAAAAGTCACATAGGACTTCATTAGAACTACAGCATATGGCTATTGTCTTTGAAAAAGAAAATCTGAGAGACGAGTATTTATCTGTTGAAACAGACCATCACCAACAAATTTTTATTTTCTTTTTTGTTCATAAAGCAAAGGTGTCTTTTACCACAGGGGATATAAAACTCAGGCAAGGTTGAAAGATTTTCTTAACAGCTCAGTAATTTCAACTTCTGCTGACTTTCTGTAACAAATTTGTACCAGTAGTCCTTGTATTTCTTGTATCTACTTTATCCCTGTATGATGCCTACTTTCTGTTCTGCAGTTTTTTAGTTACCCAGAAAATTTTAACAGTTCTCTTCATAAGAAAGTACTACAGTTCAATGTACAAATTTTTCACTCACTGAAAACCTGTAAGGGTTTCATCTGAAACTAATGCAGAACTTCTGTTGAAAACCTTCAATTAAAACAAATAAGAGCAGCACAAAACTGGAAGAATCACACTGCCAGCAGCAACAGGAAAGCTCATGTATAATCACAAAAAGCCATAAAAATAAAGGCATACATTTATGAGTAAACATATGGCAATATTATTTACATCTCAACTAGTGCAAGTTTGTCCACTCAAACTGTTGCCTCAGATTCTATTAATATTATCTGCTCTCTTTTTGCAGGATCAATAATTCTTATTCGTGACATGCAAGATGTCTGTCATTCATGAAGAAGTGCATTTTTATGAAATGGCCACTTAAACAGTAGGAACAAGAAAGGATTGTCTCATTTCAGACAACACACATTCACAACAGAGTAACAGATTGTTTGCTTAACTCATAACCAGAAAAAAACTTTACAATATCTAATAGTAATTAAAGGAGGAAGCAATATACTAAGTGCTGTATGTACAGAAATGCGATATTGTATTAAAGAAGTCTAAACTCCTGATGGAAAAATGACTGTGTTTTTCACTTGGTTCCTAAGAACTGGTTTGTCACTAAATCTGGTTCCTGGAAAGCCCAAAACATATCTTAAAAAAAACCCAAACCACAAACCTTAAAATCTAAATCTATTTTCTGAATCTGGTGACACACATTTCTAAGAGGTTTCATTCCCCAACCATCCTTTCCACTATCATAAATTTTATTCCATACTCAACGAAAACCCCAGAACACAATAAGTACCTTGTGAACTATAATCCTTAAAGTCAAGAAGGTATCTGGCAATATTTCAGTGAAACCATTTTATATACAAACAACTTGCACGACTTCATTGGAATGTAATCAGAGATTTGTAAAATACGTTACTGAGCTGTATTTAAAGATGCAATTTCACATTACATTTAATCTCTTCTGACCATGAGCTGGAGACAAAAGATGCCACTATCTGCACGTTACAGTTCTTCCCACTGCAGCAATCTAGTGCTAAAGTGAACAGAGGAAAGACTAATTGATTACTCTCAGTCTTCTACCACTTAGGCAAAACATCATCCTGCAGCTTCAAGACTACCAGATGCTACACAGCGCAGGCACTGAGAACAGGCTGCAGGAGCAGCAAGAGCACGGGCAACAGCCCACCATTACACCACATAAAGTTAAACATGCAAGTGAGTCCTAAGAGCATATACACTGTTTTGTCTGTGAAATACATACTGACTTTTTCCTCAGCTCATCAGCAGATGAAGGTCATTGTGTTCAAGAGAGATTCAGTTTAGCTTTTAGAAGGCTCTACACTACTAAACTGCTGAATAAACCTATAGAAAATATATGAGAGAAATAAACTTCTAGAAAAGCTGCCTAATTAAGACAACCCTTATCAAAGATACTGCCTTACCAATGAAGAAAACCAAATTCTTGCCATTAATGATTTAACAACAAAACAAGTATTGTTCAGTGTATCAGAAATTCTTCCCAAGGATTGTATTTATTAAAATAATTTTACCTGAAACACTGTGTACTCAGCATCAGGTTCCTGAAAAGAGAAGATATAGAAATTGAGGAATAGAAATGCCAAAAAATAGAAAGAACAAAAAATGGAATTATACTCAGTGAACACATCATATATATCCAAATTTCTATTTTATTAGATTAACTCACACACATTTTACATAATGAAAGCAGATTTACAGTAAATACATTGATACCTTTTGCCTTCTTGCTTCTGATGGATCATGTTGGCTAAATCTTAGATTTACATAGATATGTAAATTACATAATTTTCTTATATACATAATTATTAAACTGAAAAATGGTACATAAAAAAAAAAAACCACCAAAAAACCAAAAACAGAGCTGGAGGCTGCTCAAAGCTTTGTCCAGTTGGGTCTTGAAAAGTTCCAAGGATGAAGACTGCACAATGCCCCCGTGCAATCTGTTTCACTGTCTGGCTGTCCTTAAGGAGAAATGTTTTTTCCTTGTATGAAGCCAAAGCCTCCTTTATTTCAATTTGTTATTTGCCTCTCACTCCATGCCCCACTGTGAGGAGCCCAGCCTCATCTTCTTAATAACCTCCATGTATGTACTAGAAGGCTGCTATGAGATCACACCAATATCTTCTCCAAACTGAAACACTGCCCAGCGTGCCATTAGCTTCTGCAGCCAGGGCACACTGCTGACTCATGTTTCACCAAGAGAATGGCCAGGTCAAGCTCACTTTTTTCTTCTGTAGCAAGAGACATGGTCTACTTCTTTCAATTTAAGCAACTTTACTCTGTAAATCCCATGACAGCAACAACCATGCCTTCTCATCTTCCTTCTGTAGCGTACTGGAATTTCTGTGGCCTTTTAAGGATCTTATTTGGAATCACAAACTTCTTCACCAGTGTTAGAATCCATAACACAGCTTATAAACTGAGTGTTCTATGGAACACAACGTTAACTGAGTGATTAATCTCAGCTGTCTGTGATGTACCTGGGCTTGACTAAGACACTGAAACTGTCTTTATATTTTAGATGAATGATTAAATGAACTCCAAGTCCTTTTAATATGTTAATTTATTTATAGTAGTTGTCTTCTAAACTGTTCTAGTTTTCTAAGAAATACGAAAAGGACACTGAGATATTTCAATTTGTATTTTATTCATCTCATTGTGTCCAAGTGTTACAGGACATATGGTGTACTAGAAAATGATATAAGAGCAATAGCCGAGCTTTCATACCGTATGTACTACAGTAACTAATGAGGACAAGGTTAGGAATGTTACATCAACACTCACTCAGAAACACCTTGATGTTACAGATGTGTATCTTTAGGCACTATTCATTAGTTCAAACAATAATTTAAAAACAAACCAGATTTGTTTAGGTAGGAGCATTCAGAAATGACATTACTTTGAAAAAAGTAGACTTGACCAATATTATTTACTAAAAATATTGCTCTCTCATAATAGGGTAGGTGATAGTAGGCATTGTTCATACATCCTAATAATATTGTTTTGGTTTCTGACATGAAGTAACATCATTTTAAATAACCCTCTAGCAGGTGATAGAACTCTTTCATTAAACACAAGTTTGGAACAACATATACCAACATTAAAATATAATATATTTTAATATGCTTGGATCCAGCAGTTGTTACTCATGCAAGTAATCCACTGGAACTAGGTTCCAAATAAAGATTTCTTCGAGAGGATTAACAAATAGCGTTGCCCTGTAATCTTGTATCTGAAAACAAAAGGTCAAATTTATTCTTCATTTACACATATAAAGCTCCTTTGAAATTAATAAGATTGTAAAAGCAATGAAGGACAGATTTAACCTAGATTTCTAAATCCACTGAGGGCATTTTAAAATCAATGTGTAAAGTCAGTTTATTTGAAGACCAAAAATATTTAGAAAAATTAAGTCTTCTTATGCTTCCCTAGAAAAGGGAAAGAAACAAAGTTACACACTTCATATTCTAAGAAAGCTTAATTCTACAACTTCAGAAGTGATTTAATATATGTAGAATATTAAAATTAGTATACTCTGAAAATGCTTTTCAAATTATTAAGAGCAGAAACACAGAAAAAACATCACCCAGGAAGAATGACTTCATTGTACGTATCACTAATTTTATGCATAAACTTGGTAATTACAGTCTCTTGCATTAATAACTGATTTCAGGTGAAGATACTTTTTCAAATCAAATTCCATGTATATAAACACATCTAGAATAACTATTATGACCTTACAAAAAACAGTGTGCAAATAATAGTAGTTGTAAGTTCTGTGGAGGGGAAAGGACAAATGAACAAATGCAAATCCTCATAGCAGACCATTAATCAAGTTAAAGGCAGGACATCCACTCTATGTCTATTAATTACATTAGGCAATTTTTTTTCCCACTGTTGAACTACTGCAGGCCTTTTACATCCACCCGGGTTATTACCTTGAATCTGACATACGGAACACAAAGAAGAGTAATCAGATTAGGTAACTAATCAGGATGATCAACAGAGACAGCCCTGGATTGTATTTCCTCTAGGTCATGCTATTACTATAAACATAGAAGACAACACCTGTTTGCTTATAACAGGAAATAATCAAACTGAGCATCAGTGCTTTAAGTATTTGTATGCTCAGGTGCTAGTCATAGGAAGTATAGCTTAAAGGCTGCCAGCACAGAAGGAAATTCCATCATGAAAATTTATATTCCTAATTCTTAAATGAAGAATGCACAGGACATTTTACAGAAAAAAATATTCCAGTCTTCCATAAAATCTAACTCAGTATCAGCTAACTATTCTTCTACCAAACCATTCAGCACAGTTTACTCAAGAAAACATAACTGATTTTAAAATGTTTTGATTTCATTGATGTGTTCTTTAAGAATTCAAGTTTATAACGGTATAAGATTTAATACTGATACATAACAAAATTCCTGATTTGCACCCAGTTGGCTAAGAGGTCAACACCGTAACTTAAAAACAAACTCGGGCTTACTGCATCTGGTGGCTCAAAGCAAGTTCTACACCAATTAAGACAAGTGTCTAAATATATGCACATGTAACTATTGATCATCAGTAAACTTATTTTTGAGACCTTCAAATCATCTTTTATTATGTCTGTAAAGGAGAATTTCTTAAACATTGTACTTACGATGAAACCATATTCTGAATACTAAGCTATATGTACAGGGACTGGTAAATTAAGACATAGTATCAAGACGTCCCAGTCAAGAAAATTTTTTATTGCATTTCTAAGTGTGATTAGCAAAAATGCCTACTTCTAAGGCTAAGAGGAGTTTAGCTGCCTATAGTTTTGCAAGTGTTGCGGAAAAAATGGAGCAGGAGTGGTGCTGTTATTTAGCAGACCAGCTGACAGCTGGGAAAAAGAGAGGCTTTCAGACAAGCGAGGGTGTCTCCTTCAGGCCTTAAAACACTCTCAGATTATGTACTATTAGCCTCTTCCTTTACTTACTTATTATTACATTACGTGTCTTAGAAGGGAGAAGGCTAGCTGCCTGAGCATGATGAAGTTCTGACCTTTAACAGTCAGTTTCATTCAACAATTCCTGAGCATCTCTTTAAAGGATACCATCTCCTGTGGCTTGGTTTGTAACATACCTAATGTATGCTGTTCAAAGTAGTGAATCCCTGAATAGTGAACAACGCTACTGTTCTTTTAAGATCATTCCTTTCCTAGTTGCAGAGGTTGGGAGGCATTTACTTAGCAGAATATGGGACAAGAGGATGGGAACAGATGGCACAGCGATTACAGCAGTTGAATATTCCCTTGTGCTGCACAGCAGCAAGCTCACTTAATCCAAACTTTCTGTAAGTGTTGTAATTTGTCTGTTTGCTTTCCTGGTGCTTAACATGACATATCTTGGGCCTGATCTGCAGAAGTGCTCCCAGGAAGGGTTTGACCATTACATGTTTTTGAACTGCTATGTGTTTTTTAAGCATATATTTGGTTAGGTATCAAAAATGATACATACTTAAATTTTAGGTATTTCTCCAGGTTATACTAAAATGCCACAAATGTAATTCAAACAGATGGAAGACAGCACCATTTTATGGTAGGTGGCTGAAGAAGACAGAAATAAACTTCAATCAAAATATTTAGAAACTACTGATTTCATTAACACACCACCTTCAAAAGTAACAGACTTCAAGAATCAACAGTCAATCTGCCTGAGGATGGTCTTGGAGTCTTCATTAACTTTAAAAAAACCAAACAACAAAGCCAAAACCAAACTGCAATTTCAGATCACTTTTCTAGTATTCACGACTACAGCAGTTTAACTGATAAGCTACCATGAGAATAAATACATAATAATCTAAAATATTTAGACTACGCCAGCCAGAAAAACTAAGTAATGTACATCTCTTTTTTGACTCCTAATTACCTCAGTGTTCAGCCTTGGAGCTTAGTATCTGTGTATTATTTTATAAAAACAACAGTTCTATAAAACATAAAGTATACATGCTGCAATACAAAAACATGATTGACTTTTTCATTCTGTTGTATCAAGTAGGTTCAAAATAGTTTGTAAGGTCTGAACCACACTTAAAACACTTTTGAGGCATATTTACTTTATGCCTCAAGTCAAGGAGTACTAACGTGATTGTACTAAGTCAAGTCAAGGAGTACTAACGATTGGTACCTGAAAGCAGCAAGTGTTAGAAAGTAATGAGCTGAAAGTGCAACATCAAGCTAGGGAGAAGACTTGGCTTTACAAACAAGAAGCAAAGTAATAAAATACAGGTTTACTTGGACGGATAACCAGTAACTATTAAGAGTTTGTAATGATTGCAATTAAAAGTGTAAAATCCAAAACATCATGAGCATAGCTGACTGAAGAAGAGAAATGCCTTTCCATATTAAGTCTGCCGTGGCTATTAAATTCTTCTTACGTAAGATTAAGCTTATAGGCTGCTGTGATAATTTCAAAGATTACATTAAGTGATCAATTGTTTGTCCCAACTTCATACAGCATTTGGAAAAACTCTCATATTCCTGACATGTAAGGTCCTGATTCTCTAAGGAGAATGTGTAGCTTTACCTAAGAAAATAATTTAATTTGCATACTTAAACATTTGCGGCATGTGTGATCAATATTTCGAAGAAGAAAAAAACAAACAGGGTCTACATTCTCTCACTGTTGCTTTGTTACTTTCCTCCTAAACATTTTTCCCAGCCTTGTACACCTTCTATTCCTTACCGCACTACTGTCAGTTGCGCATATCCTCAACAGGCTTCCTGGTGCTACTGGGAATGGCCCAGCAAAGTTTGGAGTTGACAAGTGTAATAAAACAATTTTACACTAGAGTTTGCGCACACAGTAGAAATGTTGTTGTCTTTATATTTCTATGGTGAAACCACAGATTGGAAAATGTTATACTAATTAGAAAATTTATAAATGAATAGCAACAGAAGAACTATAATCTTTGTGACTCATTTACCATTATTATCTGTGCTGTCTCAAGAGTTTCTACCACAAATCAATAGATGTGCTTCCATACACAAAGACTGTATGTATCAAAACTCAAAAATGTAAATACACATAAATTACATACGACTTGCATAAAACTAATACTCAATCCCATTTAGTTCAGAACCAATTTTCTCAGAATGTCTTCTCCACCAAAATTTTTTCTGATGATGCGTCCTTTTTGGTGCTTTAGAGTACATAACATAAACAACTATTTATCCTAAACCAGTTTAAGCAATTATTGTGCTTTACATTTAGACAACTGTGCAACTGTGCAGCTTTGTTTAAAGACTTTTCATTTGTGATGCTGTAACTTACTAATTTACTGTATCTATTATGAAGATAAGTCCATTAAATTAGTGTTTTCCAAATATGGCCATACAAATGTTTATGTGCATACAAATATTAACTCAGAAATAACTTTCTCAAATCCTTCCTTCTTACATAATGGTGAGAAAATACGCAAGTATTGAACAACACATGCCCAACATTTCCAGAGACTTCACAGCTGGAGAAACAGCAAAGAGAGAGGAACGGAAATGCCTTCTGTCCCATGGTAATGCTCGTACTTAAGCCGAGTTAAAATGGGTGTTTCTCATGCTGTACGGACTAACCCTCATAAGGTTTAGTGCACGTGATGTCTGAACATCAGTATAAAACCAACAGTACCATCCTTAAGCAAATCTGATTATTAGTCTTGACTTTTCTTTCTTTTAATTCCCCAAAATCTTGAGCGAATTAAAATTCTTGTTGCGGGGAGTCCTGGGAGACCACTGCTGTCACGGTTTCATTCCCAGTAGTACAACGTACCTGCTGCACTACTCTCTCCCTACTCCGCCGGGGAGTTGAGGCGTAACTACAAGGGCGGGGCTGAGGAGGAGCCTGCAGCCCCGCACTCAACGCTTCCACTTTTAGGAGAGCTGTAGGCAGCTCGGTGAGAAGGTACTCCCTGGCTCTCGTCCCTCTCCTCGGGGACCACGGCGCGGCCTAGCGCTTCCCGGGCCGCTAACGGGGGCTCCAATAGGTTGAGAAGGCGTCCCGCGGTGCCTGCCCTGGCGGGCTGACGGGCTAACGGGCTACTGCCAACCGGCAACACCACCTCCCGCCCCACCCAGCCAGCCCCGCGGCCTCCCCGCCCGGCCCATCCCCTGCTACCTGCTCGCCGGGAGGCCTCTCCAGCAGCTGCGAGCAGAGATCGGAGCACTCCCGGAACTTTCTCCGCCTAAAGTAGCTCCAGGCCTGGAAGAGCGGCTCTAGCCCCATCTCTCAGGCAGGACCGCCGGGCCCGCGGCCTCTTGGCCCGCTGCCTACCGACGGGAACCCGGGGCGGAGCGAGGTAGGTCGAGGTGCTGCCGCGGAAACAACAAACCCCGCCTCGGCCTGACAGGGCCTGCGCGCCGCGCCGTGAGGCCTCGAGGAGGGCGGGCGAGCGAGCGAGCGACAGCTGTGGTCAGCCTAGGCTGGGTCCCGCGGCAGATGCCAGCAAATTACGGTGCTCATCTGGCCGCTGAGGCCGAGCCTCTTCCCGCAGGCGCCTCTTGTAAACTGATATATTGGTGACTGAAAGCAGTTTGATTTGTAATACTGAGAACGGAAGATTTCAAATAACCCCGCTGTTTTTAACTGTGTCCTGTTATTTGTTGCCCTGTGTGACAGCACAACTGTCTCTTTATTATCCTTGTAGAGTTGGCCTCATGGTCAGCCCTGCAGGCACCTGAGAGCCAGGGAGAAGAGGTGCAAAGAGAGAGGTAAGTCGTGCTGTTCACAAGCAGAGAAGATGCAGGGTTTTGTGAAGTCTTCCTGTAGTGGTAAATGGCCTTGTCAGCAAAACGAACGCTTTAATTAAAATTTTTTTATGCCTTTTGTTTTAAATGACAAATCTGAAATTACAATATCAAAATCCTTGTTTGAAATGGGGATTTGGGGTTGTGCGTTTTTTATTGCCAGAGTGGGACCAAGAATAGTTTAGGTTAGACATTAGAAACAATTTTTTCACCAAAAGGGTTGTCAAGCCCTGAAACAAGGTGTCCAGGACAGCACTGGAGTCACCATACCTGGAGGGGTTTAAAAGGCTTAACCAACTGGGCAGCAAATGAGTGTCCTCTGTCCTATATGTACCCATGCTACGCAACTGTAAATAAAATGACTCTGCCTTTGAGCTGTATTCATCATTAAGCTGACAGAAGCCTGGAGAGCCTCTTTGGTTTCTCAGGAGTTTTCTCACGCAGGCTGCAGTGCATAAAATAATTGTCAGTCACACTCAAATGGGTGGTGTTTGTTGTTGAGGCTGCACAGTCACAGCCTGAGAGACTGAGCATGCTGGCCCTCCTCCACAAAAGTGAAAACGTGGTATCTTTCAGACTCTGGCATTAATATCTGCAAGGTATTAAATGAGTGACTTTCAACTCTGGAGCATTTTCTTCATGATATCATTTACTCAAATATGTAACATCCTGGGAGAGATTGTCTGGGTGGAAGATGGATTTCACTGGGTGAAATGTTAAAAGTAGTGTTTTATGTGGGATATTGTGCAAGGTGGAAGTTGCTTGCCTTAAGTGCAATACAGGCTAGTCTGCCTTCTTTTTTCGAAGTTTTGTAGTCTGGTGGTTAATCCCTTCCATTACTTTAGGTAGAAATGCTTAATTTGGTCATAATACTCAAATGTCCTCCAACTATAATGAATCACTCTGTATTCATTGTTTCAGTGCTATCTTGGGACAGTGCTAGGTATGTGATATAACTATAGAAATCACCAGGGTTTGTTTAAAAAAAAAAAAAAAAAAGTAATGTGCTTGTCTTGTATAACTATGCACATGCATTGTATTAGAAGTGACCTGACCTTAGTATGTTTTGAGAGACTATTCTCATCTTCTGCAAAAGGACAGGAAATTCAGGCTGCATTATTTAGAGCTGGAGTGTTGTGATGATATCACTATTTCATGGGTAAGTTGAACCTGGCCTCCATTTATTTGAACCAAGAACAGAAAATGCAAGGATCAGAAGTAAGGAACAGTCTAATTCCTCTTCTGTATATGGTTTATTCTTCATATGAAAACTAGATATCTCTGAGACAAGCTACAATAAGAACTCTTATTGTAATTGTTTGTAAATGAAAATATCAGGGAGCTCTACTGAATATCAGGAATCCATTTTTATTCATAAAACGCATGGGTTTGTATAATTGCTTTCTATAAAATGTACATTTTGTTGACATTTATATCTATGTACTGAATGGAAATTGTGTTTTCAATTAATTGTTCAATTACTTGTCAAGGTTAAATATTTCTTAGAGATTTAAATCTGCTTCCCATTTTCACCCTCTAGTTTAATACAGTTTTTCCTTCTTACTGACAGGGGTGCTTTAAACTAATACTGAATACTAGCTCTAAAAGGATAGATGTATTTAATGTTTTTCTCCTTTATGAACTCCTCCAGAATAAATTCTTGGTATGCCTAAAATGCTTTGCATTTTCCAGATGTTCTTGTGACTCTTCTGCATCGGTCCCTTAACATTTAAACTGAGTATGAGAGTCATAAATTAGCTTCTTACAAAGTCCATATGGAAGAGCAGAGTAGGACAGGACCCAACCTAAGACCCCTTTAGAACATACATGCTATTGGCTAACTTTGCTTTTCTCTGTGAGTCTCCTATGGGGGTCTTCTGTGCACCAAACAAGCCTACTTGTTTCTTGAACTAGGAGGCTTTGTCTCTCATCATGAACTCACATTCTTATGAAAAAAGAACCCCAGGAATAGAATGTAAAAATAGTTCTGTAAAATTCTGTTGGTATCTTAAAATTTCTTATGCAACTCTGTGAAGAAATGTCCTGTATCCCTCAGTAGGCTAGTCATTCAGATGCAGGCTACTGCTTCTGTCTCTCATGTCTCTCAAGATGTAAGAATACAGAAGAAAGATGTAATTCACTGCTCAGTACAATTAACTAGGGCTTGAAGATGAACATCAATGTTACCACACGTGTCTACCTGCAGATTACCTCAGCTAAGAGATGTCTGACTTGCCTTTGAACAAGTGTTGGCATCATGAAAGATGACATGCAAAAAGCGTTCATTCTAAATGATTCAGATACATTTGATGCTGGGAGAATTGAGACCAAAAGAGTGTACAGCAAGTTTTGGTTTGTGTGCTTTGAATGAACAGGACTACAGATCAGGCCATGCCAAGTGCCTGCTTTTTGGGAGGGCACTAGTTGTGGCAAAAGAGGACAAAGAGGAGGTTCCCTCTTTAAATGCTATTTGCAGCAATAACCCTACCATGAAAATGAGTTTGTATAATATTTGCTTATGGAACCTAAGTCTTATTGACTGTAGGAAATTAGGATAGGTCATGCAAATGAAATTGCATCAAGAGCAGAATTTTGTGCTGAGGCTTAAATTCATTGCTGGGGAAAGTAATTTGTAGTAACAGCTGCAGGTTTCGTTCTGTGACCAACCAAGACAACAACATGCATCAGTGGCAATTATTGCTGTCATAAATAAGAATGCTGCTGGTTCTTGCTAATCATATGTGATATCCTAAAAATTACCATGGTCTAGATGAAAAGGGATCATCCAGTAGTTGACAACAGAACTTAGGTGACAATACTGTTCAGGTCCTAAGTCATTAACCTTCATATGACTTTAGGTCTGTCCTGTTCTATTTATGAATGGACTAAACACAGTCTTTGTGATCCACACCTCCTTCTGTGTACAGGATGAACAGGATGTTTTTCAAGGGAGATTGTTACCTTCCTTTTGATGCCCATCTACAAGAAGGGTCAGAAGGAGGATCTGGGGAGCTACAGGTCTGTTAGCCTGACCTTGGTGCTGGGGAAGGTTATGGAGCTGATCACCTTGCATGCAATCACATGGCAATTGCAGCACGATCAGAGGATCAGGCCCAACCAGCATGGGTTCATGAAAGGCAGGTCCTGCTTGACCAACCTGATCTTCTATGATGAGGTGACTCAGCGAGTGGATGAGAGAAAGGTAGTGGATGTTGTCTCAGTAAAGCCTTTGACACTGGCTCCCACCACATTCTCCTGACCTAAACCATAGTTTAGATAGGTGTACTCTTCTTTGGATAAGGAACTGGCTGGAGCACTGAGCCCAAAGAGTAGTGGTGAACAGAGTTCGATCTAGCTGGTGACTGGTGATCAGTGTTGTTCCCCAAGGCTCAGTATTGGGGCCAGCTCTGTTCAATGTCTGTATTGATGATCTGGATGAGGGGATTAAGTTCACCCTCAGCAAGTTTGCAAATAGGAAGTAAGTAAGTTAGTAGGAAGTGTTGATCTTCTCTGCTGATCTAAAGAGGGACCTGGGCACGCTGAATAAATGGGATGAAGTTCAACAAGGCCAAGTGCTAGGTCCTGTACTTTGGTCACAACAATACTATTTTTGTAGAGGCTTGTGCACAGTAAGTTACACTGAAAAGTTATGTCATGTAGCAGTCTCCCATATTTTCCTTCACAATTGGGGACTGACTTAAGCGCAGTATGACTGTAGAAAACCAGCATACAGAATTGAGCATATATCTAAATAAGAGAATGATGTAAGTTGGAAAGGATCTTTGGAGTTTCAACCTCCTGCTTGAAACAGGGTTACCTTCAAAGTTGGGTAAAGTTGCTCAGTGCCTTGTCCAGCTGAGATCAGAATCTCTTCGGGATGGGGACATCCACAGCCTCTTTGGGCCAGCCAAAACTGTTCCAGCCCTTAACAGCTTTTTTTTTCCAGTGCTTAGTCAAATCTGATAATATGGAATCATACAATGAATGAATTAGTTCAAGGTTTGCATTCTACTGCTGGATTAATAGTGCTATGCTATTTTTTAAGTTTCTAAGCATTATGAGAGTTAATAGTGTTACTTTTTATAAAGCTTAAATATTTTATTTCCTTCAGTTCTTATGAATATTTATTTTATCACTAGTAAATGATGTCATATTTGATAAACCTGCATTATTGAGTGTTGATTCATGCAGTGACTAATGGCTAAGCTCCTTCATGATTCCTTTTGACAGCTAAGCTTTTTGAAAGCTTTTGCAGAGTCAGTACTGTGCATTATATTTTGAAAACCTTGTCAACTACTGTGTAAAAAGATGTCATCTTGACCTGACAATTTTTCATCTAATAATTAGTGTCAGTCAGCTGAAATATAATTTGTACCTCCCCCCAGGTACTAGCAACATGCTTTGGGGTTGATCATCCTACACTATTCTAGTTGTAAAGAAAAACTTGAAAACACATAGCAAAATTACCACTCCATGCAAGCATTTCATAAGATGGAGCCAGAGACAACTGTCACATAAGCAGAATTTAAAATAAATTGCATTCTCTGTTTAGTTTACTCAACAGTTGAAGTCAATTGAGAATTCAGAATCAGATTTTCATCATAAGTCTACTGATAGAAAATGGATTGGAATTGAATCAGCCTCTCTTTATAAGCCTCCACTGAGTGGCTTCAGTATGCTTTCTGGTGTCAGATTGTTGGTAGTCTGAAATACAATAGTGTTTTCATTGTTTAAAGACTGAAAATAAATTTTTTTAGTGAACTGATCCCATGTGCTACCACAGGTTTTAAGGCCAATTGTTAAAGTTCGTGGTAGATATTTTAAGAAGGAGTACAAATGTTATTGTCTAACTTCTGAGGCTAAATAATAAACATCATTTTAATACAGCAACTTCAAATCTGGAACTAAATGTAGTTATTTTTTTATTTATTTTGAAAAAAAAAAAGTGCTGTGATGAAAACTTTTAGGCTGAGATTTTTTGCCATTGGAAAATGGTAGAAACCCTTCTCTCAGTTTCAAAAGAGAGAACATCTGAATTTTGTATTATAGAAGAGACTCTAAAAGAAGATCTTTCAGTAAAAGTGTTATGACTAAGGAAGCCAGTAGGTGATTTTCAGTAATTGTGTTCCCTCTGCAGTTTCAGCTGGTATTATTTACTGGTGTGCTTGCATCATTTCCTGTCCTAAACATTTATTTCTGCTTTAGAATGTCCAGAAGTTGTTGTTTCTACACTAATGATGGATGAATTTAATTTCAAAGTTTGTATCTTGTCCTTCTCTTTACCAGCCCTATGTTAGGAAACCATTACGTGAGGACATTTCCAAATCAAATTTCCATGAATAAATATATTGCAGCCCTAGTTGCTGTCTGCATTGTGAAAATTACATGTTCATTGTGTTTTCAGTATGGTGCCTATTTCTTCTAGTGTTCAGAATTAATGTTTAACAAATGAATTAAATTACAGCTTGATAACCATAGGAATTTATCTTGCAGAAGTACGACAAATTACGTCTGTAATATTTAATCTCATGCACACATAACTGGTTTCATTTCAACCATTGTATCTAGTTTATCAGTCAGTACCAAAAGAAAATATGTCTTTGTAGTTACCAAGTTTATAATAGAACTTGCTTTTAAAGTGGTAAAAATATTGGATTATGCTTTAACATAATGATTTTAAAAAGCAATTGCATTTTTCTCTTCAGAGCATGTTGGCTACAACATTTTGAAACTGTCAGAATTTTTGGAGGTACAGTATAAGGTACTTCTGGCTTGTTGGTCTTTAGCTCATAATTCTCCAGCATCTTGTTATAAACGTATCTCCTTCTGTGATCATACACTGTGCATGCTCCTATCTTGTATTTTCCCAGACTCTTCTATGTCAAGGATAGATGTGAAGAAATCAATAACTACTCCTCTGTGCCATTTTCTTAACCTTTATTGGTTTTTTTTTTCCTTCTTGATGGTTCAGTAGACCTACTGATTATTTTCTACTGATACATTTCCTACTTCTAATGTTACATAAAAAAAAAATCTCTATTGTTAATTTAATAATATATCTTAGTCCTTTGAAATTTGCATTTTATGTGTTGGGTAATATGGTCTAAAAACTCTCATTGAATTTTCCTGTTTCTGAAAGAGAATTAAATAGTGTTTGAGTTTGTAATACTGTGTTTTTTCTTTGACTTCTTTTTTTTATGCAGTAACAAACAGGCCTTTGTGATCCTTAGTGTTTGCCTCAGTGCTATTAAATGGTATCAGGTAATTCTCAGTACTTTCTCTCTTAAATAGATTTCTTGGTTTTGCAAAATTTTATTCTCAGAGATTGTGTTCCCATGATAGACTGAGACCTTTTTATCCTCAAGGATGTTGAGATTAATGTTGTCACTGTTGCTCATCTGTTTTCATATTATATAATTACTACTTGAACCAGCTACTCTGTATTACTTAGGATTTAAGAGAGAATAATCTCTCATCTTGTGCGCTCTGGAATTAGCTGTTCCAAGAGCATTTGTTTAAGAAATCACTTATTTAAGCCTTGTTCCATTTAGCAGAACATGAGATACATTGTAAATATATTTACAGTATGCTAGGAAGCACATCTTTAATATGCTAGGAAATGCACATTGTGAGACATTAAGATGCCACTTAACTGATTTTATTTAGAGAACTGATGTACTTGTGTCGCTGTACACTGATGAAACATAATTTGCTATGATGTATCTTACATCATAGACAAGATATAAAACCCGTCATAGGCACTGGAGGAAAAACAGCGAAACACCATGTCTCCCATATAAGATACATTCCAGGAAGCACCTTAAATGTCTTATTTGTTTAGAAGCTCGTTTATTACCGTAGGGCTAATAAAACATATCTTTCCTCTCCCCGCGAAGCCGCAAGGATTCTGCCTGCTGCGATCAGCACTGCGGACAGCGCCGGCCCCGCCAGCAGTGCATTCCCGGCGGGCGGGAGGGTCAGCGGGGAAGGCACAGGCTTTGGGGGGAGCTCGGCAAGGGCAGGCCACGCTCAGTCTGTGTATCTACACAGAACAGAGAGCGACTAGTGTCAGAGTTCCAGTATACATGCATATTGTACACACGAAGACAACACTGACAGGGGGTGTCACGGGTCCTGGTGGTTCCTGAAGTGATGACTACCCAGTACCACTGGGGACATCCAGGCTGGTAGAGACCAAAGGAATTATGTGTGCCAAAGCTGAGTGGGAAAGCTAGACAGAGCAAGGGTAGAGGAAGAGTTTGTGATACTACACCACTTCCTATAGATGCTGTGTGTGTGGAATTTCACTTGCACCCCTTATGCATAAGGTCAGCAAACTACACCAATGAATAGCCTTCCTCCTGGAATTTTATCTCGGGCATTTCCTCATCTTAGAGATGGTAGTCAATTCTGGAACAATCAAAAGGAAATACTGTTTGACACACAGGTCTTCTCATTCTCTTTGCATTGCACATAGGTAGTTTTTCTGACAACAGTTTTGCATTCACCAGTTCATTACTGGAAATGTAATCTGAAACTTCCAGTTAGAACCAATGTCATTACATGTTAAAATTTCTTGCTGATTGATGGTTTCTCTTTCCAGTTTAGTAACAGTGTTTATGGAACGTGTGGCCGAAAACAGCCTGTTCACTTTCACTAACCAAATACTCTCTTGCTCTGCTTTCTGAGTTGGGAGTAAGACCACAAGATAAAAATTTTAGCTCCACTGAATTTCATACAACACATAAATACTGATCTCAAGAGGTCCAGAATTTTACTTTAAGTAATAAATGAACAAAAATACATATTATAGAGTAGAAGAGAGTAGAAAGACCACGATTAGGTAATTTTTGTACATTCATGTTTAAATATGCAATAAATGTACAGTGAAAAATACTCCTCTTATAAATGAGCTTTTACAACAGCAAAAGTCAAGTATGTATTGGATGCCAATATAATCAATCCAATTAACATTTAAAAGCTTGAAACAAGTTGTTTCATTCCTCACAATACATTCAGTGTTTTTTTGAACCTACTTTCTCATAAGCTTCGACTTATGAAGGGAACAGTTTTGCAGTTGTAATCTAATTTTTAGCCTCAATGTATCTCTAACTTTATGGAACTGCACAAAATCTAACTAGCAGTTTGATTAAATGTATATTGAAATTCAAATCATTCTGTGGAATTCAAGGGGAAGCAGTGCAGGAATGTAAATTTTGAGGGGTTTTGTTTTTCAAAAGGAAGCCAGTTTTTCAAAAAGAAGCCATTTCTTTTCCGTATTATTTCCAGAATGAGACTAAGCATCTTGTCATGGACTTTTTCTGTAACTACCTTTCCCATGAAAAGAGCTGGGATAGCAACACAGAACAGCCATGCAGAGTTAACATCACATTAGAAAGAATAACACATTTTGTACCTCTAAGATGAGCTAGTTGGGAATTTTCCATTTCATCTCCCTGGCTCCTCTCCCATCTTGGTGACTCCTGAGAAACTGCAGCTATCCAAGTTCCAAGGTGCTCTGGCTGTTTAGGAAGCAAATAGAAGGCAAAAAGACTGCTCAGGATTTTTGTGGAAGTAACATTTGTTTCATCTGTTGGTGAATATATACAACTTTTTGTCCTGACTAGGCATAAAACCACTTTTCTTTCTCATTAAAAAAATTCACATTTTTTGTGGAAGGGGAAGTTTCCTTGGCTGTATATTTGAGTCAATTTTCATGCTGCATGAATCTCTCTGCTGACTTCTGTTATGTGCCTTGGGTTGTTTTTCAGTAAACATGTGGGACTGGAAGCTGCACCTGATCCTGGTGTCGTGAAAATCCTTATTGTCAGAGCTTGGGGAAGGTATTATCTTTCAGTGCTCTAGACTGCGAAAATATGTTAATATAAAGATAACTGACTAGAATGCTTAAATGCATGTTTTTACAAAAGAATTATTCTTCTAAAACAATGAAAGGAATAATACAATATTAAGTTTAGTCAAGAAAGATTTAAGAGGACAAACTCCCACTAGTTAAAACCTTAATAGTGTAGCACAGAAAAGTGTCTCCAACATGAGGTTAACTAACTAACTAGTTAAGTTAGATGTTTGGTGGAAGAAATGTCAATATGACTAACGAAAGACTAGAAAAGACATAGAAGTAAAAGAAATGGATGTTTAAAAATAAATCCTGACAAAATAAATACACTTGGAAAGCCAAATCTGTTCTGAATGTAATAGGAAAATTATCTTCAGTTGTAAACCCAGGCTGGATATCCAGGAGCTTTTAGAACAGGTACTCAAGTTTATAGTGCAAAACTGTTTTTGTGATCAAGTAACATATACTTACTTAGCCAGCCAGGTACTAGTGTGACAAAGCTGGGAGGGAGCATGTTCTCCTGACCAAAATTTTGGACATGGTGAGGCGCTTTCCCTGCACTGCTGCCTCATGTAGTAGAGAGAAGTCTCTTCCCTATCTGCGAGATAGGAAAATGGTGACTTTCCCATGTGAAACGCTTTGAGATCTGAGGATGAAAAGTTGTGTCAAGGGGAAATTAAGACATGGACGTGGAAGTGACTTTTGTGTGGTGTGAGGCAGGCAGTGAGGTTAAAGGGTTAAATATTAATCATTAAAAATAAGTTTACATTTTCTTTTTGGATGAAATAGAGCTGCCCTGGGGGAGAGCGGCGGCGGATGGGGTGAGGGCGCTTTCCACACACGGCTGAAGAGAAACTCATCCCGCCGCGGCGGCTGCCGGCGGTCAGAGGGCAGTGGATCGACGGAACGGCAAGGACCCAGTATATTCCTCGAAGGGGCAGAAAAACATGAAACTAAACTTGGGGAAGCGGGAGAAGTCACTGCCTCGCTTAAAAAAGAAAAAAAACCCAAACTTGTAAATAAAAAAGTCCCCCAAAGCTAACCAAGGTGCGATGGTGAAACTCGCCCTCCCCTGTCCCCTGCCCGCGGCTCCTCGGCGGTCACTGTGCCGCCTCCCCGCGCCTCCATCTCCTCAACGTGGCTCCGCGGCTCCCGTCTCCGCTGCTCAACGGCCGCTCGGACCCGCCTCGCCGCCTGACGGCGCTGCCCTTAGCGCAGGCGCACACCGGGAGGCGGGGGGGTGGGGGCCGGAGCGGCGCTGCGCTGCGCCGCGCCCTCTCTCCTCGTCCCGGGCGGTGTCTTAGTGCAGCCATGTCTGGCGGCGTGAGGCGACGGGGTGGGCTTGGTCGGTGGCGCGCTCTGTGAGGCGGTGGCGGACGCGCGGCAGTGGCAAGCATTCATGTCGGCGGGCAGGGATTAGCGCGGCGGACACCGAGCCGAGCTGAGGGGGCGGCCGGCCTGTCGCCCCCTCACCGCGGGGTCTCCGTCAGGAGAGAGCCGTAGCCGGCTGGTGGGGGCGGAGGGACATGGCTGACCGGAGCGCGCCGAGCTGCCACCTGCGGCTGGAGTGGGTCTACGGTTACCGGGGTCATCAGTGCCGCAACAACCTCTACTACACGGCGGCCAAGGAGATCGTGTACTTCGTGGCGGGGGTCGGCGTCGTCTACAGCCCTCGGGAGCACCGGCAGAAATTCTACCTGGGGCACCAGGACGACATCATCAGGTACCGCCGCCGGGCCGCATCCTGCCGCGGGCCTCGGCTCCCTCCGGGCTAACCCGGCCCCATAGCCCGGCCCGTTCCCCCGCCCGCTCCTCCCGCCCTCCTGAAGCGGGGCGCGAGTATCCTCCCGTCGCCGCCTGCCCAAGGTGCTGTTCCCGGGCTGCGCCGGCAATCCACCTCCTGCAGGTCAGCGCTGTGGGGATCCGGGGCGCGGATCGAGGTACATCAAGGACAGTCAACTCTTCCTTTCCCCCTCCGCTTCGCCGCCCGGGTCTCGCCGGGGGTAGGAACAGCCTCGAAATGGCCTTTGGCTGTCGGTTTTAACGGGCCGCGTCGTGTCCCCCGGACCGCGGTGCGCGGTGCTGAAACTTGTACGGGCACTGGAGGGGCGAGGGGGCGGCGCGGCACAGCACGACAGCCTGAGGGTCGCTGCTCGGTCCCCGGCCGATGTTGAAAGTCAAAGGGCCGGCGGGAGGAGAAGGAGTAATCTCGTGTGTGCCCTAAAGTACTTGGGCTGCGGAGGAGGTTAATCTGCAGCAGGTAGACCTTTGGCTCACGTTTAGAACGCGACGATTACGTGGGGAATTAGTGGTCTGCCTGTAACTCGTGCAACTTTTAGGGTAATCTTAAAAAAATCAGCCTTTCTTACAGAACTGAGGCGTCTCCTGTAGCTCAGTAGTTCACTTGGCAGTGAATGTTATCAGGTGCTGAAGTTCATAAAAAATAATTAAAAACTGATGTTGCAAAAGGAACGTGCTGGTGTTATTTCCAAAATGTATTTTCACTCTCAGGATCCTTTTATAAGCCTAGTGGTGTTGTCAGATGAGTGAGAGAATTTGAGGAGTATGACGGGCAGATGTGAGCCTGAGTCATCAATCCTTTCTTTCCTTTCCAGTAGGTGTCATTGCGGGTGGATTTTGAAACCTTATTTCCTTTGCTCTTCCTGCTGAGGCAAGAGCTAGTAATAGACAATTTTGTAGGTAATGTGCAGCACAAAATTTGGTTTTTATGATGCTTAGTGCTCCAAGGCATGCCTTCTGTATGTGCTACTCTTACGAGTAACAGGTATTGCCTGCAGAGAGCAGATTAGATGCTGTCTTTCATTTAAGCTGTTAGATGCACTAGAAAACTTGGTTAAAATGGACATTTTTTTCATTTGTTTAAATCTTCGTCTTAAAGAAATTTAAGTATGAAAGAAATTTGCAGCATGGCTGCAGATGTCCCTTAGAAGGGTGTCACGTCTGTAGTATACTAATTTCTTCTTGGTGCTAAAAATGTGAAGGAAAAAGTAGGCAGACAGTGTACCATTACAGACTTTTGTACTTGTGTTCAATGGGGAGTTTGAATCTTTGTTATTTGCACCATTTAATGCTCTAACGTTCTAGCTATAGCCCAGGAAAAAGTGTTTCTTAGGAACTATTTGCTGTCTCTGATGTTGGATGTGGCGGGAGATCCAGATCTGCAACTTCCCACTGTGCTACGGAGGTGTTAGCTCATTACTTGTTCTAATCTAAGGTCCAAGGTTGCTGTAGTGTGATATTAACATGCTTAATACCGTGCATTCCTGGGTGCTTCCAAATGACACTGCTGGTTTCAAGCAGGATTTCTTAAGAGTATAGTATTTACATGGCATGAGGTACAACTGGGGAAGTTGTTTTATGTTTTCCTGTGGTAACAGGTTTTTGCTCATTCTCTCTCAGTTTTGGTACAGCGTGCTACATTTGGCCACAATGTGACAGAGCTCATTATTCAGAATAGTACTAAACCAAAAAAAAAAATAAATCAAAAATATCTGTCACAAGTCAGCAAACAAGAGAGAAAGTATAATGACTTTTTCTGATTTGTATGGGGATGTACTTTGGTTTCTATGGTACCATGACCTGGCGTACTGGAGTTTCTCCTGCTTTGAATTGTATGATGTTTAGAGAATATAATTCTAAGTCTGTTAAAGCATTACAGTTTTATGCAGTTAGAATTTTGCATGCTACTTAAATGCAAAAGGTATACAAAAATGTTAGCATGCTTAAAGAAGAATAGTCGAGTTAAAAGCAGCATCACTATTTCCGATACTAAGATTAGACTTGCAGTGATCAGTGTTTAACTTGCTGCTTTTTCTAAAAGCAACATGGTGCTGTTTAAATGTCATCATTCTTGACTAAACTTGGATACCTAGACATGTGAGTTCTCAATATTTAAAGTAGTCATAGTAGGAAGGTCAAGAATTAAGAAAATAGATTATTAAAATACAGAAAAAAAATGCAAAAATGGGATTATATAATACAGAACCAGTGTTACTCAGTTTTCTCTCTGAAGATAGCAAACTCAACTGCTGTATTAAAAAAACAACACCCCTTTTTTTAATAGGCTTGGCAAGTACAATTTGAATGTTGAGGCATTTATGATGTTTTAGCAAAAGAATGGGAGGATTGAGTGTCTTCTTACAAATATGAGATCTCATTTGTGAAGGCAGGTGTGGTGTCTGAAACTCTTACATATTTAAGGAATCAAACTTCTGCAAGGAGAGCTCCATAAATACAGAGACTAAGAAGTATGTATTGCATGCTACGTGGTGATACTATTACTACTCTTCATTATGAGAACTTTACATCATCACACATTGGTCAACATTCTAGTTCTAAGCATGTGAGGAAGAGAAAATTCCAATTCTTAAGTCAGAAAGTGGTTCTTTGTCTTTAATAATAGAAAACAATATTAGATTAATGGACAACTAGAGGGTATTTCCTTTTCGATAATTTCTTATAGCACTAGCTGTTGGTTTGTCTTTGCTGTGAAGTTTTACCTTCTATAAAACAAAAACATATAAATGTGCTGTAAGATTTTTGATATTGTTAGAAGCTTTAACGTAATTTATTTCCAGTAAAAATATCTCATCTCAATTTTAATCAGTACCCATCTCCCCACTCACCCCAGCCTCATTTAACTGTATACTGTATGAGTGCTTGCTTTCAGTGTTTTGCTCCTCAGTTCCATCAAACAGTATTTTGGAATAGAAGAGAGGGTGATTAGGATCACTTGGGACCTCTTTATTAGTCTGGTTTTTGAATTGAATGATCTCGGACTTCTCTTGCTTTCTGGTGAGCTTTTATTTTTTATCTTTTTTATTTCTTCTGAGAATAACTTTTCAGAAATCAAACCTCTAGTCTGGAGGATAGAGAGTATAATGTGTTTGATCTTTTTTATCTCCCATTTCTTACCCATCTGCACCTTTTTATTGTTGAGATCCTGGATGTGTGTGGGCACTTGTGGAACATGTCACTTGGATGCAGAAGTGCTTTAGAAGTCTTCATCTTTTTGGAGTGCTGATAACTGAGTCACTTACTTGTGTTTTTAGGAGTGAATAAGGAGGAAAACCTTGTACCTGAAATCTCAGATGTCTGACTTAGTTACTGCTGTGCATTGCCAGGAGCATAACTTGGATGTTTGCTGTGTTTGCAGCAGATAAGATCCCCTATCCAGCCTGGGCTGTGTATATGTAGGAGGTACTAATTTTGAATGAACACGTGAATTATTCCTGCAAAATTAGTGATTTAAACTGTGTGTTCTGTAGGGTTTATTCAATCACTAAACCAGCTTGTGAGGTGTGTGAATTGGTTTGCTTTATGGGGGAGGAGGAAGAAAACAGTGTCTTGGTGTGTTCAGGTTATATCTTTTCTTTGTTCTCTCTTCATATTTTTGTGGTTTTTAGAGCATGGGTTATTTAATGTAGACTGTCCTTCCCTTGTCTGAGATACCTTAGGGGGATCATACTTAATCCTTATCTGTGTAAGGATTTCAGATGATGCCCCCTCAGAGTATTAACTTGTCATACTGGAAACTGATGCTCGTGTTGAGGTGGCTTCTTTGTCTGGGCTAGCTAAAGCATGTTTTTGTACTTTACTTTTTCTGATGGAAGGTTAGAAAATTGGAAAACGTGAACTCACCCACCTTTTTAAATGGCTGTCTGCTGGCAAAAGAACTGTTGTCTATGCTGATATGCTCTGAGTAGACTTTTGATGTAGTTTTTCCTTTTGATGCTCTACTCCAAATCCCAGCCCTCTGGCAGTCTTTTTGGGGATATTCAGAGTATTGGAATTTTACTGTGAATTCACTTTCCTCCTGGCATCGATTATGCTATTGAAAACCAGCAGCACAACCTAAGATCAAACCAGTGTGGTTTTTTGAGATCTCTAGTAGACTTGGCAAAAATGCACGTTTTGCTTTATGTGCCATCGGTTCTTCGGTTCAGCTTCAGCACTAATTCCTAAGCCTGTTCTTGTGCACCATTATCTCCATATGCTAGCGCAGAACAACCACACAACCATATAGGTCAAAAAAGGAGAACAACTATATTGCTCGGTCAAAGGGAGGCAAATTAGGAAGAGTTATTATTCCTTTCCTATTTTTAAAATATCCATGATAGATATCCATGCCAGAGTTATCTGGCAAATAATAGTGCTCGTATGTATACTTCCTAGAACTTTGTCACTAGTAATCTGTGGCTACTTGAGTCTGTGATACGTTTAGGTTTTCTTGCTGAAGATAGTAGCCAGCACATCTTCTGCTAGAAAAAAACACTTGAATGTCTGCTAATAGTGCTATCTCTATTTCAGCTGTAGAGCAGCCAGAGACTGTGTGAGTAGGCTCTTTTCCCTACTTCAGTAGAAATCTGTGGGTTTTTTCCTTGTATCAGACTAAGGTGGGAGAAAGAAATTATGTGTTGTCTGGCAGGGTTGGATCAGGTCATTTCCTAAATGAGAAAACATCTTGGTGCTGTAGCAAATGCTTTTCTTGAATTGGTAGTTGCTTCTTTTTCTCAGAACTAATTTGACAACATGAGACTCTACAACAATGTCGGAGAAGTACAGGAAGGATAACCAAAGGCTTAATAATGGTTGATTGTTAGAAAGTTTAAAGTATTCTCTGCAGAAATTTTGAGGTCTACCCTAATCTGGTCAAATGCTTGGGATTTTAATGCAAAATGTAAAGTTTCAGTTAAGATATACTTCAGGTTTAAAAGTTAATTATTTAAGAGTTGAATTTTTTTCCCCAAGTGTTTTAGATTGAAAAGCGTAGTGTAGTAGTTGTGTCTGACATATCAAAAGCGAGTTTAGATTTTACTGTAATTATTAACACAATCATTGTAGGCTTTTTAAAAAACACACTTTGCTTGAAAAAAACCTGAAGTAATTATAAAACCTCCCCCAGACAACAAACATTGTAAAAAGTTGTTGCTAGTTTTATGCCTTCTGCAATTTTGGATTTCTAAGGCTAAGCTGACACGAACATAAAGCTAAAAAACTGACAGTGTTGAAACCCAGGCTGGATGTGGCCCTGGGCAACCTGGTCTAGTCAGTGGCAACCCTGCCCATGGCAAGGAGGTTGGACCTAGATGATTGTTAAAGGCCCTTCGAACTCAAGGCATTCCATGATTCTGTGATTCTATGGGCATAAAGCTAAAAAAGCTGGAGATTTTATTTTTACATTTTATATCTTAAGGGATTTTTATTATTTCAAAATGTAGTTTATTCAATTTTCTATCACTTACAGAGTTGCTTATGATTTATAACAGCACTCTTGTCCAGCATCAAGCATTTCAAATGAAAAACGAATTTGTTACTTATGAAAGTGGCAAAGATGTCTATTCTGGAGTGGTAAGGATCAGTCCTATGCTCAATTTAAAACTTAGTTTTCTTAAATACACTTAGAATTATAATGTTGTTACAGTATTATCAAGAAAAATTATTTATTCATAATATATTTATTTAACTTGGAACAATCTGTTAGTTTTGATACTTTCACATGGTAGACAAAGTTACTGAGCACTTGAAGTATCTCTAAAAGAAAAATAAAGTTATAATTTTCCTTGAACTTTTATGGCAAAGTGTGAAAGTTCCTCTGGCCATCTTAATAATTCATTTGAATGTTTAATCTAGATACTGTTGAATGTTCTCTTCAAAATCTTGTTAAGATTTTCCACCCAGTGAGATGCTAGTATGAGTGTAGTATGAATTTCCCCTTGTTTGTCAGTGAAGCACCTTACAGAATGTTACAGGTACCTATACATTATTTGCATTGGGGCACAGATTGTTCTGATGACTCCATTGGCTATAGAAGTCTTTAATTTCTACAAGAAATAACCAATATGAATATTTGTATTGCTGTCGTAGCTGTTACAATAGTCATGAAATGCAGTACTTGATTTGCACAAAAGAGGTCAGAATCACCAACATTGCTGTAATTCTTTGTAGCAAAAGATATGATTGAATTTTTAAGCCAGGTTTATGACACCTTTCAGTTATATAGTGCAACCAATAGAAACCCCATAGAATTCCAGTGAAAGCACCATCTGATAATAAGTCCCTGCCATATTTTTGGTGTGGGCCACCTTTACTTTGATTTTAAGCTTTTCATTTTCTGCTTCAGTTTTGGTCATGAAAATGGCAAAAAGGATGTCAGTATTACCATAACCTTGGAGAGAATAACATCTGTTTTTTTTAAACAAAGTGGTCAGCTTTGTAGGTACAACAAGTGGTATTTCTAGGGATGGTTTATCCAGATCTGTAACTCATGACATGCCTTTTACATTGTGTTTACTGTAGGATATGTTACACCTTAAACTTCCTTTGGCTTCATACAAGGTATACTGGTTAGATATTTGACGTAACATTTTATAGAAATAAAATGCCTGATTCAGGTGAACAATTGAGCTGAACAGAAGAGAAACAAAACTTGAGGAAAAGAACCAGACCAAATGTGTCCAAACTGAAAATCATGTTTGTAAAGGGCTTATAGTTACAATAAAATCAGTGTTCTCACCCGTAGATCACTTATCTCTCCTGATTACAGATTGTATTTCTTTTTTCCTTTACCAGAATGACAGCGTGAAAATTGTAGATAAGGCATAGTTTTGTAGCAATGTTCTAAAAGTCTATATAGAAAATTAACGTTTTACTGCTTTGCTTTCCTGTTTATGTTGTACATTTCACAGAATTACAGAATGTTAGGAGTTGGAAGGAATCTCGAACTCAAAAGATCATCTAGTCCAACCCCCCTGCCAGAGCAGGATTCCCTAGACAGGTCACACAGAAGCGCGTCCAGACGAGTTTTGAATATCTCCAGAGAAGGAGACTCCACAACCTCTCTGGGCAGTCTGTTCCCGTGCTCTGGCACACTCACTGGGAAAAAATTTTTCTTGTATGCACATGGAACCTCCTATGCTTCAGCTTACAGCCATTGCCCCTTGTCTTGTCACTGGGCTCCACTGAGAAGAGCCTGACCCCATCCTCCTGACATCCACCCTTCACATATTTATAAGCATAGTTGAGATCACCCCTTAGCCTCCTCTTCTCCAAGCTAAAGAGACCCAGCTCCCTTAGCCTTTCCTCGTAAGAAAGATGTTCCACCCCCTTCATCATCTTTGTGGCTCTGTGCTGCACTGGACTGTTTCAAGCAGTTCCCTACCCTTCTTAAAGTGAGGGGCCCAGAACTGGACACACTATTCCAGATGCAGCCTCACCAGGGTAGAGTAAAGGGACAGAAGAACCTCTCTTGACCTACTAACCACACCCCTTCTAATCCACCCCAGAATCCCGTTGGCCCTCCTTGCCACAAGAGCACACTGCTGGCTCATGGTCATCCTTCCATCCACCAGGACCCCCAGGTCCCTTTCCCCTTCACTGCTCTCCAGCAGGTCAGTCCCCAACCTCTACTGATACGTGGGCTTGGTCTTGGCTATAATAACAGTAACCTTTCAATTTTCTGAATTATAGGGTAACTTATTTTAATAATAAAGCTCCTGAAAATGTCAACACTGTGATATAGGTGCATACAAATATTATGCATGCATACAATTGGGAAGAAAAGCCAAAACACACGTAAGCGTAGAAGTCACTTAAAAACATTTATGCATTTCAGTCATTTAAGGTGAGTGGTGGTGAAATGTCTCCATTTTATCAAGACAGCAAGCACGCAATATGAGTGGATTAATTCTGTGTTTTGGTTAGCTGACAACTGTATAAACCTTCTCCTGACTTTTAGAACTGTGTTAATCCTTGTTCCCTGCTTATAATCCCTCTACAAGAGCAAGCAAGGTGAATGATGCTTTATTTTAGATCAAGACAAGGCATCTGACAGCATTTAGAAAATGCCTGAAGATTTATTGTGGTGAGTGTGACATTTTAAGCTAAATAGTATCCCAAAGTACTTAGGGAAATAACAGGAAAATTTGAGGAACTGGTAAACATTTGGTTTGGTGGTTTTTAGATCAAGGTTGCATGTTTTTAGTTGCAGCTTCTTATTGCTTTATCAATTGCTGGTTTTTCTACCATATAATTAATACCATGAAAATTACTGGCCTTTGGAGCAGTATTCAGTAATAAATGAGTGTATAAATAATTGTGATTTTGTCTTTTGCAGGTTATAGCGTATGTTTATGCTGTTCTGTGGCCTCCATCACAGAATCACAGAATCATTACGGTTGGAAAGGACCCTCAAGATCATCTAGTCCAACCGATAGCCCTACACTACTCTTACCCCTAAATCATCCCCTGAAGAAACACATCTATCCTCTTCTTAAAAACCTCCAGGGATGGTGACTCCACCCCCTCCCTGGGCAGCCTATTCCAATATCTAACCACTCTTTACTGAAATAGAAATTCTTCCTAATATCTAATCTAAACCTACCCTGGCTCAGCTTAAGCCCATTCCCTCTAGTCCTGTCACTAGTCACAAGGGAGAAGAGGCCAACACCCGCCTCCCTAGAATGGCCTTTCAAGTAGCTGAAGAGAGCGATAAGGTCTCCCCTCAGCCTCCTCTTCTCCAGGCTAAACAAGCCCAGCTCCCTAAGCCTCTCCTCATAAGGCCTGTCTTCCAGACCCCTGACTAGCTTAGTTGCCCTTCTCTG
>VWZX01009335.1:6078249-6346230 GCA_013399015.1 Galbula dea
ACTCCATTGAGCACAACTCTCTGGACTCGGCCATCCAACCAATTTTTTATCCAGCCTAGCGTGTGCTCATCCAAGCCACTAGCAGCCAGTTTCTCAAGGAGAATGCTGTGGGAAACTGCGTCAAACGCCTTGCTAAAGTCAAGGTAGACAACATCCACAGCCCTTCCTTCATCTAATAAGTGGGTCACCCCATCATAGAAGGAGATCAGGTTAGTCAGACAGGACCTGCCTTTTGTGAAGCCATGCTGACTGGACCTGATCCCCTGGCCGCTCTGCAAGTGCCTCAGAAGCGTACTCGGGATGATCTGCTCCATCAGCTTTCCCGGCACAGAAGTCAGACTGACAGGCCTGTAATTTCCCGGATCATCCTTCCTTCCCTTCTTATATATGGGGGTAACACTGGCTGATTTCCAGTCTGATGGTACCTCCCCAGTCAGCCAGGACTTTTGAAAAATGATGGAAAGTGGCTTGGTGAGCACCTCTTTTTATAGTTTTCCTAAACAATGGTTTTATTTTTCTAAGGAATGGTTCAGATATTGTCTGAACCTTATGTGGTATCCTGGCTCATTTCAACTTCCTGGGAATGAAGTTGGATGCTGGGTTGATAAATTTTAAAACGGATGTCCTTGGCTTTTCTTTTCTGTAGGAAAACATCTCTGACTAACACCTGTAGGCCTAGCGTTCTTGAGCACTTGGAGAGAAATCTAGTGTATCTGCAGCCTCTAGGGTTGGCAAGATAAAGGTGGTCTTAGTGCTCTCTTTTGCTGTAAACCTTCTTTGGTTGGTAATGAAATGCAATTCACTGAAGCACAGAATATTGTGCTTATCTCACGTTATTTCACTAGCAGCTCTTGCTCTGCCTTCTTTCCACCATTCCTTATTTTAAACCCAGCTGCTAATTTTATTAGGGTGATCTTTCTGTATATGTTTTTCATGATATACTCCATAGGTGAGAAGACTGAATTGCCATTCAATGTACTTGTTCAGAAATAAGAAATAAAATAGTCCAATCTGTGATTTTTTTTCTATGTGAAACTAGAATATTAATAAAAATTTCAAAAATAAGAAAGAAGTAGGAATCTACTAGTTAAATAAATAAATAGTGGGAATCTACTGGTAGTAATAGGAATCTAGTGTTGTAAATCCTTTATGGAGAAACAGCAAACAGTAATGACTGGATGAAAGGTTGTTTGAAAGGTTTTGTCATGATAGTGAAAGATGTAGAAACAAAGTTTTATATCTCAAGCATGTTTATTTAGTTAACTTGTGAGGTCAGAAGCATCCAAAATAACCTTTTTTCTGGAATGAATTTTTTCACATTTTTCTGGCTAAAAGATTTGGAGTAAATTCTTCTTTGACCTTTAATAATTTATTCTGTATATGTCTAATTCAGCAAACAGTGCAATGAGTTTTGAGAAAAGGAGGAAGTTTAATTTTTTGGTAGGTGGAATTCTATTCCTTCGTTCTTCAGTATGTCACATTTTTGTACCATCAGTTATTATAATCAGAATTGCTTCTTGCACATGAATAGCTAGTAAAAAGATAGTATAGCATTGTGTTAGCAAGTTTATCTCTAAATAAGTTTGAAGTATATGCTATTTCTGTGAGAAGAATTTTTTTGCTAGGACAATGCAAGTAATTTTTCCTGCTTTCTTTTTCAAGGGACATGTTAGAAAATAAACTTTCTTCAGGTGGTGAAAGCCTGGTAAATGAAAGAGTCAAGATCATGTTGAATTTGAAAAAAACCCAGCACCCCTCATTCAGTCAAAACATGAGTTCTGTTAGCACTGGAAAAATCATTCATATTTGAAGAGAAGGGAAATACCTTTATTTTTAATCTCTTTTTCTAGAGATGGTAACTCTTTTACTAGGATGCTTAAACCAATCCTTTCCTCAGCAGTGGAGAGCATGACTGTGCATTGGTATTACTGTATTCACACTCTTTTTTCCTTCTTTCCTTTTCTTTGAAGACATCTGATTTTTCTTTTTTATTTCTTAATCTAAAAACTTTCAGATCTGAGAGGGGAGAATATGGAATGGTAGTAAGATAAACTGCAGCTGGGAATGGTCAGTGTACAGTTTTAGTCTACCCTCCCTGTCTCCAGTTCAGACTTTCTTAAGTTGCATGTTTGTACAATTTAAGGAATCTTCAGAAAGCTATATTTGACATTATTGATGCTGTGACAATAACTATATGGAGGATCCAGTAGTGATGCTCCATGGTGAGTACTGCTTTGTTTTGTCTATAGGAAGTAAGCATGCTCTGACTCGATCTATTTAAACTTTGGTGAGAAGTGTTTGCTGATTACAGCTCTTTCTGTTTTAACAATTGAAATAGTATATGAGAAATAGTTTCTAGTTTCTACTGTCATTCTTTCTGGGGAAATATGGATAAATGGCACAACTAAGAAAATAGCCACAACTATATGTGAAATGTATGTAAACATACAATGAAATATTTTTCTGTATTTACTCACAGAAACAATTTCTCACTTGAAATTAACACTTAATAGATACCTGAGGTGGTGTTATTTTACTGCAGTATTCTTTTGTGCATTTTTACTGGTGCCCTAGTTTTATGAAGCTCAGGAGTAGTCACATGAATATATTCTCGGGTTTTCATCCAATATTGTTGCTAAGGAAACATCGTCTTTAATACTGTATCCTTGTCTACAGCTTGTCTGTATTAATCAATGGCTGTTGATGCTCAGCACAAACCAAGAACAGATGAAAGAAAATCATAATTTCTTTATAATCAAGTAGTTTATTATAGGTTATTCTCCTTCAAGATCTCCTGCCACTACAAACCTCACACAAATTGGAGGGTCATGTCAATGTCTCTGGTCTTATCCCAAACAGACACAGTATGGATAGTTTTTATAGTTTTTTTTTACACAGACTGCCATTATTACTTAATATTTTTAGTCTAGCATAGGTATTGTACAGTGCATGGATCTGGTCAAAATGGTGGGAATGCTTACATGCTGCTCTAAAAGGGAGAAAGAAACTCTTCTATATGAAGTATAAAAGAGGAGCTTGAATGCAGAAAATGGAGAAAGATACTCTTTTTTATTATACTGTTAAAATTGTAATACTGTGTTGCAGCCTGCTTTGAATATCTATCTAGGAAAAGACCTGTCAGAGAGATGAGTGGAAATCTCAGTTGTCTAGAGGTCAAGTTATTTGGTTTTGTTGCAGTAGAGGCAGGCAGATTTTTTTGAATTTTCTCCTTCTGAACTCTTCTAAGAAGTATCATTTTATAGCCAGTTTCAAAATTAATTTGACTTAGCAGTTTGTTAGCCTAATTTCTTCTTTTGTTTCATGGTCAAATTTGCCTTTTGGACATTTTCCTTCATATCGGCCTCTTCAGACACACTCTGTTATATCTAACATCTGTTCTTGAAATGCCAATATCAGAAAGACCAGAGGCAAGCCAGAAGGCCTGAAAAACTTGTTTTGTTAGGAATATTTCTTTCCTTTTTTGGACAAGCAGTGATACCTCATTCATCAGCTTAATCATCCTTCAAGGAAAAGGAAAAAAGTCAAGCACAAGCTTACTGTGTAGCTGTGTGAGCTAGATGCAATTACAGTTTCAGAATTCTAATGTCAATAGGTTGTCCCAGCTTTCATTTTGAGGATGGTAAAAGGAACATGAGTTCTCTCCTGAGTGCAGACCTTCTCATTCTACTAAACAGTCTCCTTCTCCCTAGGATAAAAACATGCAAATAAATCCATGTGAGGGGGAGACTGTAGTTAAGTCCACAAAGCCCACACCAAAAGATTTGGAAACTGTCTTAAGAACTGAGCCACACTCATCTTTTCTGCCTGTCCTCAGGGACTGACTGGATGGATAGTAAGCAACTGCTTCAAATAACCATCCGAAAAATTGAGCACTGTTAACACACCTGTTGAGGTGTCTTGGAGATCTTACCTGACTTATCCAGAGGCAACTTGCACTTGTTTGATGCTTTTAGCTGCATCACGCCATGAGTCAACATAGTTTCTGTAGAGCAGACGTTTACGGTTATCCATTTCTGGGCACCAATTCTAGTTATATATTTTCTTCTGTGCTGAGAAGCTGTTTACAATTCATTACTCAGGACTGTTTTAATAATGAAAGGTCCTGAATATGGGACTTGTCTCAATGCTTTTACTGTAGAGGTTAGATCAAGATACTGTCTTTTTGTATTAGATGCTCTGCCTGTACGTCCAATGAAAGAGCGGGATAGGTTTTCTCCATGTTGCTTAAAACTGGAGCCTAATTCTTGAGTTTTGATCAGGACTTAAAATTTCAGACCTGGAATTCTACATGGTGCCCCATGGGTGAAATAATAACCAGGACATGAATGTGAAGCAAAAGCATCTTACTGTCATTCACATTTCATATGAAAATCATCCTTTCTTGGTGTTGGTAATAGAAATAGCAGTCCCTCGACTCCTTCCATGCTTTTCTTTTCCATCTGTCCTGATAGTCAGTGAGATAAAATAGTTGCAAGTAGTACTTGAGCATATCCTTCTCTCCTTGATCTGGAAGAAATAGTATGGGAGGGTGTTTTCACATAAGTATTTTTTCAGCCACTGCCAACAGCTGTTCTGTTGTTTTCCTGAAATTCCTGCATATTGACATTTAAAAAAAAAACAACTTGCAGTTTTAAAATATTGTGTATTTATTTTCTTCTACTTTAAATAACTGTCTAGAAAGGTTAACAATTTACTGTGGAGACTGAGGTAGTGGGGAAGGACATTGGTAATTCTACAATGTTGCCTTTTGTGATTAAAACACAAGGCTTTGGACCTTAATTTGTGCAAATCAAGGCAGAATTTGAGCTCAGTTTGTTTAAGCCAGTTATATCATGATATTGAAAGAACTAATTCTATGATATTGCTATTAGTTATTGTTTGCCATTTATTAATTAGGAAGAAAGGAAACATTCTCTATATTCACCTAGTATGCTTTGAGTGGAATTAATTGGCACAGTTGGGTTAGGACAGTTTTCCTGGCCCTTGTTAGTGCCTGTACTGTTGTCCTTTCCATATCTGATGCATTATGTTTGTCACTTATGATCTTCAGTTAAAAACATGCTAAGCTAATTTTTAGTTGCTGGAAAGTGTTTTGTAAGGTGTGGTGCATTATTAGTACAGTTGGGGTTGAAGAGGTTGTGGATCAGTCCTAACACTGTTGTGGTTTTACTTTTTCTCTTAATTTCAGTCTCTTTTTTTTCCTTTTTTTCTCCTTGCTTGCTTATTCATTTTATTTCCTTTCTCTTCTTGAATTTCTTTATTGCCCATGTGGTCTTATCTCTACCTTTCTGTGGTGTCACTGTAAAAATTAGATCATTTCAAATGCAGCTTTTTCTCCCCCTCCAGATGCTTTTCCTTTTTCCCCATGCATATACCATCTGCCTGTGTGTGTGCTCTGGGAGATATGCAGGTGTTGGTCAGGATTAGGTGGCAGAACTGAAGTGGAACATGATAGGTTTTTCCTGCTAGCTCCTTTCTGCATTGTCATTATGACATTTCTCTGTCAAATAGAAAGGAAGGGACAAACAAAGAAATAACTCTGGAATTAAAAGAGAATGTGGGGAAGTGTTGGTTGGTTGATCCTTCTGCTTAGGATGATGAATACTTTCAAACTTGGTCCCAGATTTGTCAAAAGAGTTGTGATGATCATCCATGGCCTTTGAAAGACTCTGAAATATGAACTCTAAGAAGGTTCTCTGCAATGTTCAAAATGTGAAAAGTTAATAATTATTTGATGTTGACTATTCCCAATTCTATATTAAAATTAAGACTTTTAATAGTCATCCCTCTTCAGTTTGGTCACCTGAAGGCTAGTCATAACATCTAGTCTAAGCTACTCATGCTTTGGTTTGCTGTGCTATCAGTGGAGAGAAAGCTTCAGAAGGTTTTTCAGTCCTCTCATAAAAAGGACAACAAATAGTACATGGAATGAATTACTTCTGGAGATGTCTGTCTCTCTCTCTGCATTGATGATAGATGTGTAGATAGCTAAACACCAACCTTTTTTGTCCATCCTTTGTGGTTTTAAATGTTAACAAACAGAATGAAAGGGAAAAGAGATATATTTTTAGTGAATAAAAATCTAGTAAACTATTTTGGAACAGAAGATTAATGACTATTCTGCAGTTAGTTTAGCTGGAGAATGCTTAAAGCTTCAAATTCAAGAAAGATAGTGGTATGCACTTTATTAAGGGAATTTTACAGCTGTTGTGGAATCTGTGATACAAAATGACATTAATATCTGTTATCAGTGGGAAAATACTGCAAAATCATTTTTAAGAAAAAACAGTAATGCAACCTACTAGACAAATGTAAAAATTTAATGCAGAAATATTTCCTGTCTTTTTCATTGGCAGCCTTGCTTTGCATCCTGAACGTGTATTGGTGGCAACAGGTCAAGTTGGAAAAGAACCATACATCTGTGTGTGGGACTCATACACTGTGCAGACTGTATCTGTTTTGAAGGATGCTCACACACATGGTATAGCTTGCTTGGCTTTTGATTTAGATGGTCAGGTATGTATTTCACTATTTTTTCAAATGCTTAAATAAGTTCTTTTATCTGTCAGAAAACTTGTTATGTAGCTGCTTTTTTTTTTAAGAAAGTATTTTGAGTCTGCTTATTCTCAAGTTGAGGAAAAAAGTTGGCATTAGTAGTGACTGGCAAATATTCACATTTCACAAGGAAAGTGTAAATTCAAAAGAGTTTTGAATGAAGATGAGGTGGTAGGAAGATTCTTGTGGCCTGTGGACTACAGTTCAGGGTTATACCAAATGATTTGAGATAGTGGACCTCCCTTGTGCAGGAATATGTCTTATGGACAAAGTGATAGAAGTCCCACTGAATTACTCATCTTTAACTCTGAATGTCTTCAGGCAATATCCCTTCTTTGTTATGCATTTTGCATGTGTTGGTGGTTGTTCACATTTTGATTGTTCGTTCAGACTTGCATGGCCTGGATCTAAGAGTCAGGAGAAAGGTTTTATTGTTACTTTGAAACATTCTCTGAGTAGTAAATTGGTTCTCAGAGCTGCTACTTATAAGGGAGATAATTTTTACCAGACACTTGCTCCTATGAGTAAAGAGGCTTCTTCACTTGTGCATTAGAAATAGAAAATACACATTAGGTTGCAGCTGGAGAGGTGCTAGTCATGAAAGTCGTCCCTTCTGCAGTTATGCTTTCCTGGTCTTATCCAGCACTTCTTCCCCTCCTGCTTAGCCCTGCAATGTAATATTCAGATTTAGCTGTATTCTCAATTCCTTTTGTTTGCTAAAAAGGTCACTATATGTTACTTACTCCTGGTTTCTCAAGTGAGGATGTATTGTAGAGACTGATTGTTGTCCTTATTAAGAGAATATCAAATGGAGCTTTATTGACTACAAATAGAGGAAAACTTAGCTGTAATTTGTTTCTGTTAAAACATGCTGTAGTTGTTGTAGGGAGGTTTTGAGTTTGTTGGAACGATCTACATATTTTATCATTTAGGTTTCTCATTGTTTAGGGACTCAGCTTTTGGAGTCAGTTTCTTTCTATAACATAATTTCTACTTGACAGTGCTGTTTTTTCTGTGTGTTCTTCTTGTATGTGTAAACTTGTGTCACTTCCTCACTTGAACAGCCTTAATAATTTAAAGTCAAAATGTATCTAACTAGAATTGAAGTCTCTCTGCTCTCTCTTTTTTAGAATGCAGTTATGTATTGCATCCCCTGTGTGTATTGGAGAGATTTGAATGTAGATCTACTTAATATTAAAAGCCATAAATGCTCAGAACTTAGGCTGTTCATTTTTCTCAGTGTTTCCATATGATCACCTTTTTCATTGCTTTAGTTAGTTTTGTGGTCACAAAGGAAAGCTGGACACAGGTTTTTCAAGATTTGCATCTCTCAGAATTGTCTCCATATGAAAATACAGTAAAACACAAATCAAGTTCAGAATGATCTGCAAAAAATATTTCTTCACATTTGTCAGTGTCTCTGACCAGGCTCTTTTAGAGTATTTAATGTTTGATATTAAACATAATTACATTATATGCTTGGTAGTATATGGAATTTTGATTTAGTAGAGTGATACAGCAATATACTGAAATCACAACGCAAGCGATTGCAGTATACAGATGAATCACAAGAAAAATGTGGTTCCTGTTGCTGATCTCTGTATGATCCATGTCATGATGCTGGGCATCTCTAGTCACTTGGAAGGAATATGTGGATTGAAGTGAGGTCAAGCCCATTGCCTTCTTCAAAGTTTGTTTTATTAGTTGTTCATTTTTTATACTTTCTGTTAGGCTCTGTCATATACACACTTTCTTTCCCAACTCTGTCTGGTCTGACTACCTCTTTATTTATTATCCTTTATTAATTGTCCTGATGATTCACTGGTACAGCTGTACTATTTAAAAACAAAGTTATGCTCCAGTTTCCCTGGTCTTGAGAGAAGTTCAGCGTGCTGTATGATACATTCTTTCCTGAGCTCACTTGGGTTTTTTTTGTTCTTCTCTAAACTCCCTTCTGCTGGGGAAGTGCACTGGTTGGTAACAAGATTTTCAGGTTCTTAAAAGAGAACTGAGAATGTAATTTGATCTCCATTTTTGGGAAGTCATTTTACTGGCCCATGTCTGGAAAGGCGTCACCCATCATCTGTGGGTATCTAGTAATGGTACCACTGTTCTGTATTTACACCTCTCATTTTGCAGTAGGACTGGAATTGAACTGCTTGGAACTATATCTGAAAATGAATTTCATGTTCCTTCTGAGAATGTTTTCAAAGATGGAATGGAATGGTGGGACTTTGTGGTATCTGAAGAATTGAAGTTGGCATTAATAAGTAGGGAGTATGAATAGCAATTGTACTTGTTTCTTTTTCTTGTCATAATACTGATTTTTTTTTTTTTTTTCAGATAGTAAAGAAATTTCTGTCTTTGGGGAAAAAAGTGTTTGGGGTTTGCTTTTGCTTTTATAAACTTGCTTTGATAATTATGTAGAAATTAACACTAAATTAGTCTTCAGTATATGTAAATATTAACTGCTGAACAATGAAAAAACCTTTCTCCTCAAGATTTACAAAGCTTTTATTTATGAAGATTAAGGTGTCACAATTCACAAAATGAAAACCATAATTTTCTTTAAAAACAAAACTCAAAATCACTCAGTTTCTTTTTATCTAATCTCTAATACTGTTAATATTTCTGTTGAGAATTTCTGTAAGAAAAATAACGTTTTGACTGGCTAGAAGAGTAAAAGTGGACTGTTGGCTAACATGGTCAATGGTTTGTGTCAAGAAATCAGCACAGAAGTTCTTCACAGTTGAAGACAGGCTACCGAGCATAGGAAGATCTCAAACTTTTTTCCGTATTTTCTTGGAACAGTCTTTTTGTCCTTCCTGGTTTTGTAATTTAACTGGTTTCAGACTCTTCCTGAATATCGAAGACATGGTGCAATTCGTATATTTGAGATCCTGAAGGATTCTGTTTGAGGAAAGGATCTAGAAAGGAATAGCTACTCATAGGTGTTTCGAAGAAACAAGCAAAAGACTCTTAAGGCTCTTAACTGTTTTTAATTTTTTCTTTATTTCCAAGAAGATTGAATAAAATATTTTTTCTTTGTATCTCTTGAACTTGTAAAGTAGATACTTAAATTCTGCAAGTTACTTAAAGGTAAACATATACAATTTCATTAACTTCAGTGAGATTATGCCTTTATGCAAATGTCTCCTGACTGCTGCTTGCCATGTGTGCTACGTATAATTACATATATTAAACATTATAAATCAGAAATATGTTGCTGAGAAGATGTTAATTCTTTATGATCATGATGTAACTGAAGAGCTGCATCTGTGGAAGCTTTGCCATAAGGTGTTACATCTTTAGGGTTTTTTCTATCTTGAAATGTAGCTGTTGCTTCTAACTCAAATATGTTATGCATTTGTTACCATTCAAAATGCTGACACTAGCTTTCACTAAGTTATTTAATTTGGACATTTTTAGCGTTTGGTCTCCGTTGGTTTGGATTCGAAAAACACAGTTTGTGTATGGGACTGGAGAAAAGGAAAATTGTTGTCCGTGGCTCCTGGTCATACAGACAGAGTAAGTATAATTAAAGAATTTGAATGTCAATGTAGTTTTAGTTTGTTAAAGCATGTCTATGTATTCATACCAGAGCTATGTCTGAAAAAGAATTGATTTTAGAAATCAAATTTGCAAAAAAGTTGAACATGTGTTAAGATACGTGTGGATTTACATTTATTTCTAATATAAAATACCTAACTCACTGTTTCTTTGCATGTGGTTTGCTGAGGCTAAGCATGTAGAGCAAATGCAAAATTAATGCACTTCATAGACCCTAATCCCCATATGGGAAATCAAAATGCAAATAATCACTTAACTTTTTCTCGTATCTAAATGAACCTTAATGTTGTTTTATCATGTATTCTAATTCCTGTAGGAAAACCCCCCAAACAGAACTAATATGAACTATCTATTGCAATTTCAGTATTGAATGACAGGATAAATAAGTAATTCAAATAGTTCCATTTAAAGCATTTCAGACGTTCTGTTAATTTGCTACAGGTTTTTACTGTTTAACTGTCCCGTGCTAGAAAGGCCACTTCCGCTGACATCCTTGGGTTTTTTTTAATGCAGATATTTGATATTTCTTGGGATTTGTACCAGCCAAACAAGCTCGTCAGCTGTGGAGTAAAACACATCAAGGTAATGAAATAAATGTTAATTCATCAAATATTTAAGCTGCATTAGTTTATGAACTATATAAAAATACAATCTAAAAGGAATATATAATTAAATATGAAAGATACTCTGTAAGAATAATATTGCTTCTCAGGAACTGCAATCATGGATCACACCATTTAGCAGACATACACCATACAGCAGACATTTTACAAGGTACAGCTAGTGGAAAGCAGACTCTCTCTGCTCCAAGAATTTGTGCCCTGGCAGAAGGCATACAGAATGGATGAAACCATTGTCAGTAGCAGCATATGTAATGGTTGCAATATAATTTAAAATGTAGGTTGTCTGAAACATGCTGCTTGAAATCACAAGTAGCATAAAGCAAGAGGCACATGTTTTAAGGTGAGTTCAGTCTGATTCTTGAACAGTTAAAAAATGGTTACACTGCAGAGGTGAAATGAGTTGAAAAACATTTTCTTACAGTTCAAGAGAGTATGGCAATATAATGGAAAGAGAAAGAAAGGTGCTTGATCTTCCTTTCAATTCTTTTTCTTTGCCTCCTGTTATTCCTCTTTGTGATTTTTGAGCACCATGTACCTGTTACAGGTTTCATAGTTTGTACGGTTCATGTTTTTTCAAGCAGTTTTTTCCTGTGAAACACTCTGAAACATCTATTTTGCTATGAAACATGGTGCTTTGATCCATGTAACAACTGCCATGCAGAAACAGCTTCTTTTTCAGATTTAACTCTTGTCAGGAGGATTATCAGTGCTTGACTACCATCAAATATGTTTCTTAAATATATTTGTAACTGCATTCTCACATGCACCATCTTCTGTTACCACAAAGCAGCAGTAGATGGCAGATTTGAAGTTCTGTATTGCTCTTATGTATAGTTTCCTATGATGAAAAAAATATATTGCTTTTTATACAGTGAATGTTTAGATTAATACATATTGATGGGTTATTGGGAAAAGTATTCAGTGTTGACTAGATTAGATATGTCTTTGACTTAGCATAGTGCTTAGTGTGGCATTTACAGCTTTCCATGAGCTTGATTAATAATGATCTTTATTTCTACTTCAAGACCTAGAAGGACTGTTACGCCAGTAGGGAGCTAATATATGCCAGCAATGATTTAGAATATTTAGGGTGACTTTATGATGTCAAAGCATAGCTGTTTAGATAAGCAAACATTTATTTGAACAGGGGACACTCTGAGACAACATAAGAGTAACCTGCCAGTAGTGATGAAATAAATTTTTTTACATTCTGCACTGCATTATTTCAGCAGCTTGTTGACTTTCCAGTGCACATTTACATGTTTGGACAGGAAGGTTTGAAGGGAATATTCAAGTGCTGCTCGTCTGCAGAGATCTCAGTGGCAAATATTGTGCTCTGACAAGAGACTTTGCGTATCTTTAATTTATGAGTCATTATGACCTGTTGGATGACCTAGGAGGAAATTCACTCTCATGTCATTGCTGTAAATGGTTTATTAGAAAGTTCTCAAAAATGTCCACCTTAAATGGCTGCTTTGCATGATTAGTGGTTGTGATGAGAAGTGGTAAGTTTATAATCAAACAGAGCAAATGGCAACCTTACCAGAAATGTACATGCTTAGTTTGCATCTTTAAATGCTTAAAGTAACATAAAAGTATAAATGCAGCATGGGCAAAGTGGAAGTCCTGAATCAAAGAAAGATCAGATAATTCTATTATTAGACACTTTTCAAAAATGACTGAAAATATAGCTGACTCACAAATTATAACTTGAAAAAATTTCAATTTGATTTAATACTGATACCTCAGAACTCCTTCCCAGCTAGTTTATCAGCTATGGTGATTTATGGAAAGCTAAAGTTGATTGGTTAACGATTTTTTTATGTTATTAACTAGAGAACTAGAGTGGGGAAACAGGTATGAGTGATGATGTATTCTGCTGCTTCTCTTTCAGATGTAAATATTAAATGTTAACATATTAGCAAAATTCCCATCTTTCTGAATCACTTTATGTTGCAGTTCTGGAGTTTGTGTGGCAATTCATTGACACCAAAACGTGGTGTTTTTGGCAAGACTGGCGATCTCCAAACTATATTGTGCCTAGCCTGTGCAAGGGATGAAGTGACATACTCTGGTGCACTGAATGGAGATATATATGTATGGAAAGGAATCAACCTTGTACGGACAATACAGGGAGCACACGCTGTAAGTTTATCTCTTATAAATTATGAAATGTTAAATAGATTTCTGTAGAGCTGGAAAGAGCAGTGCAAGATCAGTTGGTCTGTGTTCCTAAACGATTTCAATGATACTCAGTATGTGTAATTTGATTTTTCTTTTCTCCTTCCTTTCTTTCCTTTACATTGTTGTCATGGTAGAAAGTGAAAGCTAGATTGAGAAATACATTTAGGTATCTATTTATGTACTGTTGCCCAGAGGAAAGAGTGCAGTTTGTCTCCTGTCCAAATCTGATCAGGAGAATACCCACACATCCTATTCAGTGCTGTAGGAGACACTTGTCCAATATATTTATGTATTTGTTACAATTGCAAGGGTTTATTTCTCAGACTACTGAAGTGCTTTCCAGCTGTTTCAGTTTGAAATGAGCCAACTGATAAATGTAGGGTGATGAGACCTTGTTGCTCCATTGTGTTCTGTGCTGTGTCAGTTCTTTGTTGACCACAGGATCAAATTTGAAGTGCTTTCCTCCTTATTTTCAGCAGTGTCACTGGACAGAGTTCATGTGAGCTTGGAGCATAGGTCTCATCTAGCCTTCTATTTTTTGTTCTCCTCTTTAGGCTCAGTGGCATTGTACTTTGCAGTACTGAAATTAAGTAGGGGCACTAGTCCATGGCTTTGGAATTCATTTTCAGAACGGATTAGAGTCACTTCAAACCTCACCAATTTCAGGGGGGGACAACCCAATAAAATATCTTCTGGACACTTACTTTTCAACAAAACAAAGCCTTGTTTTTCAATGGAATATTACTTTAAAGGATAATATTGTCAGACTGTTGAAAGCACAAATAAAACAGCTTGGAATGACTGCCTCTTTATCCACTCTAACTGTTATCAGATTTTACAGTTACTTTGTACTTAATTTTATAAATCATGTTCTTCTTGTCCATGCTTTTTAAAGGAAATGCAAGTGTAAATGATAACATTTGTGATGTGCATGTATTGTTAAAAGCACAGTGTACGTATGTATCATAGGGATCTGATAAAAATTCCTATTCAGTATATTAATTTTGGAATTGTCATCGATGCATGCTTGTTTATCATCCCACACCATTGCTCTTCAACAGGCTTGAATTAAAGCGAAAATTTATTCAAGGCAAACATACCTCATTATCTGCATAAAGTACCATGTATTCCTTTCTTGCAGCATAATCAGTACGTATCTGAGATGCAGGAAAACATTTTCTAAAGCACGTTAGTGATATGGGGATATAGTTAATCCAGCTGACAGTGGTCTACATTAATACAGAAAATAAATTATTTTCAAAGGTTGGCTATCTTTGTTACAGTTACCCTAGCTGAAAAGACTTTCTTTATTTTAAGAGTAATTCAATGTGAAAAATAAACCATGCTCTCCCAGTATAAGCAACCAAGGAAACAGATAACGACTTCAACACTAGCAAGCAAAGTACGAATTCACAGCTAAGTCAAATTATCTGTTTTCTGTCACAGCAGTACTAAGAACTGTAGAGAGAGGAAAGAAGAGTTTCCGTCAGATTCCTATCTGAGTAGAAACAAAAAGTTGAAAGCAGATAGGTTGAGATGACTGGAGAAGTGCTTGGAAGAGGACTGGAGAGTTTACTTAATGTAGAAGTAGGAAAGCAAAGCAGGAAAAGATGAAAATGAGCAGGGGTTAAGACCAAAAGCACAGAGCTCATGTGCAGGGGACACTGGGAGTTTGAGTGGGAAACTCAAATGATATTTTTGCTGATGTCTCCTTAGTGATACTAATAAAGTTTTAAAAGGGGGAATGAAAACCAAGCAACATGAAAGCATATATAAGTTCATTGACACTGGCAGTACTTCAGGAGGTTAACTGTAGGTAGTGCATCTGATTCTGGAAAGTTAATATATACCTTGACTAATAAAAATAAAAATCTGTTATTAGTTATCTCATTTTTGTACCGGTGCGAACAACAGCCTACAGATTCTTCTGTTTATTTTATCATCTTACATGTTCTAAATTCAAGGTAGCCCATAACTATTAAGATGCATATACAAGATGTGACTCAGGCATTACAGTAATAAAATAATATGTTTATATAAAATGTTGTACATTTTAAAAAGTCTTGCATGCTGTGCCTTTGTCTTGCATAGTAAATGTACATAAGATGCTTTCTCAGCAGCTGAATAATTTATTTTGAGATAGTCTTTCAGAGGTACACATTAAAGTTGTGTGGATTGATGTCAGAAACTGAGGTTAAATAACAGGCTTCAGGTTAAGTAACAGGCACTCTGTTAAAACTATTGCGTGCCTATGTCGGTTGGCTGAATGCTAATTAAATATAGATGGAAACAATATAATGAACGCAAATGAATGGTTTTAAGCTGGTATCATGTACCAACACTTTAAGTCATGCAGTATTTTCCTCCTATTGCTTAGACTGTGGATGGATTTAAAAGGTAACTAACTGCCCATTTATTTCGGCCAATGAGAGTATAGGCAACAAGTTAAAATTTTTATAGTAATATGCCCATTTTTTAACTATTTTGAGTTCTTTGTCAGCTAGGAAGATTGAATTTCACAGTAGTGGCTCTCCACTACAAGCTTATACCACCAGCCTTAAATGTTTGCAATCCCTTTCCTTGCTATGCCATATATATTGGGAGAGACAATATCCTAGAATAACTGCCCAACATATGTATTACTTTACATGTTAGCATCTATATCCTAAATTGTATCTAGGAGTAAAAAGAAGGCACTGGAGTTCTTATTGAACTAATATAATGTCTGTCAGTTCTCTGTATTGCTCAGTAGTAGTCAGTTGCTTCTGAAGTTTCCGTATGGTCTTTCAAGTTTGGTCCTAATTATAGCTAACTGCAGTCATGTGTTTTAGGAATTGCATCATCAGTGTGGCAGATTTTATAGAAATTACTGCATTTAGATAAATTAACACTTGATTTTTGTCCATTGGAAGTAAGATAGGTCTAGCAGCAATAGAAAACCTGAGACTACCTCACTATTGGAAACTTCTTGGATACAAGCAGTGGCAAAATATTTGTGCAGTAGAGACTGTCTTTGTCAAGTTTTTCTTGTACTTCTCCAGCTTTTAGCTATCATTTCTGATACATCTGGGCAGTGGGGGTTTTTTTCTCTCATTCAACTCTTTTTTTGAATTTGAAGGAACACAGATGGAAATAAAGGAAGTATTCTGTATTCAGTGAATACTACTGATTAATTGGAGATGTTACTTCCAGAATTTTCCTGCTCATTAATGAAGAATTTCTAGAAGAATGCAGTATGTATGTCAACCTAAAGATGGAAGACTTTGATCTACACCTTTTATTTTTGATTCAGTAGCACAATCAATCTTTGTTGCTCACATTATTCAGTTGGATCAGTCAATACAATTGTTTGCCTCTCATTACTGCTAGAAGGTTATTGGTACCAAGAATCAAATTATTTTAATCATTCAGCCTGAAATTGTCATTGAAAAATATGAAGACTCCAAAGATTTGCATTAACAATTTTGGCAGTTTCTAAAAGGAAAAATTCAGTTGAAGAATTATGACTGGCCAAGCTACCAGAGAAAAGAATCTGGTTTTTTTCCCTTTAAGTGTGAGCCTAACAATTAGAAGGAGAGTAGCTAAGCTGATCTTCCATTAGGTACTTACCTTTTTACTAGTTTTCATCAGTCTTCTATTACAGTGGCATATAGACTGAAATGAGAATGTCCTACTGCATTTCAAGAGGCTGAGCAAGCAAAACATCTGCCAAATCTCCTTGACAACCAGTATGTCCTTTTCAGGATAACGGTATTCTGTGAAATGGAAAACAGATTAATCCTGGATCCACTTGATGTTATCTTCAGAACATTCAGCCAGCTTCCCACATTGCCAAATGTCTGATTCTTTTTTTAATACTAATTAAGCCATTAAATCATGGATTTCGGAAGCAGTTAATTAGAGAAAAGAGAATAATTCCATTATCAAGGTTGCATTCCAAAAAGAGCTTTAAAAGAAGTAAATATGCCAGAACTTGGACAGAATTCACTGTAAGGTACAAAGTGAGCCAAAATTCCTCTTGCCTTTTATTTGCTCAATGACACTAAAAGGTTAATGCAGTAAAACAGGCAGATGGACACACAAGCATACATAGAAACAAATGCAGTTTGGGTTGTATTTTCAAAAATCTCTAGGCTCCTAAAGAAACAGAAAGAGGATTTTCAGGATGTTAGAGATAATGGGAGTTAGCCTTCTAATCTGCTTATGACTTAAAAATCCCACTGCATTTCTATTTAGACACCTACTACGCCTGAAAATATAGCTTGTCTTAAAAGTCTATATCTTGAGGATGGACATGGCGTGTCAAAATTTGAGTTCTGTCACCCTAGTCTTTCAGTTTTGGTTGTCATTTGACATTATAGTGATACTACTTGGGAAAGCTGAGAGATTTCTTTTTTCTCAACTTGAAAAATTATGTTCTTGTTACCCGATGCTGGGGAAGCAAACATAGTTCCTATTTCATGATGATCAGTTGGTTATGATATTTTCCGTAGCTATAATTTAAGAAGAAACAACATCTTGGTAGGAGAGAATAGTCTGTACAGTATCTGGGAATTCTCACAAGCCACTTGCTGGATGCTAATTTGTTCTGTAACTGTACAGCTTTATTTTCCCTCAAAAGCCAATCTCTCCTTTGCAAATGGCTTTCATTTTTGGGGTTAATGTGCCTTGATACTGTAAAGTCCAGATCTCCAACCAAAGAAAGTATTGGAACTTTACATTTACTCCTTTACAAAACCGAAATTTGAGAACAATATTAGAGCAGAGGTATGTGTATTACTGGCTTTTGTACCTTTTTTGGATGGGAGTTACAGAGACAGATTTTCCCTTCTATCTTTTTAATGCTCTGCTGTTTTGTTTCACCATAGATGAATATTTAATATTTTCAATAAATATAGAACAGAGTTTTTTAAATTCTCCCATGCTTATTAGCCAAGGTTGTCCTTTCAAGTAGCTTTGCTTAATGAAATGCATGAGCTGCTTCTGAAAATAAGACTAGTGAATTGTGTAGGTGCTTGGAGAAAAAGAAAGTGTGTGTGCTATTTAGATAATGTATCATGTTTACATCAAATACTGTGTCTATGTGAATACAGTATCTTATTTTAATAATTGATATATCCTCCTTGCCTCTTTGTTATCCTGAAGAAAACATGTATCAAGTGAGCTAAAGAAAATGTGTTGGGTTTTGTTTCCTGATGTCTAATTTTAAAATAAGAGTTTATGTTATATAATATTTTTAATGGCACAAAGTAATCACTGTTTAAATCAATTTTCCTTGGCTTAAAATGTAAAAACATCCCAGATATTTCTTGCCTGGTTGTGTAGAAGCTAATAAAAATACAGGCCCTGAACTGAGCCTAAATGGAGATCGGTGGAAATCTTCCTGCTGACGTTCTTGAAAGTTAGATCAGGCTCTTAGGGCAAGAGTATATGAAACTAAAGTCTTTCTAGGGATTGGGAGCAGTGTCACTGTGATCATCGCGTGCAGGAAAGCAGTATTACAACAGTTCTCTTATCTCACTGTTTGTCACTGAATGTGAACTTTGCTCACTTTGAGTTTGTTTCCATTTCTGACTCTTATATTTAAAACTTGTACCAGTTGCCTATGTTCGAGCTATTTCAACACTGTAATGGATAGGAAGTCAGAAGGACAATCAGTACCAGCATGGACAAGAGTTCCACTTTCCATATTGGTATCTCTAATCTGTGTATATTGATAAAAATAACTTTCTTCTCTCTTTAGGCAGGAATTTTCAGCATGAATGCATGTGAAGAGGGATTTGCCACTGGTGGCAGGGATGGCTGTGTTCGCTTGTGGGACTTAAGTTTTAAACCAATTACTGTGATTGATCTCAGGGAAACAGACCAAGGGTATAAAGGTAAAAAGAAATTTATCACTTTTGATACACCAGTAAGGTAGGAAATTTACCAGTGGTCTGAATGACAAAAGACTTGCAAAAAACCCAAGAAGGCTCTTTCATTTGTGTTACTGTGAACTATTTGCCAAAATAGTTTTTGACCATACCCAGTAGTCTGAAGGTCATGTAGTCTTTCAAACTTACTATAAAACATACTATGAAGCTATAGACACAGAGTTGTTTTTTTCTTTTTAAACAAATAAAATGCACATATTTTCTATAGTACAGCAGTTTTTAACATGGAACAGTAACGCTTTAAGAGAACTTTGAAGAGACAGTGAGATCTACAGTGTAAATTGCATTTGTTAGTTATCTAAATTTTCATTAAAACTGTTTGGAAATAATCTACAGTTTCATAATACTGAGAATGCTGCTTATATTCAGCTTCAATTATGGTTTGTGTCATGCTAAAATTTTACATCAGCAGTCTTTCGTTTTGTCAGTGTTCTAGATATGTGTTGTTTCATTTTGATTTGATTTTTATTTTCTATGGGAAAAATCATTCTAGATACTGTTTAAGATGTTACAAAGATTTGCTCCAGGGAGAACATCTCACAAATAAGCTGGGGAGAATTTGTCTCAGGCTGTCTTACCTGTCTTACGTATAATGCATATTCTACTGATGCTTCTGTCACATAATTTAGGTTCACAGGTTCTAGCTAGTACTAAGGTCCATGGTTTGATCAGAAATTGTGCTTTATCTTCTCTGCCACCTTTGTTGAAGTGTAGAGACATTAAATGCATAATTTCAGATGCGTATGTCAGTATAATGTTTATCTATCAGAGTTCTTGTAATACAAGAATTTGCTACATGTCCTCATTAAAATAAGACTCACATTTTATTTTAGCTTTTTTGTAGTACTAAGCTTGAAAAGTTAGTGTTCCAAGGGCGGTATGTGTTATATGGAATAGATAAAAGGAGTAAACGGAGGAGTAACAGAAAGGTGTGTGGATACTTCTAGACATTTTCTTGCTTTTATGTTTTGTAATGTGTTATGTCACCTTTGTTTCACGCATTCTCGGGATCTATATGTCTCAGTAACAATCTCTTCTACAGGTCTGTCTGTAAGAAGTGTTTGCTGGAGAGGAGACCATATACTCGTCGGGACACAAGATAGTGAAATTTTTGAAATAGTGGTTCATGAGCGTAATAAGCCTTTCCTGATAATGCAGGGGCATTGTGAAGGAGAGTTGTGGGCTTTGGCTGTCCATCCTACAAAACCATTAGCAATGACTGGAAGTGACGATCGATCAGTCAGGTTAAATCTTGTTTGTTTGTTTAACTTGGTACAGTTTTATACAAGCAGCTCATTTTGTAGATAACCTACTAGAATGTGGCACTGAAGTGATTCTGAACCAGTTAAGTGATGCATGAATTAGTGCTCTCTGGTAATAAAATAGAGTGGAAATACATTTTCACAAAAATGAAACGTACAAAATTTGAACAAATTTCGTTTTGCCTAAGCACTCACAAGTATCTTATATTTCCTTTTTAGGAGTTAGGTTAGGCATGCACACGTTACAATGAAAAAAATTGTAATAAAACCATAAAAGTTTTATTCTTGCTGTGTTCAGTTTTTCACATGCTGTGAATTAACTTTTAGCTTGGGAGTTTCATCAAACTTTGCACGTGTAGTAAATAGAATCTAAACTGCAGTAACTTACTCCCTTATACAAGTTCATGTTTTTTGTCAAAACCACCTTTTCTCTTCTTTATTGTGAATTAAATGTGTTGGGTTTTTTGTTACATATCTTGAATTATGAATATTGAAGTAGTGCTCTAGAATTCCAGATTCATCTTGTAAGTGATAAATGTTCTAATGTATCTTGTGGTGAAAACGTACTATCTAATAAAGAATTATCATGTAAAGAAGTATGAATAAGGACTTGTTGATCGGAAAGGATATGTGTACTGAGCAAAGTCTTTAATTGTTCTTTAATGTTCTTGGATAAAATAATTACCAAAATAGTGGAATTGTCACACAGTGGTCTAGAAATATATGTTGTCTAAAAAAGTCAAACAAAATTAATCTGCCACTGCATTTTCTCATTAGATATTGACTCACTGTTTTAAATACAAGAATATTTTTTTGTTATATGCAAAATCGACACTTTTGTCTTAGATTTTTCCTTTGGAAATTTATTTTAACATAGTATGTCCAGGCAGGCTTCATGCTATCTGTGAGAAAGCTACAAACCACTCCTTACATTTGTAATTATTTCTTTATTTTAGAATTTGGAGTTTAATAGACCATGCTCTGATTGCCCGCTGCAATATGGAGGAACCAATTCGCTGTGCTGCGGTTAGTACTGATGGAATCCATCTGGCTCTTGGAATGAAGGATGGCTCTTTCACTGTGCTTCGAGTTAGGTATGATACACAAATGAAAAATAGAGATGTTATTATTTCTTAAAAGCATGTTATCTAATTGCTTTTATAAATTGTGTGTATATTGGCACTGTAGTGTGACCATATGTGTGGAGATCACTTACATTTCTGTTTTAAATTACTGATCTTGAGGGTGCTCAGGTTTTTTTAAATGTGTATGCTGCATGTGTTCATGTTGTTCCATAGCAACACACAAGTATATTAGTCTATTTGCAAAGGATGGCAGTGTTCTAGGAAGTGTTTTACTTCAGGTTTTAGCTTTATTCTTGAATTATTAAGAAATACATTTTAATTATTTTCCAAATGGTTTCCATGTGTTGGAATGCTGCTGTCAGCACATCGTGCATGATACAAGCTGAAGGAGGGGAGATTTAGACTAGAAATTAGAAGGAGGCTCTTTACCCAGATGTGGTAAGGTACTGGAACAGGTTTCCAAGAGAGTTTGTGGATGCCCCATCCCTGGCAGTGTTCAAGGCAAGGCTGGATGTGGCCCTGGGCAACCTGGTCTAGTGTGTGGCATGCCCATGGCAGGGGGATTGGAACTAGATGATCTTTAAGGTCCCTTCCAACCTGGGCCATTCTGTGATTCTATGCATACAAAAACTCCTGCTTGTTGCTGTGATCCCACAATTTTGAAGGGAAAAAGAGATCTGTCTCAAATTTTTGTCCTTGAGTGAATAAAGATCTGGTAATCTACCTGATTAATTTTTCTTGGGGACCCAGCCTGAACAGTTTCTTTTGTTCACTCCCCCTCAGCCTAGTGCAGTACCTTCTTGTGTCACTGTTGCATTTACTTTCTTTGGCCATGAAGCCCTACCCAACTCTAAAAATAGCAGTGTTGTGTTTGCATATATGATAGTAAAGTTCACTTCATCATTTCACAGTTTTGTCCATTTGTAAAACTGGGAACTTGATAGTATGGTAAGACTTTTCCATACTTATGACATGCTTTCTTTCATACTACAGAGATATGACTGAGGTTGTTCATATCAAAGACAGGAAAGAAGCTATTCATGAACTGAAATATTCACCAGATGGGAATTTTCTAGCTGTTGGTTCTAATGACAGCTCTGTGGATGTGTATGGTGTTGTTCAGCGATACAAGAAAGTTGGGGAATGCATTGGATCTTTAAGCTTCATCACCCATATGGACTGGTCTTCAGACAGTAAATACTTACAGACCAATGATGGCAATGGGAAGAGACTTTTTTACAGGATGCCAAGTAAGATTCTTACTTGCCTATATTATATTTGTTGCTTATTACAGAAAGAATGCATAATAGTTCTGGAGAAACAGCCAGATATCAATTCTGATTCAAAGTACTGGGTTACGGAGAAATTTTGTTTGAAGTTTGTGTAAATATTTGCTATATTTGAATAAGTACAACATTTTTAGCAAAGTTACTTAAATACTTTTACCCTTAAGTGCTTACTCTTCTTTATAATTCATCTTTTCCTGGTGGAGATGTTGGTTTATAATTGATTTCTCAAAACTAAATCTTTGCTCCCACTCTTTTAGAAAAAGACAAATATTGCATTCACATTCATTTTTGCAGTAGTTTAATAGCTTTGTACTTACTGAGCTTGGATATGAAATGGATTATCGTTTGCATGTGCTGTATGTTATTTTAAATGTGTGGAAAAGTCAGTATATTGCATCTCAGAAGAGTCATCTGATTTTCTAGAACTATTTGCAGCCAAACTGAGGAATTAAACATGAAAGAGCTTTTAGAGTGAGAAAATTTTTAATAGATGGAAACAGTCAAAATACAAATTTTTTTTGGAAGTATATTGGGATTAGGTAACTGCAGAGAAAATAAGAGTACCTCATTATAAGGATGCCAGAATGTTAGGGATTACTCACTGGACACAAAAGAAATACTGAAGCTGTGATACATATACTATTCAATCATGCAATCTTCAAAATTAACAAAAGTATCAAAATGAAATTTAGCTGGGCAGTCTGCTGGTAACACAAGTTCAAATGTGTCATTTCTCTTTTATGGCAAGCGACTCTCTTTAAGAGAATGAGAATAAAGCATAATATTAAAATACACCTTTTAGTTTGTGACAGCCCTGTAATTATAAATATTTTCAAGACAGCACTTTCTTCAGAACTTGACTGACCTGTCCTATACACTTGAAACAGATTTCATCAAGACAGTTACCTCTGCAGAGGACGTATGCACATAGAACATATCTTAAAGCTTCAAAATTCAGTAGTCCTCATTACAATATGTCAAGGGCAGTGTTTGTCACAAGGTTTCTTCTGTGTGCATACACTCTTACCTAATATAACTCTTCATTTTTCCCACTCATTCTGTTTGTGTGTCATCACCACTTAATAAATTGTCCTTTCATTTGTTATACATTATTTACATTTTGCACTGTACTTTATTCATAGTTCCATGAATAATGTTCTTTTTATTTATGTTTCTTGAAAATATAGTTCTTTCTGGGACTCTTTGAAATGTCTAATTCATTCTATGTGCAAGTTTGATTTTGCACTGAATGAGACAGAAGATATGTAAGAAAACATGAGAATTTAATTAGACTCTAACAAATACATAGACACAGGAGGAGCAATTTGAAGTTACCTAGGCAGCTTTCAGCCTGGACTTTCTTGATATATTAGAACGTGGGATTATGAAAGCTTGTGTATGAAAAAGGTTTAGCAAATTCAGTGAAGTTAGAGGAATCTCATAAATATTTCACAATAATCATCAAAATCCTATAACTCTTGAAATTCCCTTGTAAATGAGTAAGGAACTTGCAGTTACCTAATATAAGATCTGTAGGACTTGGTCATGAGTATAACCAGCATTAGTAGTCATCATTTACATGGATTAGTGGTTGAAAAAGATTACAAGGTAAACCTTGTCAAAGGGTGCAGGTTACTCAGTTATTTCATCAGAGTTGAAGGATCTTCAAACAGGCAGGGCATTTGAGTTCCTTTCCAGCTTTTGGAGGGTTGTATAGTTGTTAACACTTTTCCTTGAATGTTGGCTGTAGGTTTGGTTTGGTTTGGGGTTTTTTGTTGTTTGTTTGTTTATTTGTTGTTTTGAGTTTTTTTAAATCTTCTATTTTGCTTTATTTGCCCTTTTGCTTTATCTTTTCTTTATGGCTTTTCTTTTTTCTGTTTATTCCAGTACACTTGAGTTCTCCCTTGCCCTGTACCTCTGTTAAAAACTTACCTCCATACAGGCCATGAGGCTGCTTCCCCTCTACACCCCATCCAATCCCCTTTCACTAGTCAGAATCCTGTTAACAGTAAGAAAACAGGAAAAAACCCAGACCAGTTCCCTTCAATTTTGTTGCTACTGAAGGCTGGGAGGTGAATTGTTTGCAGTGTCCTGTTCAGGTTCTGTAGCTGCACACTCAGTCTGACAAACAACTTTCGCATTTGCTTGCGTTGTTCTTGGGTTGCTCCTGCACTCTGCTTCTGGCCATTCCTGAAGACACAGTATTTATTAAATGGGCCTTTGGTCTGACTCTGTACTTAAGTTCTTACATGAAACTTAGCAGGATTGGAACAATCTTATTATGGATAGAGCTAATGTGAAGTAATGTAACAAAGAACTAAGTATAAATTTGGTGTTTTCAGTAATTTACAGTGGCCAGATCTAAATGAGTTCTTCAGTTTTCACTCTGAATGGTCCAGGTTTCTAGAGTAGTTCAGTAACAGAATTTTACCAAATTCTGCTATGTGTATTTTTTGATAAACATTTATAAATAACAGAGCCTCAGGCAGCTATCAAGAAGTATTGAAAACTGTAAAGCACTGAACCCATGATCTTCTGCTAAGTAGTCTTAGGAAGCCTTACTGCTGATAATGTTGGTCATAATAGAGAATATTAGATCAGGCTAGTTTTAGAAGTCAGTTTTTAATTCTCTCTCATTTGCATTTGATTTTTGGAGGTTTTTTTTGTAAATGCATTATTTAAAATTGCCTAAGTGAATATTGAAAAACAGGTCTTTATTTTTATTCTCAGGTGGAAAAGAAGTAACAAACAAGGAGGAATTAAAAGGCATTCAGTGGGCATCATGGACCTGTGTTTCTGGCCTTGAAGTTAATGGAATATGGCCTAAATATTCAGACATAAATGATATAAATTCTGTGGATGCAAACTTTATTGGGCAAGTTATGGTTACAGCTGATGATTATGGGATAGTGAAGCTTTTTCGATACCCATGTCTAAGAAAAGGTATTACCTTTAAGTTCAGTTATAAATGTATATTTTTGAATTTCGATCATTCAAGAGAAAGCTTTTAGAAAATTTTGGTTTTGAAAATTATATAAACAGGCAGTATTTGGTCTTAGAAGTTTTGTTTGAGCTCAGAGATGAAAAAAAACAATAGGCTGTGTTGACAACTGTAATAGTAACAGTATTTTATTTGCATTTTGATTAGGATAGTCAAAAGTTTTACATATGTTTTATTTTGTAAAATAATTCTGGTTTTTGAAGAGGAGTGGTGGTAGAATTTCATTAGGTGATGCAATATCTACCCTTTTATGAGATACATATCTTTAAGTATTTCACCTTGGTCTTCAAGTAGTTTTCTTCCTTCCTCTGGACTGTGATGAAGATTTGGGCTAGGAACTAGGAAAAAATAAATTTATTAAATAATTAGAGGCAATAACTAAGTGAACAGGAAATTGGTTGTAATCAGAGTATGTTACTGTATGTTAAGTTTTAAAAACTTTTCCAACTTTTTTCTTCAAATTTTACTACCAGTAAAAACTTTTTACATGTGAAATTTTTGAAACTGGAACCTAAAGCAAGGTATATAATTTTTAAGTTTACTGTTCAAGGCTGAGTGAGCAGGAGAGAGATGTATATCACTGTAGATGAGGAAGGCTTCATTTTTTTCAGAGCTGTTTTCAAATTCAAGCTGAACTGTAGCAAATTGTCAATAGCAGAGATCTCTGTCTTCAGGCTGGTACCATTGTAATGATTGGAGAAAGCCTATGAAGTGTTCCCTAATGTTTAAGAAGAGTCCTCTTGACCTAAAAAGCTTGTCTGGGGACTTGATCAAATCTATTTTGAAAGAGGAAACAAAGTTGTACTGCTGCATCATTGCAATTTGCAGGATTGCATGTTGATGTTGGCTACAACCACAAGATCATCATGATGGGTCTCGGATGTGTTTTCAAGCAATATGTGCTTAAAGAAATTTATTTTCTTTTTAATGACTGATATTCCCTCATGGCTTTTTTTTTTCAACTGTTTTTACAAAAAGTAATATTAAAAACCATTTCATTTCAATCTTTCCAGTTTTATTTTTGAAGTGATAAGGTTTTGTTGGTACATGAGCTAATCAAAATTATGTTGTTTTAAACAATCTTCTGTCTATTTGAAGGAGGCTGAATTTGGCTTTATCTGCTATTTTGCAGTAGAGTTATAAAACAAAAGAAAAGGCACAAGAATCTGGAGTGCTGTTAGGAACTTCTTTTTAGTAATTGATCCAATATTTATGTTGTAATTAGGTAGTCAGTGAAACCTTTAACTTGATGTAGTTATACTACTGCTACTTCTACTACTGAAGGTGTGAGGACATGAACTGCTACAAGTGCTTAGCAGTCAAATTGCACAAACAGTGGGAACCAGTGCTATGAACACACATAGAGAGTGTTTTTGCAGAGCTAAATATACATCATTTAACATTCAAATAACTGTCTTTTCAATGTAGAAAGTCTTGGTAAAATCTTGGTTTATGAAAGTTAAAAAATACATATTTTTTTTAAATATTCCCTTAGTACACCTCATACAGCACTATCATCTGTCTTCTCTCTTTGTGCTTGAATTGTTAAACATATTATACCCTGGAACCCAAATTAAAAAATTTATCCTAAAGACAGATAAAAAAACTACCAAAAGTTGCTACTATTAATTAAAATATCCTTCATAATAAGAATATCCTAATTAAACTCTTACTATTTATAATTGGTTTTCTATATGTTTTCCTAAGATGCTTCTGAAACATACATTGAAAGAGACTTTTATTCTTGTTCTAGGAGCAAAGTTTAAAAAATATCTTGGTCATTCTGCTCATGTGACAAATGTTAGATGGTCTCATGATCACCAGTGGGTTGTTTCCATTGGGGGAGCTGATCATTCTGTCTTTCAGTGGAAATTTGTCCCTGACAGGAAGTTGAAGGATTCTCTTCATATAGCTCCCCAAGGTAAGGACTTGATTTAAAAAAAAAAAAAAAAAAAAAAGACACAAAATTCTTTGCTGCAAGTATGTAAATAAATATTTAGAATTGTCAGGCTGCACAAAATCGTTGTTCTGTAAACTTTGCAGCTGCCTGAAATATCTGATAGTGTTGCCTGATATTTCCCTTTACCCTGTATGCTCAATCTAGCAAGACTGTGAAAAGAATTCACTGCTGTGTTCCCTATGCAAGGAGAAAATTTAAAGTTCAGATCATAAATATGAATTTATGAATTTTGTACATACCATTCTTTGCTAAAGTGACATCAACTGAATGCCCAGATGTCTGTGGGGGAAAAAAAAAAATATACTCATCTGATTATAGTTTTGAAGTAGTTAGGTGATAATTTTTGCATTGTAATTGATTTTTTTTTTTTTTTAAAAACAGACTATAGGTGTTTAATATTTGGAAAAAAAATGTAGTTGATGTTTCCACCAGTGACTAATGCAGCCATTATTCTCATGACTGACTTTCTCAAAATCAAGCAATTAACTCACTGCCTTACTTGGAAATTCCTAAAGGAATTTGGAGGCTTCTTTAGGGAAATATATAGAATTACAATGAAATAGGCTGTTTCACCCTTTAATTGCTAAGATCAGATGAAGATGTATTGTTGTTATCCAGCTAATAGGTAAAAGAATGCTGGTTCGTTGCTGATCCTTGTCAGTGCCAAATGTGGACAGAGGCAATTCTCTTCATCTCATCGATGAAGTCTTCAAAAAAGCCTTTAACTGGTTTGAGCCTTCGTGATACAAATTCACCTAATTATTTTCCATGATCCAAATTTCTCATTAACTACTGCATCCCAAGATAAAATTGCTATGTATTAAGTGTTGTTATTGCTTTATCCTGGATATAATCTTCCTTCTGGCTGTCTGACAGTGTGTGCAACATATATCTGTTTTGTCACACTATTGATAATTGTCCTGTTAGTGGCTTTTCTAACTCTGTAATCTACTGTCTTTATTGGTAGCAGGACTGGTTTTTTTCTCCAGATTACTGGTAGGCATTATTGCCCCAAAGACTATTTATTGAGTATTTACTGAGTGGTGATTCTCTCTTTGCAATTGCATTTTGAAATCTTTTAAAATCTATTTGTGTTCTAGACTGATTTTGTGTTTGATTTCTTAATCAAAAAATGTGCAGCATTCAATCAAGTGATATATTATCACTTATCAGCCAGGACATTCAGTGTCTGTTGGAATGAAGCTGTACTACATTAAATGATTACTGTTTTTCTTCACGGTCACTGAAAATTTTATCTCTTCCTTCCTATTTATGATTTTTTTCCCCCTAATCTGCCTGTAGAATAGCTGCTTTACATTAGTGGCTCACCTAACTTTATTTTTGGAGCCCTTTACTTCTCTTGTTAGTTTTCTGCAAGTCTTGATTTCTGCTTTATACTCATTACTTCATTCTCTTATTTCTTTATTTCCTCTTAACATTAATATTGATTAAATTTTTGTTACTTACAGGTTGTCTTATTTCTACTTTATCAGCAGAAAGATCCTCTCAGCCTGTCAATTATTAGTAGTTTATGTTATAGTTAATATCAAGTACTGATTATCAAATCAGAAACACTAAGCAGCTACTTTAAACACTTTCTCGTTTGTAATTTAAATTGCTTCATTTTCTGTTTCTGTTTTCTTGGTGGCAGAGAGTCTGGTTGATTCAAATAGTGATGAATCTGATTCAGATCAGTCTGATGTTCCAGAGCTGGACTCTGAAATTGAACAAGAGACACAGATCACCTATCGTCGACAGGTAAAGATTTTAGTTTAATGGCACTTGGAATGCTTCCCAGTGTTTAAGTTGGTCTTCTATGAAGACCTATTGAAATCTGAAAACTGGGAAGACTGAGAGCTGAGCAGAAGCTGCCCACCCTTTAGAAATGTTGTTCTCTGATGCATTCAAAATACTAAGATGCAATAAAGAAAAAATATTACCTCTATTCCTAGCATCTTCAATTAGAGTTTTGATTGTAATTTTGTAATTTAAAAACATTACTGTATACAATAACCAGCTACAGTTATTGGGAAATTTTTTTCAGTTACGTCAGTATAACATTTTTGTGGGTGGTAACTGTAGCTGAATTCTCAGAAACATGCTTTTTTAATGAATCTCTTAATGTATAAGTGTCCTCTTTCTTAAAGGTTTACAAAGAAGATCTACCTCAACTTAAAGAGCAATGCAAGGAAAAAAGAAAAAGTGCAGCTTCTAAGAGACGAGAGCGAGCTCCGGGGAACAGTATAAGATTGCATTTTGTTCATGGGTATGAGAACTAGGATTCTTTGAAATATACAATCAGACTGTGTCTTGTAGATCGGTGCTTGTAATATAATAATTTGATTAAAGACTTTTAGGTCAATTGCTTTGTGATTTACTGGTTTTATTTATTTCTGTAAAAATAAATGTACACTAAATTAATTAAAAACTTTGGTTAGCTAGACTAATTCTGAATACAAATTCTGAAATGAATTTGCACTGAAACTTTACCTGTTACTTACTACTTGAATAGAGGTGACTAAATATATTTGGCTATCATTCATATTTTTCCGTATCTGGAAAGTAATATATCTCTTTGGTGTATTGTTTTGGAAGCTACAACAGAAACCTGGTGTAGTTCAAGATGACTGGGTTGTGCTAAGTGGTGTTTCTATCAGTGTTTTGTTAAAAAATAGATATATAAGCTGTTTTTATCTAATCTGAAACAATTTACATATTAGTTATGGAATTAAATTTAATTCTTAATAGGTCCTGTAAGTGTATTAAAATACAGTTTCATTCTCTTTGGTGCTAATTTGAGTAACAAAATGACTTTCAGATGCATCCTTGCGTCTTAAAATTTCATCTTTAGGATTGGTAGTCTCCCATAACTCTCCTTAAGTGAAGACTTTTTCATTAGAACAAAGATATGGTCTTTTAAAGCATACTGGCAGTAGATGCTACTACATTAGAATAATGATCAGAAATATAAATTCCCTTGATACAAAGCCAAACCAAAGCCTTTATTAAATTAAGACATTGGAAATCAGATAATACCTTGTTTTCCTTTCAAAAGATACCTTATTGCAGGATTACAGCTTTCTTTTAGAGATAACTACATGCGCAGATAAGTTACTGATACTGTCTATCTTTACAATGCCACTTAAAAAATTTTGGAAGGGGTCAACATGGAATGCTTAATAAAGTAATTGGCTAAGTGTAGTTAATCATTCAACTCAGCATTTTTGTCTGTACAAGACATGGAGTCTGAGGAGTAGCTTTGGAAATAATGACAACTGGGGAGCTTGGTACAGAGTTGGGGTTTTATTTCTGTTTTTGACACTCCAGAGTTCTCAGTTAAGATTTTTATATCTGTGTAGAAAATGCATTAAGGTGGTTAGCTATGTACAGTCTTTAAAATTTGATCTGAGAATCAAACCAAATGATCCTGAAGATGTAGCACAAGCAGGGGCCCTGGATCTTTGGGATTATTGTTATTTCCTTCACAACAGAAGTGAAGCTTGACCAGAATATCCAGGAATGACCAGAAGTAGAATGTCCAGTTGAGTTCTGTCTGGTTACCCAATGGGCATCAAGGAAACTAATGAAGAATCCATGCTGAACAACAGAACAGATTTTTCTCAATGTCCAGGCTGTTAACTTTAAAGTGACCCACATCCAAGTGAGTAATAGGCATATTCTCTGATTCAGGAAGTCTGCTTTGCTTCACCTTTCTTTAGCTGCAATGGAAGTGTCTTGGATGTTCCTTGAAAGTGTAAAAAGTGGTGCTTTTTTAAACTAGGGGAATAGGGAACTCTTTTTACTTTCTTTGTTTTTGAGCCTGTTGGTTTTGTGTTTTGAATTTGTCAGCTACCTTGAAAGATGAACTTCTAAAAATCTCTTCATATCCTGTAACAAACTTCCAAACCTCTGGTTGCTTCTTGTTTTGGAAGGATATAAAAAAATAACGCTGAGTATGTGAGCCAGCCACAGACTTAACATGGATGAGAAAGCAGCTTCTACTAACAGGTTAATCTTTAAGTGCATCTTTCTGTAAGAGATCTGATGCAATCATGATGATCAGAAGCATGTTTTTGAAGTGGTGTACTAGTTTGGCTTCTTTCTGATTAATCCTGTATGTTCTTTCTGCCATGTCTTTGACAGTGGTGGTGATTCAGAAATATAAAAAGGACATTCAGTGGAACCCCTTCCTCAGACTCAATGTTTATAGTACTTACTTTTTGCTGGCAAGGAATTAAGATTACTTATACTTAATGTCCTGCATTCTCTCAAAGCTAAGCTACTGCTCTCATGAAAATGATTTTTTTTTCAATTTTTTTTAATAGTCAAAAGATATAAGCAAAATCTAGTTTGAGTTTCAGGTATTTATTGAATTTACCTTATCATAAGATGAAATTTGGTTATGGTTTCAAGATGACATGGGATTTCTCTTGCTCTTAAAATGAGATTCTTATGACACCTTGCATGGATTCCTAGCAGAGGGCTACAGATACCAACAAATAGCATCTGAAGGGAGTAGACGATAAGTGGCTTCTGTTGAGAAAACAATATTGCCATGCAAAAATATTGTTTTAAAAAACGAATCTGTACCTTTGTGCTAAAGACTGACCTCAACCGTGTTTATGTTGACATTTGATTCTTATGGAGATTTTTGGGGGAGAGGTGCACTGTATCCAGAAATTTCCTGGATATACATCGAAGGATAACATTCAAATTTTTAAAAGCCTTCAGCATCAGACATTGACATGGACATTGACTCTTCCCAAACAGGACACTATTTATGAAGTTGCCTTTAGTTGGTTGTAGATGTGTAACTTACAACTGTGGGTGTGTCCAACAACAGGTTAAAGAGTTTATAGTTGTGTGCCTAAAAGTAGATGGGGTTATGTGTGTATCCTAAACTACTGTCAAAGTCAGTGGAGATCCAGTCAGTAGTCAGTGGAGCATAAGGAGTGATTTGGTTCAAGTAAAATTAAATCCTGACTACTTGGTCAGCTGAGTAGCCCTGCAGATTCCATCGATTGTAGCAGCTAGAACACGGCTGTTTAAAATATAGGTGTTTGATGTATCTAACACACATGAACACCTACGTTTACATGTCTCAAACCAAATCTGGTCCCTGCTCTTCATGACCTTGGTAATAGGAAAATGTTTTCCTTACATAGCATTGAGATAGCTAGCTTTTCTTCTGAAAGTGGCTGTTACGGTAACTTCAGTCAGTCCTGCATCGATGGTTTGATTAGCTGTTCCTGAAGACCATTTGAAAACATCAGTTACTGCAGAGTGTAGTTATGTTTATTGTGCCTTGTTATATATTATCCAGTAACTATGATGGAGAGTTTGCTTTCGTTATTATTTAATTTCTAGTTGCTAATCAAGAAGTGTGGTTGGTTTGACCTTGGCTGGACACCAGGTGCCCACCCAGCCGCTCTATCACTCCCCTTCCCAGAGGGACAGGAGAGAGAGAGTGAGGTGGAAAAAGGAATGACCCGTGGGTTGAGATAAGACAGTTTATTACTAGCACTATATACAGCAAAGCCTGCGCGCGCAGAAGCAAAGCAAAGCAGACTTAATCTCGACTTCCCATGAGCAGCGATGGTCGGCCACTCCTGAGAAGCAGGGCTGCGGTATGCATAGTGGTTCTTCAGGAGGCAGTCATTAAATGATGAATGCCCACCCCCCTGCTCCGTGCCTCAGCTTTTATATCTGAGCTGACGTCATATGGTATGGAATATTCCTTTGGTCAGTTTGGGTCAGCTGGCTGCCCGACTTCCCTCCCAAGGTCCTGCCCCCCAACCAGAGAAGGAATGTCACAGTGGCAGTGCTGTGCCCAGCATCAGCAAAAACATGGGTGTGTTATCAGCACCTTTCTAGTCACAATGCAAAACACAGCACTGCGAGGGTCACTATGGGAATAAACTACAGCTCAGCCAGACCCAATACAAGAAGCATTGTAAATTCTGTGGTTTGTTTTCTTCACACAAAGAAATTATTTCTCTGTGTGCATTTTCTGACATTAGCTAGTAAGATCAGTTCTAAATTGGTTTAATAGCGTGGAGATGTAAGTATTTTGGAACTGTGTAGCATATTCTCAGAGAATAATCTACACAAAACATACTACTTTTTGCCTCTGATTGGACTGTCTAAGCACATTACTTTAACTTTCTGGTGAATAGGACCTGTGTGGTCGTGGAGTTATTTGGCATGTGGGAAAGACTAACTGGGTTACAAAACGCCTTTGTTTGAACTGCCTGATATTTCAGCAAAATAAGTTTTATTTTAATTGTAAACAACTGATTGTACACCTTTTGTTTTTGATAACTGGAGGAAGTGAACTAAAATCCAAAGTTCTGATCATAAAACTTTATAGATATGAGCAACAACTGTTTTCCTGCATTCTAGATACATTTTGGACGTTTTGAATAGTCTTGATATATAGCATTAACGTACTCAGTTTTGCTGTGCTTAATTCAGGGTTTACAGGTAATTGTTGTGACAAGAGCTGGAAAAACACTGACTTTCTGGATCTGAGACCCTTTTGATGGCTTAATGCTTTTTATTTTTATAGGAGACTGCTAAACTTGTAAGAAATTTCTCAGTGTTCTGTATTTCTAAAGCATTATTTCTTTCAGCATACTTTTTTTGGTAGCTGCTTTTTAAAATATTCTCATGTAGGATGCATGTTCAGCACTTTTAAATTATTTTGCACATGCAAAGGAAATCCAGTATTTTTAACAGAGCACAGTGCAGACTGAAGCACAGGAAAATGACATCTGAGCAACAACAGGTCCAGATGTTTTCCCTGGCTCTTTGTAATAACTGCCCCGTAATGAATGTTGTATGCTTTTAAAGTGCTGATGTTGCATACTGTGATAGGCTATTTTTGTTTTCTTTCTTCGTAGTTGCTGTAGGTTATTGTATATTATGTCCCTTTAAAAACTAGTGGCTGGACATCAAAGAAGGGTGCAGCCAGGTAGGGCAAACAGGCAGCAGTTGGAGTCAGGCAGAAATTGGCTTCAAAACAGCCACACATGTTGCTGCTGGGGGAAAGTAGTTAGTGAAGGATATGAGTGGAAGTATAGCGAAGTATGACTGAACAGTCTGCACCTGCACTGTGAGTCTAAATTGTTGGTCACTTTGAGAAGAGCAGGGAGCAGGCATATAGCTGAGCCTCAGACCTAGTGAAAAGAGAGAGGTTTTTAGAGACCTTGAAGGGACAATAACTCAGGAAACATTGAAACATTGCTTGAGCTGAGACCAAACCTGAAGATAAGAGCCTGCCTGTGGCTACCAATCTAAAGAGTAGGTTGGAGGGAGACTTACTTAAAAGCTTTTATTTCTGTGCTATCACAGTTCTTGGTGATTTAATAAGTTCGCTTTGTTTGTTCATGACCTAATGAGACCCAGCTTTAAAGTTCAGAATTATTATATATGATACAAAGGTGGGAGGAGTGGCTGGTGCACCAAATGGCTGTGCTGCCATCGAGAGGGGCCTGAACAAGCTAGAGAACTGCATAGAGGAATCTCACGAGCTTCAAAAAGGGGAAATGCAACATTCCACGTCTGGGGGAGAATGGACTTGAACTATCTGACCATCTGCTGATCTGTTTAAAACCACTGTGGGATGATACAAGAAAACATTTTTTTTTTGTTCAGGTGCCAGAGCACTGGAACAGACTGCCCAGAGGGGTTATGGAGTCTCCTTCTATGGAGATATTCAAAACCCGCCTGGACATGTTTCTGTGTGACCTGGTCTAGGGAATCCAGCTGTGGCAGAGGGGTTGGACTAAATGATCTTTCGAGGTCCCTTCCAACTCCTAACATTCTGTGGTTCTGTGATTTAAGCAATTTTTCTCTAATCACGTCTGAACTGACATTAAGTACCATTGCATGTAGTGTAGGTAAACCAACAGAAATACAGCACGTTCAAATCTGCTTCAGGTATGCGCTGTTGTTTTTTCTAGTAATGCATAGGCTTAGTGTTTGTGAACATGGATTCATGGCTGGAGTTTTCAGAATAGTATTCATTAAGCTAAAATAGGCCAACTACCTCAAAGAATCATTACTTGACCAGTGCATATGGTTGCACCACGTACGCAAGGAAAGTTGTCTGTAATATTGTGAAAGACTTTTCTACCTGGACTACATAATTTCTGTGTTATTTAAATCTTCTAAGTGTCTTATATGCCATAATTGTCTTAATGCTATCCCATTCATTTTGTGTATGACACTTACTGGTATGTGTACAGATACATCTTTGTCCTACATGATAATTTAAAGACCTCCACTGTTGCAGAAAGATCCTGCATGTGTTTTCTTCTGAAAAGTGATGTGGTCTGTTCTGATGATACATGCTTTTAATTAAGCAAAAGAAATTAATATCATGAGAAGTATAACGTAGACACTAGAGTTTTCTGTCAATTTGCAGTTGCTGATGGTGAAAATTTACTTTGTTTGCCAAGAATGACATGCTGGTTATGTTCAGGGCTTTTTCAGGTAGTGCAATTAGAAGTTTGGTGCAAACATACTAAGGTAGAGGCTTATGATCCCTCAATAAAGATAATTAGTGGCCAATTCAAACATTTTCAAGAGTTAGTCCCTTCCTGTAAATTTAACTATATATTTAGAAATGTAAACAGATTTTACCTATAACTGTGTAAAATCATTTAAAAAATTGATTTAGTGAAGATCTGTAAGAACAGAAGAAGGAACAGAAAGAGGTTTGCTTGGCAATTAATAGTGTAGAAATAGGATGTGTCAGGATTGTGTATATGGAGTATTGTTTATATAAGAAGAAAAGAAGGCATGAATTTAAGTTATACCTGTTTAAATGTTATCTCCATCGATTGCCAAGGATAGCATTGTTAAAAGCATTAATTTAAAGCTTAATGGCTCTTTAGTGTTTCTACGTTTCTTAAATTACTTCTGAAAGTAGGACCCTAGCATTTTCAAAAATGCCATCCTCTGGTGTTAGTGGGTACTGAATCTTAATCACACCTAGGAAGAAATCTGTACTGGTGATAGTGCATGCAGACCTCAGTTGGGAATAGGTCTGCTTGTGCCAGTTGCCATATTGATACAGAAAGGAGACAGGTTTTCCTTCAAAGAAGAAGCTGATCTGGAAGAAAATTTATGCATTTGTTTTCTGTTAGCAAGTTTCTAGAAACTTTCTTGTTTATGATGGGTCTTATCCACATTCTTTTGGAAACTTGCTGCCTGATTTTTGAGCAGTGGGAGATAAAAAATGTCCAAGGTATTAGTTCTGGCTGTTCCATTTAATTACATGTGGCATGCCCTAATTCTCCATGTGGGATGAAAAAATTACTAGCTATTACTTCCTCTTTCCTCTACTAGTTGTGGAAGGTACCTATTAAATAGCAGCCACTTTCAAGCTAACACTGGTAGTACGCATGTCTGAATAGTAAACAAAATTGATAAATTGGTGTTCCTTTGGGAAACTGTTAATTATTTTATTCTACCAAAACTGTAATGGTAAGTAATCAAGATTTTTATGTGTGGAAAATGCATCTTGCATAACTTTATCTCAGAATTTTATTTTATGACCTTGATGAACAAGTGTTTTTTCTTTAATTAGTTACAGAGGTTACGACTGTCGAAGCAATTTATTTTACACTCAGACGGGTGAAATTGTATACCATGTTGCAGCAGTGGGAGTGGTGTACAATCGACAGCAGAACACACAGCGCTTTTATCTAGGTCATGATGATGACATTCTTTGCCTTGCTATTCATCCCTTAAAGGACTATGTGGCAACAGGCCAGGTAGGATGCATATTTATCTGCATTAAGATTCTGAAATTGTTACTACTGAATTTAGAAAAGCCTATTTTGGAGGAAGGAAGTCCAGTTGACATTTACTCAGGTGAAGGACTGCATTTCTGTTGCAGATGGTATCATATAAAACTCTGCAGCATAACTGTTTTTCCCGTTCATTATACTAATTCTCATATTTTCCAGTTCTTTATACTAATTCTCATAACAGTATTTAGTTTGTGTGGTTTTTAACCTCTCTTTATTTAAGAATAGATTAATATTTTTTATTCAGCATGACACTGCTGCTTCGTGATACAAAGTGGAGGAAATGTGCGATTAGAATGTATATTTCCTCTTTTTGTACCTTTCTTGTGAAGTTAGCCATGTTATTATTACATAACAAAGTTAGCCTTTTTTTCTTACATTCTAGCCTTTCAATTTCATGCATTGTTTTTGGCTATTACCTATACTCAAACTATTTACTGTTTGCACGTGCAACACAGGTGTGTATATTGCTAATGTATTTATAATAGGTCATTTTATCTTTTGCCAGACAGTAATTTTAGGTAAATTTTTTGTACTTATGTTTTGGCACGAACATCTCTTCCTATAAATGTTTATAAAGCAGGACTTGGAGGTTTGATTTGATGTTTCAGGGGTTTAAAACTATTATTATTGTTGTTATTATTATTGTTGTTACGTGATAATATAACATATAATGTGATCTGAAATTTTTAATAGAAATAAACTTTTCTTTATAATGCCATTAATTTTGTGTAAAAATGGCGGTGCTTAAGATAAATTTCAGAGAGTAGAGGCCTAAATGTGAAAACTGATTCTATTCACATTTGAAATAGTAAAGACTGTGATCAAAAACATGCCTGGATTTACTATCTTTTAAAATATCTCATGCTGTCAACAGAAGGATACACTCAACTATGTGTGGTTACACTCAATGTGATTTTATATAACCACGTTATACTGTTGTATACTGTACAACCTGTGATAGTTAGGTAATGCAGTATTCAGATTCCCCGTGCAATACTTATTCAGATTTTCCCAGTAGTCACTGTTATGAAAAGCTTTGCAAATGTCACCTAATAAGACTGTGGCAAAACCAGAAAGAGGTCTTAGTTTTCTTGAGTCCTTCCTTGGTCTTAAGCGTATAAAAGTGTTCTTACCGTTTTGCAGACCTCCTTTGTGTACTGAAGTGCAAAACCTTTGGAATAGCAAATAATGATTAATAATGCTTGTACATAGTTGGAAAGAATAAGCTATATTCCATTTCTTACCAAGCTCTAGTTACCTGCTTTAGTGCCATCCTAGTGGAGATTACAAATATTGGTGCATTAGAATCTGACTTTTAGATACTTGTAATGACACCAGACAGCAACAGAAGTCATCATGTCACCTTGATTTCTCAAACGTAGAGTAGCTTACATACTAGCAATAAAAATAACCTTATATTTTTAGACAAGGAATGATTGATGAAATAAATATGCCACAGTGCAATCAATCAGTGTTGGGTTTTTTTCCCCACAAGAGGACTCTAGTTAATTGTGATTAAAGTGCCTGAGTCCTTTGGAGGGAAGGAAGAGCCAACTGAGGAGTGGTTATTTGTAAAGCACGAGAGGAATAACATACTGCTAGCCAGACAGAAGTAACACTTGGAAAAATTGTATCACTGTAAATTGTTTTCAAATACTTTTAAAATTATTTGTCAATATTACACTTTAAAACAACTGTGTGAAGTAACAGATAAATCAAAATAATGATTATAAGTATATATACTTTCAGGTTGGTCGAGATTCCTCAATACACATTTGGGATACAGAAACAATAAAACCACTCTCAGTATTAAAGGGCTATCACCAGTATGGTGTTTGTGCTGTTGATTTTTCAGGTAATAAGTATTTATTTACTCATTTGTTTATTTACAATTTTCCTTTTCTGTATGCAAATACAAGCTAATCAGTTCTAATGAGCAATTGGGAATTTCTTTATACTGAAGATTTTGTATTAAAAATATTCTCCAGTGATCAATGTCAAATAAGAGAGTCTGTCTTACAGTGATCATTCCTTAAAAAGAGCTCCTGTGGAGTATTGCACATCAGGAAGTGCAAAACCAGTTTCTGTGCTGGTTAACAGGTGACTACTGATCACTTTGAAATTTCTTTTGGTTATATGAGACTGGCAAACAGATCTTGAGTGTCATGTCTATGTTAAAACAGTGTAAGCAAATTTTTGAGCAAATTTATCAGGTGTGCACTTAGTTTTTTAAAATTAAATCCTACAAGCCAGTTGCATAGCACACTGATAAATTCAGAAAGTCCAGTTAAGGAGTTCTGGGCAGAAACCCAGCCCCTCTCTGCAGCTTATACTAACATAGGAGACTGTCAGTTAAATCTTTTGAGACTTTTGCACCCCGTACATTGACTTTCTGTACCAATGTTAAATTTCTTCTTCTCCACTGGCTTCTCTTCATTCTTCAATGGTTTGGATTTATGACATGGGACTTCTAACCTTACAGTGAAAATGAGTAATCATAAAGATGAGTAGTTTGGGGTCTTTGCTTCTTACCTTTCTCTGGTTCTCCTTTTTCAAGATGTGAGTCTCATTTCCCAAATTCTGGCATGAATACATAGCAGTTTCAAAGGTGTATACACACCAGAAAGTCATTGATCATGAGTGAGCACAAATAACTTCTTCCATGGAGGTTAATGTGGGATACATGTCAGAGATTCTCAAAGACTTCACACTGTTGCTAAGTTTAAGGATATTTCATAAATGTCATGTATTGCTTCAATGCTTTCCTCTTTAGAAATGAACAGGGATGTTCAGAGTGGACAAAAAATTCTCACAGTACAGCCTGCCTTGAGGTTTTTGTTCCGCTAAGTCAGCAGCTATTTGAACAGAGGATTTGATACAAACACAGAGGAGCTAAGTGCAATTTTTAGACAGGGTAACTTTAAAGTCCTAAACTCCATCCAACTGACCACTCAAGTTTAAAAGCAGATGACAGACATGCATCTAAGCACATGTCATACGATTGTTTACCAGTTTGTACATTCTTCATATAACATTTATGAAGTTACAATGTTCTTTAATATGGTTTCTTATTATAGCAACATAATATTGTCTACTCTCTTAATCATAAATTTATTTTTCTAGCGGATGGGAAGAGATTGGCTTCTGTTGGAATAGATGACAATCACACAATTGTACTCTGGGATTGGAAGAAAGGAGAAAAGCTTTCAGCAGTAAGGTAGGAATTTTACTTTGTTTTAAAATTTGTACCTAGATTTACTCTCAAATAATAGAGAGCAAAATATATTCATTAAAGAATGATAGTTCCCCAGAAATTAGCAGTTTCTGTCACTTAAGGGATACAGGCGATAACAATAAGCACAGCCTTAAATCTTTCTGTAGAAGGAAAAATTGAAGCTCTAATACAGTCACCAAGAATTACTACAATGACAACTCAACTGGTGGTGAAAGAAGAAAGAAAGGTGTGGATAGAATTTTTGAGAGCAGCATCTATGCTTTAAAGATTACAGTGTGAGTTTGGAACGAAACTGGTTCATACTTTTTGCTACTAGTTCATTTAGTGGTCTGAAAATGACGGAAGGTGAAAGATCATTGCCACTTGTAAACAGGGAGCAAAAATTAGGGAATAGAAGCTCCTTGCATTTTCAAGAAACAATATGTATTTAAAAGCATTTATTTCCATGCATAGCTAGAAAGCATAGTTGAAAGCTGTTTTTCAGATTACAGACTGAGGCAAGGCATTGGTTTTATAGCAGTATAGTAAGAAATCTAAAACACTCAACAGGTTTTCATGTTTTTAGAAATAACTGAAATTTCCATTTAAAATTGCAGCATATGTTTTTTTTCTAACAAGAAAAACAGGAAAATCAGAAGTTGGATGAAAATGACAATTTATTTTCAAAATGAGAGACTTTTAAATAAAATTTACAGCTTTACACACTTTAAGTTTCATTATGAGCTATCAAAGGTCTAAATGCTATCTAGGTAAACAATTCAAATATGTATTCTTCTGCAAAGAAAATGCCACCTAGTGGATTTCTGAAATAAAACAATTACCTGCTTTGGAAACTGAAGGGTACAACAGGACTCGGTGCATTCATTCTTTGACTTTCTTCCTTCTTGTAATAAGTTATTGTTAATTATTTGGAAGTAAATATTAAGGCAGAGAAGGTATAGATTACAAAAAAAACCCCCAACATAGAACCGATTTAAAAATACAAATAGCTGTGGTTTTGTTTAAAATATTTTGCTTTGCATTTCAGGGGAAGCAAAGATAAGATTTTTGTTGTTAAGATTAATCCTTATATGCCTGATAAATTGATTACAGTTGGAATTAAACACATGAGATTCTGGCGTAGAGCAGGTAAGGAAACTTTCCAGAATGACAGCATTTTCTTTTGAAGTATAAATATTACATATCTTATAATGTGTTTCATGCATTAAAGGCAAATGTTTTTTCTGTCTCTCTTCTCAAAGTTAGCTTTCCTAGTAGAAATAACATTATTTGGCATTATGGCAGTAGTGGGAATTCTTTTAAAGATGAATTTGCCATGGAGCTAAAGAACACAAGTAGAAAGGGCCCTGCATTTCCTACTGTTTATGTTTATATCTAGTAATAATACTGCACATCTGAAAATGTTAGAACTACTCGTTGAAGAAGGAATTTTAGAACATATATATATTAAAAAGAGCACAAATATAAATAAATCTAAGGTTATAACAATCCACATACAAAAATTCAGACAAGGTACCTGAAGAGAATACATGTTCTTCTAGTTGAGAGCTGTTTAGATACCTCTGTTGAACTTGACAATTAAAACCCAAGATAATGCAGCTTGCTTTATCTGCTTGAAAAATTTTGAATAGTGAAAAATCCATTTCCTAATAGTAGTGTAAACTCTATTGCTTCAAACCTCTTAACATGTATAAAGACATATGTGCTACAGAAGACTAGCTTATCTGCTGAGAATGTTCTAATTATTTCTGCAGAATTTGTGCACGTCAACTCAGGTGAGTCTCTGATACAAAGACTAATGGTAGAGATAAAAGTCTGTGATGGAAAAAAATGACACTAGTTTTCTCGGTTCTGGCTCTAACAGAAATTAATTAAGATTGCATGAGAGCAAGCTGTTGAAGTTTATATGAATTATTAATTGTAACAATTGTTCTTGCTATCTATAGAAAGAACAAAGTGTGTCAGAATATTTACTGAACAAATTACTATAAATTCTTTAGAAAGAAATTTTAACTATGATAAAAAGCCTGGAGATAGTGATTTTGAATAAAGAAATTTTATACAATGCTTCTTTTCTCTCTGGCATTGCTTCGTCAGCAGAAATCAAATTTCTCTAATGCTGTAGCCCATCTGCATGAAGCTGCAGTGGCACAGTGGAAAGGCAGTTGCTGTGAAACACACTTAGCAATGTTGGTGTGAGGAGTAGAGTGCCAGTGCACCTTAACAAATGCCGGGTCTCTGAAATCTGCACTAGAGCAGGTGCACCTGATGTGAGAGGTGACACCAAACTATATCCTCTGGACTAAATTTTCATTGGTGCCAAGTGGTGGCAGAGAGGTTCAAACACCCAGCCTCTGTAAGTAAGAGAGCAGTATCAAGTATCAGATCCTGAGGGGCTTCTGTGTTATACCAAATGAAGCTTCTCTGAGGATTGTGAAAATATAAGTCTGACTTTCTAGCCAGAGGTTACTTCATGTCTTAACTGTCAGATGATTTTAGATGTGATTTTTAAAAAATTTTAAAATTTATGTATCTGAAAAATTTCTGTTATCCAGAGGCCAATATAGCAGACCTCTAAAATAAAATTAGAAATCCTGTCACTGAAAATTTACTGTGAAAAGGCTGGGATGTCAAGATTTAAGCTTTTTTTTTTTTCTTCCAAGTTAATTTCATTCAGACTTTATATGAACTGTGTGGTACACATTAAGTTTTTTCTTTAGCTATGAGTTTACGAATCCACTTTCCCTTTGTATGTCTGTGTGGGTGTAGGTAAATATTCAAGTCCAGATTCAAATAGTAAATTAAAAGTAAGGAGTTTTCTTGAAGGATGCCAAATAGTAGAAAAAATTTATTGTCTGAGAACTCTTCTTGGACTTTTTTGGGGGGAGCATGAGTGAACCAGAAGATAAAGGACTTGTTGCTCTCGGAAAGGTTGTGTAGTTCTTGGGGAAATAATTCTAAGTAACCATCTGATGACTTGTTCTTGGTTTGAATCAGGTGGAGGACTAATTGGGAGAAAGGGCTGCATAGGTGCATTGGGAAGAACCGATACAATGATGTGTGCAGTATATGGCTGGACTGAAGAGATGACATTCTCAGGAACTTCTACGGGGGATGTGTGTATTTGGAGAGATGTGTTTCTCATAAAAACTGTCAAAGCCCATGATGGTCCTGTGTTCAGCATGCACGCATTGGAAAAAGTAAATAAACTGCTCATTGTTTTTTGATATCTGGACAAGGAAGTCTATGAAAATCTTTCCCAAACTTGGGAATCCATCCAGGCTCTATTTCCATCACAGAAAAGCCTTGCGAGGTCCAGTTTCAAAATAGCATTTTATGCATGTTTCTAATTCTTCTCCAATAGCATGCTGTTTTCCAAACCCTTGTGGTCCAGTTACATCTTATTCAGTAGTTTTCATGACCTCGCACTAAAGAAGTAATACCTAATAAGTAAAAGTACTTTTGGACATAAGCATCCAGAATTTTAATGGAATAAGTGAGCTTCTGAGAGAGTAAGAAGATCATACTCTTACTGTTTTGTTCTGTAATTACTGTCTACTAGTAGAAGCATTCAGTCTGTAGATCCCTGTAAGTACTCTCTCGCGATCCTTAACTTCCTTTGACTCAGGAAACCCTTTAAGCATGTTCTTAAATGTGAATAAGTGTTTCAGTTGGGTTACTTGTATATTTGAAGTTATGTAGACATTTGTGTTTTGCTAGGTTAGACCAAGTTACACCACCTTCTAATATTTGAGCTTCAGTATAGCAGCTTTGGGCAAAGCATGTGTTATTCATATTGCAAGAACTACATGCTCCAAAGGAAGGTGTTAATGATTACAGTATTATTATACCTGTTGCTTCATTAAATACCTATAAATCATTTTTGAAGAAAAAATGGCACAAATATGCATATATTTGAACAATTTAAGCACTAATCAAATTTTTATAACTTTGACTTGGGTGAGTGGGATGAAATGCCAAAGGGATATTCAGTCTAAATATCACAAAAAACATTTCAATATGTCAGTTGAATTATTTTACCAGTATGGCAGAAGCTTATTGGTTAGAACTTTTAAATCCAGCCTGTGTAAATGGACTATCGAGAGCTGTGCTGCCTCCTTCAAGAGGAGAATTCAATCATTTTGTTGCTCCTGATCTTTTCATCTCTAACATCTGTAGTTCTGTGCATTAGTGCACAGAATGCATATAATCCATTTTCAGTATTGGCAGAAGTCACTGAAAAATTGAGAAAATATACTAGTTGTGATGTATGTATGTGTGTTTGTTTGTTTATGTCTGGTTGGTTGGTTTTGTTTTTTTTTTTTCCCAGGGATTTGTCACTGGAGGAAAGGATGGGGTAGTGGCTCTCTGGGATGATACTTTTGAACGTTGTCTCAAAACCTATGCCATCAAAAGGGCTGCTTTGGCCCCTGGGTCTAAAGGTAACACAGACCTCATCCTATTTTTTTATTCTGTTAAAAGTACTTTCTTTAGAAAATTTTCTGTGGAATTGTTTTCCCCAGTAGGAGGAAATCCTCATTTGACATAACAAATATTAAACATTTTTTTTTTTGAACCTTCATTGATTGTAGATAAGTCATTTTTCTGTTGAGAGGAGAATGGTACATTGTAATATGTGTATGTTTTATGGTGCAGATTGTAATATTTACCTTATCTACCTGATTTAATTGATTTAACCTTAAGTACCCAGGCAGTTTCTTGTATTTTTTTTAAAGGACCAATCAAAAATCCTATTCAAAGCTATTCTGTTTCTAATAGTAGTAGGTAATAAAAGTATCTTGTCTGACTTTTTTTTTTTTTTTTTTTTTTTTTTTTTTTTTTTTTTTTGAGGAGGAGGAGGAGGAGGAATTGAATTCAGAATTGTGGTTAGATTTGTTTTTAAGGTATTAGTACATTTTATGACTTAATTTTTTTAATGTCTTTTGTAATTATGCAAGAACATTTTCAATCCCAATATTCCTGTTTCTTCCATTTATTCTTGATCTTACTACTGACTTAGAGTTTTCTCTATTTGGCATTCTGGACAGCATTTTCTATACCTTGAAATTACATTTTTGCGTTCTAATGTAGTATAGTTGATACTTCACATGCACATTTTTTCACTAAGATTGCCAATGAGTCAGGCTGGTTAAATTTCAGAGATACTTGGTTGAGAAGAAAGATTAGTGTTAGTTGGGTAATTGCTAAATACTCCCAAATGAATCCAAACATGTGAATTCTTCCATGCAGGAATGTTTTTACTCGTTTACTACTGAGTATATTTTTCTATAGTAAGAATGTAATGTGCATATGTGTGAAAAATCCTCTTCAAGGCACACTTGAGAATCCTCTGTCTTCTAACATTTTAATATTCTAGGTCTCCTATTAGAAGATAATCCTTCCATACGTGCCATATCTTTAGGACATGGTCATATTTTAGTGGGCACGAAGAATGGTGAAATATTGGAGGTGGATAAAAGTGGACCAATAACTCTGCTGGTTCAGGTACATGTTGAATATCAGTCAAATATTCCTTACCAATGTTTCACCACCCTTATTCTAAAAAACATCTTTCATTTATCTAGTTTGTCTACCCTCTCTCAGTTTAAAACCATTACCCCTTGTCCAATCACAACTGGCCTGCTAAGAAATCTGTCCCCATCTTTCTATAGGCTCCCTTTAAGTACTGAAAGGCTGCAGTAAGGTCTGCCTGGAGCCTTCTCTTCTCCAGGCTGAAGAACCCCAACTCTGTCAGCCTTTCTTCATAGGAGAGGTGTTCCATCTCTCATTTCTGTGGCCCTCCGCTGCACTCTTTCCAGAAGGTTCATGTCCTCCTTGTGCTCGGGACTTCAGAGCTGAACATAGTACTGTGAATGGGGTTTCAGGAGAGCAGAGTGTATGGACAGAATCACCTCCCTTGACCTTGTTCACCAAGTTTCTTTTGATGCAGTCCAGGATATGATTAACCTTCTGGGCTGTGAGCACACATTGTTGGCTTATGTCCAGCTTTTCATCTACCGGTACCCCCAAATCCTTCTCCGGAGGTCTGTTCTCAATTTCTTCATCACCCAGCCTGTATTGATATTCATGCAGGCCCACTTCTCAAGCTTGTTCAGGTCCCTCTGGATGGCATCCTGTCCCTCTAGCTTGTCAACTGCACCACTCAGCTTGGTGTCATCTGCAAACTTGGTGAGGGTGCACTTGGTACCACTGTCTGTGTCATTGACATAGATGTGTGTGAGGATTGTTTCCCAGGGAAAAGTTTCCTCGAGTACCAGTTACTACAATTTGCACTTATTACTTCAAGTATCAGGATGAGGTTGTTTTCAGGTGTTCTATGTTTCTATTCAAATATTTCTTCATTATCCTCTAAAGATATGCATGTGCTCTCTCTGTTTTTTTAAACTTTCTTAAATGTATTATTTTGTATACAAATTCATCTGATTCATTATGTTTTTGCAGGGTCACATGGAGGGGGAAGTTTGGGGTCTAGCTACTCATCCTCATTTACCTATTTGTGCCACTGTAAGTGATGACAAAACCTTAAGAATATGGGATTTATCTCCTAGCCATTGTATGTTAGCTGTTCGCAAATTGAAGAAGGGTAAGATGCTTAGTATGAAAAAAATGTTTAACTGAATTTAGTTAGCATTTGCTAACATTATGAATCTTTCAAAAGCAAGACTGTTTAAATTATTTTATTGATGATGTGTTCACAAGTTATGTAGCCCATACAGTAATGGATCATCTCAAGATTTCTATGTAATACTGCTCTTAAGATTATTTGCAGTTGTAACATAATAAGTTGGTGAATTTAAAATAAAATTTGAGCTAATTACCTAAATCTGCCATGTTACTTATAGCATTGTAAGCTTTTCTGGACAGTGGAGGACTTCAAGTCTAGAAATTTTTCAAATAAATATTAGAAATAGTGTTGAATTTCTTCGTGAGCATTGGAAAAATCTGGAATGTCAAGGAAAGACAGCAGTCATAAAATTCTTACTTGTTGTATACTATAACTAAAATTTATTTTGACAGATGGAAAATCAGTTTTAAGTGACATCATATAAGGAGACTTATTTTAAGATTAGACCAGACTGGCCTTCACAAGCTTTTAATGATATATATATTTTCCTAGGCAAAGGCTTTATCTGTTTGGTGTTCAGTAAAGCATTTTGTTCAAAACCTCATAGGAAGCTTAGTTGAAGATCATTTAGATTGATAAAGTAATTGTAAGAAGTCATGAGCTGGCACAAGCAGGGATTAAATAAGAAAGTTTCAAGTTGCTGAAGTCTGCATAAGTCTGAAAGTTGGTATTTCATAATTTTTCAGTGAGTAGTTTTGGCAGAAGGATAAAGACAGCATTTACTTAATTTGTTGATGGGACTCATTTTGAGAGGCTTTGGTGATCTTAAAAGCCCCTCTGTATACTGTTCTGAAAGAGATGGATACTCTGGAAATGAGAAAATATTTGATAATTAAAAAGGGCAAGACTCAATGACTGTAAGAAAAAATGTCTGTGTAGCTGAGGAGTAACAGAGGAACAGAAGTCTCAGGATGTTCTAGCTGATCACAGGATGACAATTGTGTGTGATAGTGAGGTATTTTTCCCAGGACATACTGAAGTATTCATGTAATTTACAAGAGACTAACAGAAAATTTTTGGTGTACACTTCTCATCTGTGTTCAGCTGAACAAAACTAAAGTGAAAGTTGAGTATGGAGAAGTAGGAGCTACGGGATAATGAATGAGAAGGTTGGTGGTGGAGGCAGTTAAATAAAGGATTACTGTCTGAAAGTTAATCAGAAGAGCAAATAATAGGGAAAAATATTAATCCTAATGGAAAATTCTGGCATGGAAACAAATTTATATAAGCTGACCGTAAATAAATTTATTTTTGAAATTAAACTGTTTTTCAAGTGAAAGTTGACATGTTTATTAAAAGGGTTATATGACCTAGTGACTGTAATAGCAAATGACTGGATTCTGTGAGCCCAGAAGGTCTTTTTCTGGCTGTGCTGTCCTTACCAGAGCAAATGGTAACGAACAATTGGCACCAGCCACTAAGAAGGAGAGCAAATTAAAAATGTGTAGACAATGGTGATTAATCTGTATTACTAATGTAGAACATATGTCAATTACTGTGCAAATAAGTGTAATTAGGATTCTGGGGTTATATACTTGTCAATTTGCCAATAGCTTCTGTTTGCTGTCACAAATGCAGATCTTGGAAATTATCTTGGCAGCATCTAAAATAATTCATTAAACTATATATTATAAGAATAGCTTTCTTTTACTACTGTAAAAATAAATCTAGAAGAGGGATTGTGCATTGTAAATGTACCTGAATGCCATTTCTGTATCCCTCATAGGAGGAAGATGTTGCTGCTTTTCTCCTGATGGAAAAGCATTAGCCGTTGGTCTCAATGATGGAAGTTTTTTGATCGTTAATGCAGATACCCTGGAGGATCTAGTCTCTTTTCAGCACAGGAAAGATGTTATTTCAGAGATCAGATTTTCTCCTGGTAAGTAATTTAAATTGAAGATTTTAAGTGAAGGTTGTTCAAGCAAGCTATATAACCTTTAAAAGATAAAAAAGATAGATATTTATAGTAGTCTTTTACTGGTAACTAAGTCACAGAGTGATAGAATATCTCAAATTGGAAGGGACCCATAAGGATCATCAAGTCCAACTCCCTGCTTCTCTCAGGACTACTTAAAACTAGACCACATGACTAAGAGTATTGTTCAAACATTACTTGAGCTCTGACAGACTTGGTGCTGTGACCACTTCCCTGGGGAGTCTGTTCCAGTGACCTGGATTTTCTCAGATGCATCCCTAGACTGACATGGTCTGGTGTCAGGGTGCCCATGGAGGAGAGGAATAGCTTGAGACCCAATGCAACCTGCGGATGCACAGTTCATTGGTGGAGGCACAGACTCAGCACTACTGAGACCTGGTGGCAGCACCGCTGGGACCTGGTGACTCCATGCCTAGCCTCAGGGCAGGGCCTTTTTGCAGCAAAACAACAGAGGAAAAGACCTGTGGCTGCTGGCTAGCTTGAAGGATAAACCTGAAACTCCAAATGAGCTACACCATCTACAGCAATCACCTAGCACAGCTGTCTTTCAGGAGGCCTGGAGGAACCCATCATGTGGCATTTTTAAGCAAAAGGCCTAGGGAACCAGGAGCACATCCTTCTGTGGCGAGAAGTCATTAGACACAAGTACACAAGCACAAGTTAGACATTCACTGCTGCTTTCCCCGCCCCATCTGCAGGCCTGTGCCAGCCATTAGCCTGATTTCTGAACTCATTTACAGGTCTGGCCTGACCATTACACCTTTGTGGTACTCTGTATACATGAGAATATTCACATCTGAATTAATTTAAAAATCTGAGGTTCTGTATGTAGCATGCAATGACTTCATGCACCAAATGAAAAACATTTTAGCAAAGGCTCTACATCCTTGCCTGGCTCAGGTATTTAGAGCAGAATGGGAAAAGTAGGGAATGCTTTGTGTGTGGTCCATTACATGCAACCTGAAGGAATGATCACAGAATGTTCAAGGTTGAAAGGAGAAAAATCAATACTTCTGAATAGCTTTCACTTCTAAAAATAGACTTGTCTGGAAGTGTATGAAGACTTTCATCCCTTCAGTTCTATCTTTCTGGACAAGAACTGCCAAGGAGGAATGTATCCCCTCTAATTTCTTGATGTAGCTTTCCAAGAGTTAACTTCTTCTCACAGTGATGAAAAGAACTGCCTCTGAGTGTGCAGTCAGATCCTTGACCCCAGCCCCTATATGTATAATACAATGAAATCAAGCAGCTCACCCCATTAGCAACACTTCAATGCCACTTGAAATTTGCATAACTGGGCAAAATCCAAAAGATTCTGTGCTGAAGTCTGTATATTCATACTAATGTCCGTGTCCTGGTGTGAAGGTGGAACCAGCAAACATACCTGTAAAGTTCAGCACTTGAGTATTTCCAGTGCCTTCTTGGGATTGTCTGCACAGAAGAAAATTAATCTCAGCATATACATGTTAAGGGCAGGAAATAAAACAGGTTCATTCATACCTCTCAGTAAAGATGATCCATATGTGTACCCTGGATTTCACAGAGCATGAAGACTGTGTGCTGGGAAACAGCTTTTGTATAGCCTTTTTGAAAATGCTAAGAAAGAAAGAATAGAGGAAGGGAAAATACATACACACTTGATAAATACTGATTCAGGAATTTCATGCTGCAGACAGAACCATTTCACAAGAGCTTCTCTTTAGCATTAAAATGCCAGGCACTTTGCAAGCATTGCAGCCCAGATAACTAAATAGCATTAAACACACACAGCTGTATTTGGTAGCATCTCACTTAGCAAGACTTTAGTGGGTAACATATTAAAACTTAGAGGAGTGAAACCGAAGACAAATTGGACATCACTATACTTGGAAATGAAGTCAGCAATACTAACAGTAACATTTTTAAAAATACTGGATATGAAGTTCTATGTTGCTCATTTAAGAATGAGATTATTGGAACAGGTTTGCTCATAGTAACATCCTGGATGCAACAGTCAATTCTAAATCATGAGCAACCAACAACCTTCCTAGGTCCCTAGGGTTTCACTTTATAACTTACATAATTTTGCCTTTTGACTGAGGTTAGTGTTAGCTGATGAGAATGCTTGAAACTGATGTCAGAAAGTTCTGGTGTCTTCTTTTTTCCCCTGTAGTGTTTAGCATTCTCAGTAAGGCTAGTTTTTTTGAAACAGTACAACTCTTAAGTCAGGACATACATTTGAGTTCCTAAATAATACTACTACTTCACTGAAAATACTCTTCTGTAGGAGAAATTTGATGGAAATTTCTGATACCAGTTCTCATGCAACATTACTTTCTGATTACCTAAACCTCACCACCCTCTGACTGCAATAACTGTTTAAAATTTTATCAAATAGTTTTTATTGTTTGAAGATGTAATAGTTATATATTTCATACTCATTTTGATTATGTGATATGAACATTTGTCAGTTTGAAACTATGTATAAATTAAGAAGTTTGTTTCAAAGAAATCTGAGTTGCATGTAGCGAAATTCTGGAATGTACTTGTGTTTAATACACAGAGTACTAAATTTTTGAAAACATCAACTTATGTGTTTTAGGAGCTGGAAAGTACTTAGCTGTGGCTTCCTGTGACAACTTTGTAGATATTTACAATGTAATGAGCAGTAAACGAGTAGGAATCTGCAAGGGAGCCTCCAGTTACATCACACACATGGACTGGGACGTAAGAGGTAAGTAGCATTCATTCTAAAAATCTACTGCAAGATTGATTACATTATAGACTAAATGCAGTACATATATAGTATGAGTTTATGGTATCACTGACAGATTTGCTCAGTTTGTGAATATGCTCACAGCATCTGAATAAATATAAAACCATGGGTATATTACTCTTTTATGTTTAGATGTTGTGCAGTTTGAAGTAAAATAGATGTGTCAATAAGATTGGTTTGTTTGGGGCTTTTTGTCCCTATCATCTATGTTTATTGTTTGATTTCTACTTCTTGAATAATGTAGTGCATAATGCAGTTGCATCTGTAGCTCAGAAATATGTATCTGTGTAAAAAATAGCAGAAAGACTGGATTTCCTGTCTTCTTGGGTCCTAATGCATGATTAATTTAAATACTAAATTTAGTCCTGTTTCGTGCAAAACCAAGGCAGTGCAGTTGTGCAATCTGTTAGCTCCTGCTCTTAACTCACTACACAATCACTTCTGAAGCAGTTTAATTTGAAAGAATGTTTTAAGTTAGCTTCCTCTGAGAATTGTGAAGACAAGAGGAGGGCAGAAACACTAATGAGAATTTCTATCAGAAAAGTAGTAGTGTAAAGGCAAGCAGAAGTCAGCTGCTTGGAAGCAGCCACTGGCCAGACAGCATATGTCCTCCCCAGTCCTAAGAGCACATGCATACTGGTCAGACAAATCAGCCGTAGCAGACAAGCTCTGAGCTCTGAATTGGACTCGGTACATTTTGTCCATCATCTGATGGAACAACCATAGACAGGAGAAAAAAAGTGATGCATTATTAAAGTTTTCAAAGAGAGGAGGAAGGCCTCTGAATATGAGGAGTCAAAGGACACAGGTGTTCAGTAGCCCATGCTTCCAGATCCACTGTTTATACATGCAACTTTTTTCCAATGGAAACAAACAATTCAAGTAATGCTGTTAGCAACAAAAATTAAAAAGAAAAAAAAGTTATTTTAATGTTTGTAAAATGGAATATTTTGTTTAGTGTTAATATACAGTATGTAATATGTTTTATAGGGAAGCTCTTGCAAGTCAACACTGGTGCTAAAGAGCAATTGTTTTTTGAAGCTCCTCGTGGGAAAAAGCAGACAATTCCTAGTTTGGAGGTGAGGAAATGGGATGCCTTCTTAACTTGTTTGCAAATTAGTGTGATGATACAAGTGCCCATAGCACATAAGAGAGTATGAATCTAATTTTAACTGGTCTGTCAAAAAAGCTTCTGTTTAGGCATTTGCTTTACCCTTTCTTTGCAGCCTATCCGATTAGGTAACATAGCTTGAATGATGAAATATGTAGGGAATTAAGGTCCCTTCCAACCCAAACCATTCTGTGATTCTATGAGTATCACATTTGTCTCTTGTGTTAAGAAATGGACATTTGGCTGACTTTACACAGTGATGAAAATCTCACTGTCCTTCTGTAGCCTGTTTTGGTACCTAAACATGTTTGAAAACCTATTGCAGATTACCCAGCCCTAACCTTGTTGTGGAAGACCTAATGTCTGTCTTTATGTAACAGTGCAATACAGTATACATAATGTATGTAGGCAAGCACAGTAGATTGTAGCTATAATATTGACTTGTTTTCTCAGACATAGAGCATTCTCATAGGACAGAGAGTGAAAAAAATAATTTTAAAATAATATTTTATATGAGTTTGAATGGCAGTGTTGATAAATATAATTACCTGAAAGGCCAGGTAAGGTCAGAATTTTTTACATGCTTCCTGAAGTTTTGGCAGTGGAAGTTAACAGAGGTGAAATTAAGGGTCTCAAGTGAAATCCTGAAGAGTCAGAAAATAAGTGGTTAATATGTTAAAATACTATCTTTTAAATGTGACATATTTGGGTGCAATGACTTTTTCTTGAAATCAGGTATGGAATAAAATTGCCTGGGAAGAAGCATGCTTTGTCTCAAACAGGTTGTTTTTGTAGGTAGAAAAGATTGGCTGGGCATCATGGACAAGTGTTCTGGGCTCTTGCTGTGAAGGAATTTGGCCAATAATTGGTGAAGTCACAGATGTAACAGCTTCATGCCTCACTAGTGATAGTAAAGTGTTAGCCACAGGAGATGATTTTGGATTTGTGAAACTATTTCGATACCCTGCTAAAGTAAGTAATTTTCAGCTATTCATGGAGAAGATTAATAATACTGTCTTTTCAAAACTGTAAAAAATTATTAATGTAATGCTTCTATACCTTTGTCCTTATGGTCAAAGAAGGCATTCAGTGTTATACTGCAATTTGTATTGCATTACAAATTTGTAGTACATTAAACTTTCAATTAGTAAGAATGACTGTTCCAGATCAGACTAAAGAGCTATCTCATGTACTGTCCTATCACTGACAAGGGCAAATGCAAAGGAAACTCTGTAAGAATGAGAATGTAAGGGGCACTGTCTGATGATATCTTAGGCATATCTTCAGTGTGTTTTTGATCAGTTATTTTTATCCCCTTCAGCTCTTGTTTTTTGAGACAATTAGCATTTCTTCCTCACCTTCATTTCAGTCACAATTTTATAGACCTTCATTCTGTGCAACCTCAGTCTTTTTTCTCTGAAGACGAAGACCATTAATATTATTTAATCATGCATCATTGAAAAGCCATAACCAGAATCACATTGCTTTTACTGTTCTTCTGGAACTTTCCAGTTTTCCTGTATATTTATCAGTAAATAAGTCTTCAATTTTGAACATTTTGCCATACTAAGGATGGTAATAATGATGCACAAGTATTGACTCAAAATATTCTGTATACATTTTATTCTTAAATCTGCTAGATTATTTTCTCTCTTAGGAAAATTGATCTATTGTTTATTGGTGGAATCTGTTTATAAACAAATTTGTGTGTGCTTAGTATGGAAATATGGTTAACTTTCATGAAGTTGCTACAGGAGAGGAACTTGGCACATCATGTGATACATATATGATTGAGCAAACCAGCTGAAGCATAAACTGTAAAGAAGTTAAGAACATGTTGTGCACTGGCAACTCCTTTCAGTTTTATCTAGCAGACTGTTTAAATTTGACCTGTGCCTTTTCTTCTCCCTCCTTAGGGGAAGTTTGGAAAGTTTAAGAGGTATGTTGCTCACAGCACCCATGTAACAAACGTCCGTTGGACGTACGATGACAGTTTGTTGGTCACTGTTGGAGGAGCAGACACCTCTTTAATGCTGTGGACGTACGAAATGGAAGGGCATCGGGATAGCAGGCAGTGTGACAGTGAGGAGTCTGATCTAGATTCTGAGGAAGATGGAGGTCAGTAATAATTGATAAAACCATCTGGATTATGCTATCTCAGGAAGGCTTTATTAATGGAAAGCTGCTAATTTAGAAAGAATCAAGTTTTATATATGATTCTTTTAACCATAAATAGTGAAAATGCTTCAAAAACATGTAAAATTTCTTTCTGGGAAAGAACTGATAAACTGTTGTGAAGAAAATTATAATGAAGTATTTGACTCACTGCTTTTGAGTTAGAGTATATAAAAAGACTTTTGACATCTTCTAAAAGAAAAAATATTAAATGTCAATTATAGGTAACTTCCAAAAATCTGTATAGGGAATATATATATTTCTATATTTTTATATATATATATATATATATTCTATATAGAAAAATATGTTAATCACAATTTATATTTGGACACTAATTCTAATGGAATTATGTTGAAATTTGTGTAATGTGAGATCATATTTACCTTGATGTTATAGCCTCTGTTTCCATTGCATGAAGGAATAGTAGACTAAGGTAAAATGATGTGAACAATCTATTGAAAGTAGTTACGAAGTGTTAAAATACATTTTCTAGAATTTATTTCTGTTGGCTTTGCCATACTTAATATTTTCCTGTTCATGTTACAGTTCCAGGTGTTCATGAGCTTCCAAACTTCTCCTTTCTGCTCCTAAGTGCAATTTTTCCTCTTTATCAATTCCTGTCTTCAAGCATTTTAAAGTTATCACTGTTACACTTTAAATAGTTCTGTGTAATAAATTAACTTCAGTTTTCACTAAAATCTCCTCAATGATGGAAGAGACACTTTAAATATTAGAGGCATATAAAACATTTATTGGAAAAGAATTTTTATGCACTGTCTTTCTATTAAAAGATATTGAAGACTACATGTGCAAAGTAATTTAATTGCCTGCAGAGAGACTTCGTCAACTTTAGCCTTCTGAATCAAAAACTGCAATCTTCAGAGTTTTTGTTCACCTTTGGTTTGTGACCTGTGAGCATGTCTTTGCTCAATAACCTTCCCTAGCCTCTTGTTCTTGACACTCAGCCCTTTTAAGCTTTGTTTTCAAAACTATTCTGAAAGGAAGAGAGGTCTGCTACACTTTAGAATAAAACTCATTGACATCTTTCCACAGAAAAGTCTCTCTTCATCAGATCCCATTAGTTTCAGTTAAAGTTCAGAACTAGTAATAAAGTTGGCATTAGTAGGTTCGGTATTTGGGGGGGAAAAAAAAACAACCCAAAAACAAAAAAAAAGAGAGGGTAACAACCCTGTGACAGTAATACATAGTAAAATTGCCACATTTACTATAGTAAACATCATCTTGATACGCCTAAGCATTGTGTGGAAACCCTGTGCAGACCTACAGTTTCCATCCTGATGGATGGATCTTGAAATTGAGAACACCTGGCACCAAGTCTTACAGAACTTAACAGTAGGTGTCACATAGCAAGGTCCTTTGTTAGTGACCCTGAGTTTAAAGCCAACCAAGCAGAAACTACATACCTTTGAATGTCCCTTGAATCTTTGTTAATAATTTTTTTCACAGATTGTAGAGAATTTTTCTCTTAGAATGTCTGTCTTTTACTAACAGTGTTCATGATTCCCAGCTACTTTCTTTCTGTTGTGTATTTATGTTACTAATAATATGTGGTATAATTGTTCTTGGAGTCTAGCACATTGTTGACACCTACGCAAGTTACAATTTAATTTTTTTGTCTGGTATCCTAGTTTGTTTTGATACTATTCACTCTGATTTTGTTAGGTTATGACAGTGATGTGACAAGGGAAAACGAAATTAATTACACCATCAAAGCCTTATCAACGAACATTAGGCCAATGTTTGGAATTAAGCCTCATCTGCAACAAAAAGAGCCAACCTTAGATGAAAGGTAATTGCTAAATTACAGTTCTAGCCTAGAAAGCAATCTGAAAAGATGATTAATAGTAAAACATAATTATATTGGAAAATATGTACAACTTAAAAGGGTGAGTATAAAGAGAATGAAAATATTTAATTGGAGAAAAACAAACAAAAAAAAAACCACCAAAAAACCAAACCCACCCCAAATGAAGAAAAGTTTTGCCTAAGAACTAGGCCTATCTCTCTTTCAGAGAGCACAAGAGGCTACAAATATGTACGTATACTTTATGTTTGGGGAGTTTCTCAAGATAATTGAACTATTTGATGGTATTTGATTATATATTCTTTTTGAAACATAAATACCAAGTGGTATCTAGTGATTGCATTATAGGCATGAACCTGTACAATTGGTTTATTAGAAGACAGCTTTCAGTTTTTTGATTTTTCCAACAAATTAATCTGACTAATTCAGCTGTAATTACTCCTTGCATTGTTTCTGTCTCCAGAAACTTTCACCTTTATTTAAAACATTCTGTCCATGGTAGTTCTGCAGTTTCTATTAATGAATCTTGGAAAATGAAGTTGATTGCTTTGCAGTGTTAGTTGTGTTGCTTGGTTCACTATTGTATGCTTTAAAAGAGAAAGGGTAGGGGAGCAGAATAGAATAAGACCAGTAGGTAAAGTAGATGTGAAATGAGAAAGAAATTACAACCACTAGAACATAGTCTGTTGTAGAATCTGCAACTGAGCGTAGGACCCTAAAACTTGTTGTTTGTTGTCAGCAAAATAGGTGTGGAGACTGTATGTCAGGGAAAAGGAAAGAGGGATTCCTGACACGATACACTGGTAATTGAGAAATGCTAGTATTAAAGAGAGGGAAGTGAGGAAAACACAACACAGTATCATTATGTGTAAGGATATAGAGAAATAGCAGATTGGAAACTTCCTGCAGGAAAGTGAGGAGTTCTTACCATGCAAATGCCTCTTTCTGCATTGAAGCAGATAGATCTCTGATGCCCACATTGAGAAATGCAACCTGATGTTTGTGGGAGTTTTGGTGTCATCTTTTAGTTTTAAGCTGTGTTGCTGAAAGATAGAATAGATGCCTATGTATAAAATTATGCTCCTTGTCTTGCATTTAAAATGAGAAATGGTCATTCTGTTTATTAATTAGATGTATTTGATGTAGAAATCAAAATAATTAAAATAACTTGGATTTATATTTTCTTCGGTTAATGAAAGCAGTGATTAAAAATTTTACTTTTTTTTACATGAAATTGTAAGCGTCTTGTATTTGAGGAATTGTTTCTGGAGGCTAAGTGAGTTGTGTTTCTCAGTTTCAAGTAAGATAATAAAGAAAATTAATTCTGTAGTAAGGTAACTAGGCACTGATTTGGAATTCATAAAAGTTCATGAAAGAGTCCCATTGCCTGCATTGTTTAAAAGTTTGGGGTCCTCAAACTTCAAAGAAAAGTTTCTATGAAGAATAAAACCAGAATATGGTTACTGTGTGCAGTTTAACTTCTGTTCTGCTGAAGTAATACTGTATGAGATTGGTAAATGTTTTACTAGGTCTACTTTCATAGGTGCTAACTTCTATTGTTATTTCCCTTTTCTTTTGCTTCCTATGAAGGCAAGGGGTAGTGAGGTAAGTTGTTTTGCACAAAGTCCAGGATCAAACACATTTTAATAAGTTAAGCTGCATGAAAAAGTGGCTATACTTCGAAGTAGAAGTGAAGGGTTTAACTGTTTACTACTGTCATGTTAAGAGGCAAGACCCCAACCTGACAGTCTGCCTACCTCGATGTTTCAGGTCTCCTCGTTAGACAAAACCTGCCTAATGGTACCCGATATAGGCTTTCTCTCTGAAAGAGTCTGGACAAGTCAAATCAATAATTAGTTTTATTTATTAAGTGACTTGATTTGGGATGGGGGAGAAGCCAGGAAGATCTGTGTTTGGATTATGATCCATATAGACTGACTTTATCAACAGAACCTAAGAAGTTATGTGAACAAAAGGCATTTATCAAAGACCTCAGGAAAAGAATAACTGAAACACAGGCATATTGCTAGTTAGCTTGAATACAGCTCCAAGTCCTGCATATTTCAGTGGTGAAGGCACCACAAAAGCCTTTTATGAAACCTGCCTTTAGCAAATTAGACATCCAGTCATATCTCCATATATGGAAGTATCTGCCAGCTAGTAATTAGATATGTCATGTGCGGTCCATGTGGAAAATCTTGTTTGGTACTTAAATAGTGAGGTTTAAAAAGCAGAACTGAAGATTAAAGACTTGAAACTGCCAAATAAAAGCTAAAGGTTTTCCTCTGTATGAACATTTGTTTCAGTGGACTCAGGAAAGCTGCAAGAGAAAACTGTGCTCCATTCTTGGAGACACTTTTAATTTCCCCAGCATAGCACTTATTCTGAAAAATGTCTGGAGGTTTTGAATTCTATAGTCTTTGAAGAATTGCATCTTATTGATTGTAAAACCTGTTTAAGATACATTGGAATTTTATTGGGAGAAAAGTTTTAGCTGTTTCCTGAAGGAAGAAATAGTGCATCAGCCTTGTATTGCAAAATAAAGTCGGAACTAATTAGAAGAGATTCAGTAAAACAGATAGTTTTTGTGGGGGGATAGTGATAAATCCATTTGTAAGTTGTTAACACTGTTTTCTTAATTTTTTTTAAAGTTTTCCCTAACAGATTAGAGAAAAAATATTTTTTTTTACTTCACTTATAAGTGAAAAAGACCAGTGTTGTCCTTGCTACACTGGAATTGCTTGGTAGCTTTTAAAAGAGAAGCAAATCGAAACAAAGGAAGTGTATTTCAGACTAACAAAAAGTGCCCATGCATAACAATAATATTAGGAAGTAATATGTACATGCCCATGTATTCTGACTGTTAATATGAATTTTTGCTGGTCAAAGTATAGGAGTATGTATCATACATGGCAGAGAAAACTCATCCAGTATAACGAATTTGTGATACAGATGCTAAAGTATATTCAGTTAACATAAACAGAATAATCATGAAAAAATAGTATATATCAGCACTGCTAAGTACACCGCACATTTTGACTACCTGAGATAATTGTATTTTAGTATAACTGAATGTATTTTATGTGTGAACTTGAACATCTCTCATTAATAGTGAGTTGGCTGTTCTATCCGTCAGCTCATTTTGGGAAGTTAAACTTGCACGATTTTCCTTTGAGCAATTAAAGTGTTGTGTTTGCTAGCTCTTTAAACACTTGATATACTCCAGGGCTTTTTAGGTCTGCTTCTGCTTGCTTTCTCTGTTTGCAGTAGGAATCATTCCTAAGAATTATATTCTTATGCCAACACATGTTCATAATTTCCATTGAAGTGAATGGGATTTTCCTACACAAACAGTATTTTTTAAAAACCTTTGAAGTTATAATTCCATTGTTATAACTGTAGTAAACAAACCAGAAAGTCTATAATAATTATTTCTATGAATAATTCCTTGACACTAACTTTTGGCCAAACTTGTATAAGTAATCCTTTTCTCTTTCTTACCTGCTGCTGAAAAGAGGTTCCAGGTAATGCTTTTATTTTGCTATCTAGTTAATATTTTACGGTCATCTCCCATTTTCCTTAAAAAGCCATCTGTCATGCTGGGTGCTATCCCATGCACTTATCACTCTTCAGAATATTGCTGTATTACAAATTTTGAATTTATATGTATTCATTGTAGTTCTGTTCAATACAATAAGCTAGATTTTTTTTTTTGATTACCAATATAAAATTTAACTACTTGGACCATTAAAATTGCTTATGTTTTATATCCAGTCATTTTTAACAGTATTTTTTAAGATACAGAGATTAGCATACTCTCCAGTTCCCACCTCAAAAGTAGATTGTTTTACTGTTGATGGGACAGTCACGCCTGTCCTGTCAAGGTGTATATGTTGCTACATTATTTCTTAGATTACCTGTATCCCCATTTTGCATACAAAATGGCACTTACTGCTCATAGGACACATGAAAATAATTATGACTAACCAGTGTCAAGAAGCAGTATTTAAAAACTGCTAAATCTTCTAAAGGAAATCAGACCTCTAAAGTTTTACAAGTGACTTTGAAAATCTTTCTGAGAGTAAATGAAAAGAACTCCTCCTTACTTTTAAAATTAATTCTGTACTTTGTGCTTGCCAATACATTTGGGGGCTGGCAGTGAAAGTCACTTCATGCTGATGCCTACTGCAAAATCAATTCCCAAGTTCTCTGCAGGTCCCTCAAAATATGAGGCACAGCTGTGGGCACCCTCACAGGAGGGGACTTTTCATAATGTATCAACAGTTGTCATTTACTCTGTGAAATCATGCCCAAAATAACACTTGGATTTTAAAATGAGAAATAAATGTTGTAATTGACATTGTCATAATTTGCTATGGAACTTAAAGAATTGATGGCAGTTTTTATTAACCACAGAAGACCAAGAAGTTCTATTAATCACTTTAGAAACTCAGTATCAATAATAAAAATAGCAAGAGAAATATAACAGCATCAAGGAAGACAACATAAGTAGCAGTATAAATAATATTGAAACTATCTGAAAACTTGAAAAAGATATTTCTTTGTTTTGGAAACTACTTCAAAATATTTGTATTCTGGTTTTATGGTCTCATAGCAAGAAATAGTAAAATATATATGCCAATTCTATTTTCACGTTAGACATGAAGTGCCAATATTAAGATATTTATTTCCCTTATGATGGCTTGAACTCTTCTTCCACATGTTCAAACTGGCCGCATCCATGTGTGCATTCACCCCAAAATGTTATTCATGGTCTCCTTCCCGTCTTTTGCACACAGTTTTTGAGCATGCCTCCAATTATACATGCAGATATGTGACCAGTGTGTCTTGTAAATGCTCTTAGTCTCTTTCCTACACATTAAATAGCAAATGAAAAATATCTTCAGCTTTTGCACCTTTAAGAAAAGCACTTGGAAATGGTATTCTGATGTCCTTCAACATTCCTGATTTTAAATGCAGAAGTTGTAATATTGAAACTCAATGAGGAAAGAAATACATACGTGCTTGTGATTTGCATTCCGTTTCCACTGCTCTGAATCAATATAGAGCATCAGGAATAACACTTTTCTCTCAGCTAAGAAGGTTTTCTAAAACTGTAAGAGAAGTCTATCTTTGTCTACTTTCCTTTCTTTAAGAAGGTTTGGATTTTTTCTGCAATCTTATCTTGAGTATTGATTCTTCACAGCTGAGGAAGGTGGCCTGGTGATTTTCTTTTTAGTCCTTAATATGTTATTGAAAGCTGGATTTCTTTTTCTCCTGAAGTCTTTTTGAGTTCTACAGCATGCCAGAAGAAGCAATATGCGCAACAAACTATTTATTATAGGTTCCTCTTTTTTCCACCACTTTCTTGGAGAAACTAATGGTTAGGACCAACAGAATCACTAGGGTACAATCTTCAAATTTTCAGCACTTCAGCATTGTTCCTGATTTCCATGTTTAAAAAGAGAGAGGTACAGCTTGTGTTTGCTTAATTTAAAAAAGGATTTAAAGTCAACTTTAAATCCATTATGTAAATGGTTTTTAAGGAACCATTTTTGTTTAATTGTTTTTTAAGGAACTTCTTACATTTTTAAGTGTGCTTCTAGTTACCTCCATAATTGCTGCTCATATATTAGTTATCAGAGGAATGAAGGAATTTTAATTATAATTCAAAATAATAAACTGTAGGTAGGAAAAATTGTTTAGCAGCTCTTAATACTATTAACCTGTTATACAAATCAGAGATTAGATATATTTCAATAACTGTAAGTCTTAGCCATAAAATAACCAGTGGTTAGGAGTCAGTGCTCTTACCACTGGGGTCTGGGTTCGATTCCTGGTCAGGGAAGAATCCTGCTCTGGCAGGGGTGTTGAATTATTGGGAGACTTTTCTGTTGATAATTTAGAAACTTCTAAATAAAAATGTCATTTATTTTTTAAAATTAAAAAGTGAGAATTTGAATCATACTTAGTGGTACTGTTGTTGTAGCATGTCAGGCTAGACAAGAGGGTGTTAGGTGTCAGTGGTGATAGGACAGAAAAGAAAGGACCTGGAAAATAGTTGGGGAGGCTAGGAACATTGCATCCAGTATTAGACATGGAAAGAGCTGATTGAGAGACAGTAGTGATTCAGGAGTGAAATTGGATGTTGGGATTACTGACAGAAATCAGAGATATTCCTTGCTTCCTGTACTTTTTAACTTTAAGTAATTTCATCCTTTGCTCTGATAAGAATTTGTTTGATCCAGTCCATATTCTCTCCCTGTGAAAAGACTCACTGTGTTAACTCCCCAGGGTAAAGCAGCAATATTTCTTTTTAGGTCTGAATTTGGATTTTCTGTTGTAATGATTTTATGCTTCATACAATCTAGAATTATGATGCTCTGTCCCTGTCTAACACAATAGTGACTTTTAATAATCTTGTTCATGTTTGGGTGATCCAGACCTTGGTAGACTTTCTTAGCAGACAGAAATTTTTCGTCATCCACTTTACGTATGTAATGTTTTTTCTTCCCCATAGGTACTTAACAGGCTTATAAGTATAGAGGAAGTAATGAAGTCTATCTCAGGACATAGTTTATAGTTGCAGTATAGTTTGCATATTATATGTTTTGATTACATACAAATGTTTTGATTGGTGTTAGGACATCACATTGTAGTAAAATAAGGCAGGGAAAATTGAGGAAAAAAGCTCAGAAAATGGTATTTTATGTGAATAACTGAAAGGATACAATATACAGTGTACAAACAAATTGTAGTCTCTTGTTGTTAGAAAAGAGACGGTGATTATTTTACATTAAAGTCATCATCCTTCCAACTCCTAACATTCTGTGATTCAAGAGCAGATATGTAATGAAAAGTAATTCATACTAAAAGTGGAATGAGAGCTGATCTGTTTCTTTATGAGTGATACTAATTTGTTGTGTTACCTACTGGATTTCATTGGTTTCATTGAATCTATATGTAGAATTTATTTTTAAATTATTGTTCATTTTAAGGGTCCAACTTGCAGGTTTCTTTTCATGGTCACATATGGTGTATATATAGAATCAATAACTGCAAATTAATAGAAATAATTGCATTATTTTGATAAATTAAAACTTCTTCATATGTTTCTCTGTATATGAACAGTTGAACACAATCTGAAAGATATGTTACAAATATTTATCAAACTTATCTAGTTGAGGTTCCTTAATTAAATCTGGGCAATTCAGAACAGTGGAACATAAGTTATGGCTGATATTCATGCATTTGCATGGTGATGATTTACTTCCAACTAAGCGTTGATCAATAACTTGTTCCTGTTGATGTGAGACTGAATGGGCAGGTGTACCTGGAGTTCTTTGCAAACTATTACAAAAACAGGAAAAGTAAGGGCCTGCTGAAGGTATGTCAAAGCAGGAATTATTATCTCAAGTATTGGGATTAATCAGGTTAAGGCTATAAAGTTTATCCAATAAAAATTGCTGTAGTGAAGATAGAAGTAATTGTAAAGCAACATTTGCATTAACCTCATGAATTGTTGAAGAATTGTCAGAAAACCTAACATGTTAAACAAAGGGTTTTTTTGGTTTTGTGGGTTTTTTTTTTTCATTTGACAGAAGTATTTCTTTTAAAGTTCAGGATAAATATCAGTTAAGCAAGATAGGGCTGTAAGTTTTCCATATGCAGTAGCAGGTTGGAAGGTACTGTGTTAGTATGGAATGGGTGACGGACAGCCTTCTCTTATTCACAGTTCTTTATTTCAGACCACCAGTTAGTAGGGCATTGCCACAGCCGGAGAAACTTCAGACAAATAATGTTGGGAAAAAAAAGAGACCTATAGAGGTAAGAATAACATTGATCTCCTCTTCCTAGGTTTTTGGGGTTTTTTAATTTGTTTGTTTTAGGTTTATTTTGTTTGCTTTGGGTTGGGTTTTGTTGTTGTTATTGTTTGGTTTTGGTTTGTTGTTGTTGTTTTTTGCCAGAAGCTGAGGTGTTTTTAGACACAATAAATGATTGTTTCATTTTAAATGTCTCAAAGATGGAAGTACTGAATAGTGAGTAAATAGACAGCAAAACCAGTGTGAGATAACTTTTTTTTGTAAATCAAAAAAAGCCTAATATTGCTTTTTCTTGCAAACTAAATGGAGCACAATTTAATTCTTAGCAACAATAAACCCTTTTAAATGCAGAGTGTAGAAAGCAATACATCCTGTTTAGATAACAGGATTGTTAATGGTTTACTATTGCTAAAAAACTAAGCATCTCTTACTGCAAAATTTTTTAAAATTTATTTTAAAACACTTTTAAATTTATTTTAATTTTTTTTAAATTCATCACAGCAGTTTTAAATATAATTTGGTTTTTTAATATCAATAGATTTAGATGGTACCTTTAGCTTGGGCACTGTTGGGTTTGGTTTCTTTTCATTACATGGCCAATGCAAGTAAATACACTTCTAATTAAAGTGGTTATTTCTTCTAACATTGGAAAATACAGTTCCTAATATCAACTGAAATGTTTTCTGTGGTATGAACCAAAATGTTTGATAAGGCATATTTAACAGCCTTTTGCCCTCAGTGTTCTAGAAGTTTTAGGCTGTGATTCAGCTTTCATAATTGCCAGCTGGAATTAAATTGTGGACCGATGTTTGTCATTCTTTGTTTCTTAGTATCGAGTGCATCAAGAGATCTGTGCTCTTCTTGGCTCACTTCAGCGTATTTGTATGCATGTGTACGAGTACTTCTTTCTGTGTATATACACGTGTGTGTAGACACATAAACACCACCAAACAGATGACGTGGCTGCATACAAGAATGAGTGCCAATGAATGCTGACAGGGAAGGCAAGGCTCTCAGTTCCTGTTGGTTTGAAACACCATTAAGCTCCTTTTGTTTTACTGCATAAAGACATATTTGAAAAACAGAATCCTGGAAAAGGTTGTAAAGTTCATAATTGCTTTAAGGTTTGTAAGTATCTAATATATAAAAATATCTTTTTTAGGACCTAATTTTGGAGCTGGTATTTGGATACCGAGGCAAGGACTGCAGAAACAATGTGCACTATTTGAATGATGGTGCTGATGTAATATATCATACTGCATCTGTTGGGATCTTGTATAACGTGGCAACAGGTAGGAGAAAAACCAGTTGAGGAGAAATGTTTCTTCACACACATGGAGTTACAGTTTATGAAGTAACTAGTGTGTGCTTTAAATCTTATCATGAAAGTAGGTGGGGAAATTATTACTTATTCCTCAAAATGTGGTCTGTAGAGATGATTCATAACAGCTTCATAAACAAACTAGATACATTGGAATGTTTCTGGTGACTGAATTTTGGAAGGAAGTAAAGATTTTATTATTTTGGTATTAGCTTTTTGAAATTTGCTTCTTAAAATGAACACAGAAACTAAACCAGATGAACAGTGGGGTCATTGTAGTTTAATTTTTTTATTATAAGACTAAGTTAATTATTTTTTATTTTGTTTACTTTTAGTCCTCCATATCACATACATTCATTCTCAATAGTCAACTTAGTTTAGGTAAGTGAGACCTTTTGAAAACTAGCCCAGTGCCATTTGTTTCTGTGATATTTAAGCAGATAGAAAACTTGAGGGAATAATTTAGAGTTACTGAGTGCTATGTGTTAAAATCAACATTAAAAATTAGGTTTTAAGGTCTGAAATGCAACATCACTGTAATGATTTTTTTTTTCTAACAAAGGTGATAAAATTTTCAAAAATTAACCATGTCTATGTGTGTAGAAATCTTTTAATTAACTTGGTTTTTTTTAGGCTCTCAGTCATTTTACCAGGAACACAACGATGATATTTTGTGCCTCACTGTAAATCAGCACCCCAAGTTTACCAACATAGTGGCAACTGGCCAAGTAGGTATGTTTGTGTATTTGTAAAAAGAAATTAACATAAGAGCATGCAATTAGGGCCTTGTGAGTTCATGATAAATCACAAAAACAGTTGGTTATGCTACCTCCGTTTGTATGAGTGTTACTCAGTTACCTGTCCTCTTTATATGTTTATTTGAGTGTAATTTAATAATGTTGAACTGAAAACACTGAGGCATGAAAGATGATGAAGCTTATCTTTTGTTTGGAGTGTAACCAAAAATATTTTTTTAGAAATCTTAAGCCCCATGAAATTAGTCTGGTTTTATTTAAATATCAGCTTGTGTTAGGCCTTCCAAAGAAGCTTAATTGAGCTATCCTTCATTTTTATATGGACTAAACCCAGAATGTTTAAAATAGCTGTCACTTTATGTAGATTTTATCAGGCAGATTAGTTACGCCCACTTGGTGTTTTGCTAATACATAGTTGGCAGAACCAAACCCCTTATGGTATTTCTGATTTAGATTTAGGAGAGAATTATATGTTTCATAGAAACATTAAAATTGATCTGTGAACTAACCAGGTTAAGGAAAAAAAAAAGAAATTAAAAAAGACCCCACAATGCATCTGCATAGCTGAACTAATACAGCTGTTCCTAAATTTTGCAGAATAGTGTACTTTTTGTAATTTTTACAACCCAGTTGCTGTTTTCATACCTTTAGCTGTTTCTTAGCAGTTTCAAAACCACATTGTTTTCCTTTTTGTTTTCCTTATCTCATTAAATTAGCTTATTTATCATAGTGACTGCTTAGCTAAAATAGCTTCATGTTTTGTTGAGTTTCTTGTCTCACATCAATTTAAAGAAATCATTAGTGGAAATTATTTAAGTGGAAAAAATTATCAACAGATTTTTGCCTATGGGTTGATTGCAAAGAACATTTGCAGGACTTACAGACCTTATATTGTCTTGAGGTATTTGGGGTTTTAGTGTATTTCTTCCTCTGGCCCTGTTTGCCTTTCCATATAATAGAGCATATGAGAAGAATGTAGCCTTAATGTGAAAAATTGTTCTTTATGTAGATTTTGTTCAGTGTTCATCTTACCCAAGAAGAAACGCAGAACCCTTAATGCTTTTTTATTTCATCATCCTTTCTACATCAACTAGCAATAGAACAATTTTAACTGCTTTGTAATGTGGATGAAGGCATACAAATCAGGAGCAGATGATGCTTGAAAATAACTACAAAATTATTTTTAAGGAGAGAATTAAATCTGAAAAATGAGCTGGAAGGAAGATACCTTCAAACACATATTTTTAGATTCTGAACAGCTGTTAGGGAGTACATACTCCGTAAAGACCATACTTGTCTGATGCTACTTTTACTACTGATATGACTCGCACAAATGTATCTTCACTGTCATGATTTAAATCTCCAGAAGATTTACAGAAACATTATGCTGCTATGCAGTCTCAAAAGTACTTCCCCATACCTGAACCTTTATATTCCTAATTTCTTAATGCTACTGTAGAAGGACATTGTCAAGATCAGACTCAAACATGACTTCTTACCAGAACAGTAATCAGCACTTTTTCCACTTAATTTATTAAAAAACCAACAACATGTAAAATATTATTTTTATTTAGTTTGGCAGAGAGAGACCTAATGTACACCAAAACTAGACTTTTGTGTTGTGACTCAAAATGGAAATAAAAATATATTAATTCTATGAATTTTTATTTCTGATGTGACCACCTTTTATCAGTAATTGTTCATCTTTAACACTAAAGGCATTATTGGTGCTGCTGCACTGCAAAGAGATGACATCAAATTGTGTGTTACAAAATTACAGTGAATATGGCATATATTTTCTTTAGCACTTACCTTATTTCTGGTCTAATAATTTTTCTGCTGCTTTTCCATTACAGGAGACTCAGCAGATATGTCAGGTAAGGGAAATGAAATTTTAACATCTTCAGGTGTAGTTAGTGTATCTAGTAGCTGTCTACAGCTTTATAGAGCAATAAGTGATGTGAATTCATTTTTAGTTTGTTAAAACCCTGTATCAGTCATATTACTGTCAGCAGTGAATATAAATCACAACAGCTCAGCAACCTGTAAATACAGAAATTAATAAAGATGCTAGAACACACTTAAAACAACTTCTGTTAGAACATATTCCCTTCTTGCTGTCCAGTGATTAGTGAGTTCTAATAAGTGCTGCTACTGGAGCATTCCTATGTACACTTGCAGGTTTTATAGACATGTTGGGGCTGACAAATAACATTTCAGATACTCAATTGAGTATGATTTTGAACAGTGCATTTCTAAAGAAAATTCCATTGAGGAGGTCTAGGTGACTGAGTGAAAAAACTGATCACCTTTCACATTTACGTATGGTTGTCATGCAGTTATTACCACTGATCCAAAATGCTTGTTACAATGTCATTTTAATTTTTTTTCTGTATAATTTTGGGGGTTTGACAGTTTGACAGTCTTGAGTGAGCTATTTTTTATTAATATGTTGTTTTTTCAGCTGTAGTGTTAAAAATTCATCACCATCATGTGTGAGTGAGTTCATTGTTGAGCAGCTATAATAATCTTGTGACATATCTTCAGAGATGCATAAATGTGTGTTCATATGTACCTAGAAAATATAATGATCTTCCTGTGGACCCAAAACTTGTTCTGTGAAGAACAAGTGTACAATGGCATTTTTAATGTGTGTTGACTTCTTTTAAATATGCCAAATTGTGTTTGCTCTGAGGATGGGAGGAAGAATATAGGTACCTTTTCCCACACTTTTTTAGTGTGCAAAAGAAGCAGTGATGATACAACTGTTTATATGAAAGAACATCTCTAGTCCTGCATATAATGCCTAGAGACTTTCCCTCTCTCACTTGCCTTCGTCACACTGCAACTTTAGTTTCAGCTTGTGTGTATCACAACATTCTGTTGTCGCTGCCTGAAACCAACACTATTTACTTTTTCCTTCTTTATGGAACCATTAGTCTGGAAACCAAGCCGCTGCCTGGCTTCATTAAAAAGTTGCATAGTTTCACTTAAAAGGCTATTTGGCACCTTTCTTACTGACAACTTTTACTTTTCTAGTTTTGATTTGTTGTCTGCAGTAATGCAAGGGTTCTTGAAGGAGTAGCAATTGTAATAGGCTGGAGTGGCAAATCGAGTTTCATAATGATGTGATATAGATTTGCTTAGTCTTACAGAAGATATTTTTTGTCCTACCAGCCCTTGCTAGCTTTATCTGACTTCTCCCTGGAGGAGATAACACTGTAGAAAATATCTTTTATGAGAACAGATGTTGAGCAACTGGAGTACTGACACAATGTCAGAACAGACTTTTAGAAGAAGACTGTCAAGTAGGAGGATTCAAAAGTTCATGTTCTCTGTTCTGCAAATCTCACTATGAAAGCTTTTGTGAGGTCTCATTCATGAGAACTAGGTAAATGTTTGTCTGCCATCCAAAAGAGAATATTTGGCCAAGGTAGTGGGGAGGCACACAGCTCAAGGGCAGTACAGGCATTTACTGAGGTGAGTGCTGAGGAGGAAAAAAAGTGTTTAGAGCCATAATAAAGCTTCCCCTTCCCTCTGCTTTCTATAAGGACAGCAAGGAGATGTGCCAGTTGTTGCTAACCTCTGCCTTTTCTGTTTAAATGGCATGTCTACATAATGCTGTAGTACCTCTCAAAAGATGATGATAACAGCATGTTGGTGCAATGAGAGGAAATTCCAATGGGAAAGAAAAGAATATTCTAAAGACTGTTTTGGAACAGCTGTGGGATTGTGCTTTAAAACTTAGTTTCATGTGCCTAAAAATTTATCTAGGTCCCTGTGCCTCCTATTTCCTGTCATATGTGTGCCTTTGAGAGACTAGGTTTAACTGTTAAGAAATACAAAGCATGGAGCTGAAATAGAATTTAGTTTAGGTGAATATGAGCCTGTACCAACAAGCAGTAACCTCCAGACTCTGTAGTCAGATTTACTCAAGATCAAAAGTAAAGAAGTTTGAGAGAGAAACTTACTGTTTTGGAAATGCCCTAGGTCCTATTAGAGATTGCAAACTATACATGGATTGCAAGATCTTTGGATAAGGCATTGCATTTGGAAAAAACCTAGCTGTCATCGTAACAGAAATAATCACATGCATTGTTAGCATAGAAAGACATTTCTGACTGCAAAAAGCTTCCAGTCTAAGCAGTGCGAACTAAATTAAATACCCTAGTTCTTCCACATCCGTAAGCAAGCTGCTTATTCTCCTGAGAGAGCATGCATTTCAGACAGATGGTCATTTTGTAGAAAAGGAGATTTTGGCCTTGCACTGTAAACTGATTTCTCTGGCCCCATATAGAAATTACATTCTTGACAATCTGCTCAATATTTGTGAAGATTTTTGAGTTAGCATGCTAAGTTTTACTAGGAGAAAAACAGGAGAAGACAGCTTGCTTCCAGAGTTTCTTCTGTGCTTCAGAAATCCAGTAACAGGTGTAGCAAAGTTTTGATCTCAGGTAGCGTAGAGAGGACAACTTCTTAGTCCTACTTAATAATCCTGTTTGCCATAAGTTGGTTTCCAAAGGGAGGCCAAAAATCTCCTTTCTTATATTTTTTTTCCTGACCACAACAATTTTGTCTTATTAAAAAATATTAATGGCTTCAATAAGCAAATCATTAGATATTTTCAAAATATATATTAATTACATGTTTTTATATTTGTGTAGCTACAGCTCCTTCTATTCATGTGTGGGATGCAATGAACAAACAGACACTGTCAGTACTGCGGTGCTACCATTCAAAGGGCGTTTGTTCCGTCAGTTTCAGTGCCACTGGCAAACTGCTGCTGTCTGTAGGGCTGGATCCTGAACATACCATTACCATTTGGAAGTGGCAGGAAGGTAGGAAGGTGATTGATTGTTTTTGTAGAATGTGTTTATAAGAGTCAAGAGCAATTGTAACATAAAAATATCAGCAGATCAAAAATTGTTATAATAAATCCTGTGCACTGCCCGTTATAGAAGAAGAGGTAAAATAAATTTACTTAGCCATTCCAGTAACTGCTAAATATATCTCCTTTGGAACTTTTGTGTAAACATTGAGATAGTTTACTGATTTCTGGTTAGAATAATTAAAGAAAATTGTAGTCCTCAATTTTATTATTTCAGTCATTTTTTTGCTACTTGGTAAAAAAACTCTTTATGAAATCTTTTTTGCTCCCAGAAGATGTTTCTGTTCTCTTTTCTTACTCCTCTATAAAGTCTGATTACTGAGTAGGCTGTTGTACTCCTACTAAAGTTATCCCCCAGAATTACAAATTGCAGAAATGAGATGCCAGTACAGTTTCTCTATGATTCTATGTAATTGATGTCTTAAGCTATACTACATGTTTTCAGATTGGCTTTGATCTGAGTTCAGGATTTAGACTAAAGTGATTTGATTAGCTCCTTTTCTTATTTCTGACTGGCAAAGCCATGCCCAGATTCTGAAACTGGTTCTCTAGTCCTAGGGTTTTATTTCCTCTCTCTTTGGAGATTTCTGTTGATCAGCTAGTATCTCCCAGAAGTTTAAAGACCAGCTATCATGTTAATAATAAGTGATTCTTCACAGATTGTCTGCTAGGTCTTTTGGAGGTGAACACAATGTCAAATGTGTACGTATAGAATCTTGGGTAGTATGAAGTATGCTGCATGGTAAAAGTCCATGCAGCAATTCACTGCCATTTCAGGCAGAACATGCCTGTTCTCATTCTCAAGAGTTGACACAGATTCAACGTGGCAGCTAAGGATTCATACTGAGGAAACTTCATATTGGTCCAAATGTCTGATCGTTAACACCTCTGGTGACACTGGCAAAGCATTGCCATTGAATCTAAGACTGAATGTAGAGAAGTCAGTTTCTGCATTTTCTGCAGAAAGAAGAAGGTTTTATAACTCTGGACAAAATTTGCAGACAAGTCATTCATTAGTCTCTTGTAATTTGTCCAGAGTTTGGGATTTACAGAGGAGTCATGAATTTAAGAGGAGATGGAAACTTGGATCTGAGCTCCTAACTCTTTTGTACTCCTGAGGAAATTGAAAATTTACAAGTAGATGGCACCTTCCTTAGGTGCTGTACTTTGCTATTGCTTCTTATTAGATTTTTTTTGGTCTACATCTTAATTTAGTTTTAATTTAGGAGCAATTTGTGCTTTTCTTCTTAACCATTGTGGATGACTCCTCATTCTCCATATTTGCTGCTACTTTTTTGGACCATAAATGTATATCTTTTTTCTGAAGGAGTTTAAAATGTCCACTTTCTTTCTGCCAGGTGCCAAAATTGCCAGCCGAGCTGGTCATAACCAGCGTATATTTGTAGCAGAATTCAGACCAGATTCAGATACCCAGTTTGTTTCTGTGGGAGTAAAACACGTGAGGTTCTGGACACTGGCTGGAAGAGCTCTTCTCAGTAAAAAAGGGCTGCTGAGCTCCATAGAAGAGGCCCGAATGCAGACGATGCTATCGGTAGCTTTTGGAGCGGTACGTACCTTAACAAACTTTTAAAATGCATACCAACAAACATTTTTTTACTCTTCTACCCATATTCAGTTCAGTGAGACTTTCCTAACCTGCTAATGAGTATGTCAGTTTTGCTCAATAACCAGTTCCTGATGGTTTTAAGTGTATCCTAATAAATTGCCCTTAAGTTTCAGAGGTAATTAAATCTATTTGTATTGCTTTTACAAAAATAGTAAGCCGAAGTAAAGAACAGGCAGCTTTTACTTCTAAGCTAAAATGAATTTCTAGCCTAAATGCAAGTGGTGGTGATCTTTATTTCTGAATGTTTTTCTTCCTGCCTTACTCAGAGTCAAATGATGAGTATATTTTTTCCCTTTTTCAGAATAACTTGACATTTACAGGTACTATCAGTGGAGATGTTTGTGTTTGGAAAGATCATGTGTTGATACGAATTGTGGCCAAAGCTCACAATGGACCTGTTTTCACGATGTATACCACATTAAGAGATGGTTTGATCGTTACAGGAGGCAAAGAAAGGCCGTGAGTCTTCTCTTTTCTTTTTCTGCATGCACATGTATTCTTTAAACGTGGTTTGGATTCATCCCATCTAACAGTAGGCAGTTGACACATCAAAGCTAGAGGAGTACTCACTTTGGGATCCCTGAATAGGTGGTATAAAAAAAGTATCCACCACTTCCACAGTGCAGGTGAGCCCACAGGAGCATCAAGTAACTATTTTGTTTTTCCATTGATTATAAAGAAAGCCTGGAGTTGCTAGGGTTCCGACCTGGGTGATTTGCTTGAAGTACCTGAAATCAAGGGGAATGTATCAGAATCTAAATGCTGTACAAGTAATTCTTCATTATTTTAGCCTCCAGATAAGTCATCTTTCTAAAGCACATATGCAAGCTTCTTCAGGCGTTTTATTATAACTTTACATTATTTTGATTAAAAATAATAAGAAAGGGTAAAATAAATTATATGAATGGATCATCAATTATATTGCATTATCAATTATACTGCTTTAATTCAAGTAATGTTTCTTCAATTACAAATACGCAATTATCAAAGGGATGGTGAAGTTCTTTATCCTTAAGGTGAGGTATTATAATCAAAAGTAGCCTTGAAATCATTTTATCATGTTACTAAATGGTTCCGTGATATGTATCACAACGCTATTATCTTTGACAGAAGATAAAAACATTTAATTTGAAATACAGCTTTAAGAATTAGAAGATATCTAGTCCTTGGTGGGGTGCTTCTTTTTCTGAAGTTGAGCTGAGGTTGTTAATCCAAGTGATTTTCACAACAGTGATTAAATAATTGAATGATAAATATTAGCATAATGCACAGCTTCTTTTAAAGGAAGCATCTGTTGAGTTACAGTGGCAGAGACAAACTGTCTTCTCTCAACTCTAAGGTGCAGCACCATCCTTTGTTTCTGGGGTTTAAGCAAAATATCTCAGTGCAAAAAGTTCTTCAACTGTAATACTGTCCATCCGATGGCATGATAGTGCTCCATTTTGCAGAACACAGACCTCTTGCTGTCTTTTCCTTAAATACTCCTTAAAGATCCCAGCTGATATTCAGAGCCAGCTGAAAACTTACTTATTCCTGTGCTTGAAGTATTTTGTTCTACTATTTATAAAACATCACTGTGATGTTCTCTATGCCACTTAGCTACTTAGCTTCAGAGCCTCTTAATATCGACCTTAAACAAATAGTGATGAATAACAGTAAGCAACAACAATCCCTCTCCTGTGGGAAAATGGAGCATTGAAAGTATACAAAATTAATTCGACATTTATGAAAATTGCATGTTTGCTTCTGCCTTGGCATTCTTGCTCGCAGTCCACCAGCCTCTCTGGATAAAATCTTTTGTTTGAGCATGATGACCAATCATATGTCAAAACAGTGCTGTTAGGAAGCAAAGAATATTGCATTGCAAGGGCTAGCAATTTATAATTTGTTACAGTTCCTTTGGTAGTAATAGTACAAAAGCAGAAATTGTGATTAAACCGTCTGCCAGTTCTTTGTCAGGGTTTGTTCAGTAATCAAAGTCATAATATTGCCAACTCAGTACTGTGGGACACTGTATTTTCTGTTAGAGGAGATTCTTTTCTCTTTGAAGACTGATAAAACATGTCCCAGCTCAACTGGAAATGCCAGATTTATAACTATTTCATTAAACATTATCTCCTTTTTAGATACTTTTTTTTATTTTTATGTGTTCTTTGTACTGAAATACCAGTTTTCTTGAAAGTGGGTGGAAAATGCTTAGTGCTTTCATGATTAATACTTATTAATTTGGTATCATGTGCATTTAATATTGTGTGACTTTTCTCCTATTACTTTGCCATATGCTTCACAGCAGTGAAAATAATGAAGTTTTCATAAAAGTGAAGATCTTCTGTCATTTATTTCACAGTAGCAAAATAAATCTCTTTCCTGTTTCCCTTAACTGCATTTTGATAGTCTCTGTCTTAATAGTAAAATGGCAGTTTGTTCACACAACTGTTCTTTGACTAGACAAATTCCTGAAGAGTAATTAGATCAGACTAAGCATAGCAGTGACCAGCTTTCAACTTGTTCTGTGAAGTAGTATGATGAGGACTTTGATTCAGTATTTCCTGCTCAGCTAGGAGGCTCAGCATATTAACATCACCTTTTCAGTAAAAACAAATGGTATCTCCAATAATTTGAAACATACTAAAATGCCTTGCTTTACAATACATTACATTAAATAATACTGTTCTTTCATGCATTAATTGTCTGGTTTGTGCCAGCAATTATACTCATGGTTGTTCCTGATTTCTTCATAGTTCAAAGGAAGGAGGAGCAGTTAAGCTATGGGATCAAGAGCTGAAACGGTGTCGTGCCTTCAGACTAGAGACAGGACAAATGACAGACTGTGTTCGCTCTGTTTGTAGAGGCAAGGTAGAGAAACCATCATGTCTTTAGAAAAGGACTATAATTTGTGGATTGATCTAAAGCATTAAATGTATGATAAATTGCCTTCTCTTTCTCTTATACTAGTATTTGAAATTTAAGGTTGAGCTAGAAGGTGTCAACAGATGATTTTACTTTGGAAAAAAAAATCAACTTGGGAGATCTTAGTCTTACTTAGAATAATACTTAGTATGTATTTGTATTAAAGACTCAATTTCTTTTCTATTTCTTTTTCATGCTTCAGATATCTGACTTAGAAGCAGTAATTCAAGTAGCATCATGATTTATAGACAGCTTTGTACTTTAATCATAGAGGAGTTTAAAAAATAAATTATCTTTGATTACTTGATTTCAGCAAATATTTGTGCAACATTCTGTTGCTTTGGATTATATCTTTATTACTGTTCCTCACAAACAGTTAAGGTATTAAATAATTCTTTCACTGTTGTTCAAGGGGAAAATTCTCGTTGGGACAAGAAATGCTGAAATAATTGAAGTTGGAGAGAAAAATGCTGCATGTAACATTCTAATTAATGGTCATATGGATGGACCAATCTGGGGCCTAGCAACACATCCTTCCAGAGACTTTTTCCTTTCTGCTGCAGAAGATGGCACAGTAAGACTCTGGGATATTGCTGAAAAGGTAGGTGTTGTAAAATAGTTGTGGCTTAGGAAATAAAACATTTTAAAAATCCTAGACTTGTGGTGGTGTTGAGGACTTGAAACTTGCTTTTTAATGTATTCTGAGAATAATCCATCTGTTAGTGGCAAACTGTTAGCATAAGGTACTTTTGAAATATGAACAAATAGAAAGATTTACTCTTCTGGGGTTTTATTTCTTCACAGAAGATGCTGAATAAAGTCAGCTTAGGACATGCAGCTCGTACTGTTTGTTACAGCCCAGAAGGTGATATGGTAGCTATTGGCATGAAAAATGGAGAATTTATTATCTTGCTTGTGACCTCTCTAAAAATTTGGGGGAAAAAAAGGGACAGAAGATCAGCGATTCAAGATATCAGGTCAGAAAACACAATGCCTTTGTTGTAGTATTCTAGAAATCTGTATTATTTTGATGTTTAAAAATACAATTTTATGTCCTGAGAAACATTCCAATGATACTTCAGAGAGCTGGAATCAATGAGTGATTTTGGAATTTGTGTGATTACTCTGATACCAGGAATAAAGAGGAAGGAGGAAGTATATGAAGATAGGGGATACCAGTTAGTCAAAAAACAGGCAATACACTACAATGTCAGATACTGCCAAGGATTAGTTAAAATAAAGGTGGATGCCTAAGTAAATCGAAAATAGCAAGAGACCATCCTAATTAAGGGGCAGATGACAAGTTGTGAAAAGGAGCAGGCTGAGATGCTATGTAGGAGGTAAAATGAGATCATAAGTGTACAGATGAAGACTGGATTGTGAGAGGTAAGGGCGATACTTGTCTGCCTGTTTGCTCTTTGTTGTGTTTTGTTAGACAGGAGTTAGCAGAAGTAAAATTTTGCTTCTGTTTCCTGAGGGGAGGACAAGACTCTTTCTCTTCGAGGTAAATTGATCATTGTCAGCTAAGGGAAGCTTCTGGAGTGCAAAGTGGGATGAGTGGGAGAAATGGGGCAAATTGGGACTTCTTGCTTCAGGAAGGCAGGAGAGCCCTGCAAGGAGTTAGGGGTTTGCTGAAATCAGGAAGCTGTCCCAGGTTGTGTCTTTAGATAGAATAGAAATAAACTTCCCTAGTAACACAAAAGGGGCTGTGGGGAATTTGTTCAGCTCAGGAAGCAACTGAGTTTTAAGACTAGAAAGGAAAACTGGAGGAAAGAAACCACTGTGCAAAAAGACACTGAGTAGATGAAAGATTTGATTTCACATCTTTTTGCTCAGTACATTTCCTCTAGAAGGTCTGGCTTTTCTTCATTTATGGCTTTTCATTTTTCTAGTTTGTAGCCTTGTAAGTATAGCTTTAGAGAGTCAAAATCATTGGGGCATGTCACAGAGCTGTTAGACTGTTGAGATGGTAACAAGCAGTTATTCCAGAGATGTTCTCAGTTCGCTTAATGCAATAGCAGTAGCAAAATTATTGCATATAAGTTCCCTGAAAATTCTGTTTCCAAAGTTATTTTCCATGGCAGATGAAATACTTTGCCTCCCTCTTTAGTTCTGGATAGCAGATACTTGAAATGCAAATTTACCTGTGCTTCTGTAATACTAGAATCTGTTGTAAGTGCCAACCTGTGTTCATAAAACCCTTTTATCTGTTCAGGTTTAGCCCAGATTCTCGATACCTGGCAGTCGGTTCCAGTGAAAATGCAGTGGACTTTTATGATCTGACTCTGGGTCCCACACTAAATCGAGTCAGCTACTGCAAAGATATCCCAAGTTTCGTGATCCAGATGGACTTCTCTGCAGATAGTTCTTATCTCCAGGTATCAGACATTAATTGTTCATTTTTCAGTGGAAGACATAACAGATACTCTGCAAGTGTTCTCCCTACACAGCTGCTAAATTTTGCTGAATGTTGGAGTAGTAGGTTACTGTCACTAGGCTGTTACTTTGTTGTAGTGGTAAGTGGATGACAAAAGTAGTTATCCTGGATATTAAGTACACGAATTAAGCGTAGGTATGAGAAACAGATTTCAAAATCCCTGTAATGTGTCTTCCTGCCTCTTTACCTCTGTGATGCTGATGGGTTATCTTAAAAGAGGAATGACCTGTAAATTCTTCATATTCTTGACCAGAATGGTAGCATTACACAGTTTCAGTGCTGGCCATTGTGGAGCAGCACCGAAATCATGGTGTTACAATTCCCAGCCGCAGGGCTCAAGACACTTCTTAAAATAAAAATATAGCAAGCATACTTTGCTTTCTGTATGTTGTTCACAGCTGAGGGGAGAAGTAAGCTTCTCTCACTAAGAATGATGAGAGGAATACCTTTGTGTAAGTTTAAAAGATACCAGTTTATTTTGTCTTATTTGTTTATACACAAATGTACATACTAACACACACAATATAGAGAGAGTATTGATATGTGCAGAATGTGAGAAGTTTCAATTATTTTCTTACTAATTAGACTTTTTAAAACTTCAGATTTCTTAGGCTTTCTCACTGTTGCTTTATGCTTGTATAGATTTTTAATAATTTTCAAGTAATTGAGCAGGTTTTATTAATAGCTAAGTTGCTTACAGAGTAAAAAATAACTCTCAAGAAATTGCTGTTCAAATCCCTTTAGAATTGTATTTTCTTCTTTTCAAACAAGTTCATGTATTGTGAATTCTCTATGGTTATCTCAAAGGTCTCTACTGGGTCTTACAAAAGGCAAGTCTATGAAGTGCCTTCAGGAAAACAGCTTGTGGATCAGGCTGTGATTGACAGAATAACATGGGCTACTTGGACAAGGTAAATGATTCACACATTTGCACCTGTTAAAACACTTGTAGCTTCCAGGAGAAGCACCTACCATTTAAAAGCATATTTCATCCCTTCATTCAGTCAGATACTTTCTTTTAACACACCCATCTGCTCTGGCAACAGATCAGGTAAGTACAGTACAGCAAAAGACAGGACAAATAGCAGATTCCTTCAGTAGAAAATGGACTGTTTGACCAGTGAGGACACCTGATAACTGATGTCTCTAACATGTCCCTTTCTATTCACCGTGTATCTCTAGCTTCCTCTGACACATCTTTAGTAGCCTCAGTAGTTTTTCATTGCACTGTGTTAAGTTAGCAGACATGTGCTCTGATTTAGGAAGAAAGAATCACAGAAAAAATCCCAAGTCATTCACTTCTTAACTAATTATAAAGTGCTTGTTTCTGTACATTCTTGGAAGTATGCAAATACATCAAAGCTGACTGAAAAGCAACTTTGCACAAGGCTTTGCAAAGGAAATTTTCGGTAAATGTCTATTCTAGAATCTTTTCTGTTTAGGACAATTTCACTCTCTCTCTGTGATTATAATGAAGAATCTTCTTTGGGCTCAAAGATACTTCTTATCTAATTGATATGAAAATGTTACAGAATCAACAAAACCTAGTTGTAATGAGAATATACAATGTATTTTCCAGAAGCTGAAACTTACTCATCTATTGCTTATGCCATAACATTCTATTTTTAATGGTCCTTTCTTTATTCATTTTTTTTGGCAAATACCTCACTGAACAATATTGGTACTATTGATTTCACCTCTGGCTCTTAGTGTTGCAATGGGCCATGTTATTTTGGGGCGTACATTACTGAATCAGTTTCAGAAGCAATTATGGAATGATACAAAAATTAAGTACAGAGTAAAACCTGTATGAGATTTGTATGCAGAAGAATAACATGTAAAAATTACAGGTTTGTAAACCCACTTATAAATGAGAGTGGCTTACTATTTCCTTACTCTATTGTTTTTGCGATAGTTTTCAAAGGAATCTCTTGCTTTTCTGTTTCAGTGTCCTAGGGGATGAAGTAATTGGAATCTGGTCCAGGCATGCTGAAAAAGCTGATGTAAACTGTGCCTGCGTCTCTCACTCGGGAATCAATCTTGTAACTGGTGATGATTTTGGCATGGTCAAACTGTTTGACTTTCCCTGTCCTGAAAAATTTGTAAGAATTTGTTTTTGCATTGCTACAACAATAAGTGCTGTTGATATGATGGTCCTGTATTGTACTGACATATGATAGAAGTACTTCCTTCTCTCTCCTCTTTTCTAATGCTATGTAACTTCAGCTCTATAGTTTGACAAGCATGCTTCACCTCAAAGTTTTTCTCTTATTTTGTGCAATAGCTCTTGCTAGAAGCTCTTGTAGGTGTTAATATTGTCTGGCAGTCTGCATTAGCACAGTGCCTTCATAGTGGAAATCTTAAAGTCCTTAGTTTTATTTATCCTCATGTCTGGTCTCCATTTGACAGGTGAGGAAGACAGCAGGTAATTTTAGTCCCATCTGTGTATTTCCACAGATGAAGAGTTTACTGATTTTTTTCACTAATACTAGCACTGTTAATTTTCAGGATTTGAGGCTGCACAGTGTAAACTGCTTACACACTGATCATGAAAGTATTTTTTTCAGTTTTAGGATTGTATGCAAAATTTAGAGGTTGATCATGTGAGAAGCTACATTTCATTTGATTGTGTTAGCTTGAGCATTGGTTCCAATTTGCAGGAGCTGTCTCATTTGGTGACAGTTCAATCTGCGTTGAAGCTCAATAGTAGTTCTTCAGGAGATCTTTCATGTCTGAAAACCTATGTAACGTTCTGAATGATCCAAATATGTGATGCAGTAAAAAGGTAGATAAAAAAACACGTGCCTTGTTTGATTTAGAGTAATGGAGAGTATTTAGACTCTCATTTTATTGTTCCTTTTTTTTTTTCCTCCCCCTCCCAGGCAAAACACAAACGATTTTTAGGTCACTCTGCCCATTTAACTAATATTCGATTCACAAGTGGAGATAGATACGTGGTCAGTGCTGGAGGGGATGACTGTAGGTAAGTATCTTTTCCATTACTGTTAAAACTACACAGCAATGGGCATGGACAGTCTGTGACAGCATAAAGCTCAAGTTCAGAATCTTAATCTTTTTATCTATGTTCTTGCTTTTCAGATTTTATATAAAGACATTGGTATTTGCAACGAAACAAATAGCCCAGATGTTAATATGAACAGTTAAGATTTAATGAATTCAAATATGCTTACATCTGTATTCTGAGCATCAAACTTATAACTGAAATTTTTCTTTTGACTGTATTAGCCATTTCTTTTAACAGTATTATAGTCTTTTATATCTCATATTTAATATCTTTTTGAAAACACAGCTTATTTGTTTGGAAATGTGTGCATATGCCTCATTGAGAGGGACATGGAGACTTGCAAAGAGGACACTGCATGAAGTACCAGGCATCAAATACCCAGGACTGCAATGTGATAGTCTACTGTGCCCTGCATGTGTAAGAAATGGTGCTGACCCAAGGAACAGAGCAATCTCTCTCTGAAAGACAAGTATCTAGAGCCTGTCAGAAGAATGGACTGTAACAAACACGCTGAGGCCATTGGATTTGCCTCAGTGTGGGATAATCCAGGTTTGTATATCACTCACTGCCAGATGTTGAAAATGAAATACGTGGATAAAAAGAAAAAGTGAATTGTTAATCAATGTACAGTGTCACAGTAAGATCCTGGGGTTTTAATCTGACCTAGTGCTGTACATTGATCTATTTTCAGCATGAATGTTTCTCCTTTAAGTTTTGGGGTCTGGATATCATGAAAAAAAGAGTATTCCATATTTTATTACTGAAAGAAAGCATATATTTGCTCTTATATATATATACAGTATTTTATTAAATGGTTAATTAATATAATGGAAATTATATTTCTATGCCTGGTCAACAGGAAGTATCATCTGATGAAGCAGAAAATAATAGAGCTAATTCCTTAGGACTTAAATATTTCTGTATTTAGAGGCCTGGGTCACAGTCATGTCTGGTGAAGGCCATTGGATATGCATGATCTTCATGGCTAATTTAGTGTTTTTGTTGCACTTAAACATTAAATTAGTTCTTTGAGCAAAAATACATTTGCTCACTTTGCGAGTGCCTTGCCCACAACCTAAAAGTCTAACTCCAATTTCTGCCTTGTGAATAAATGTATTCTCAGTGGAAGAGAGGTTATTGCTGTGTTACTTGACTTGGCTGTTAGCCTCTATGCTGGAAATGTGGACTCGGGTGAAGATTTTACAGTGTTTGTAATCGATAAAGCTTGGGATGTCACCAGTTGCAAAAATAGAATTTCATAGCAATATGAATTGACTTTATTTTCTCAGCATCATGGGGGGAGGGGTAGAGGGGGTGTGGATTCAGAGAGAATATAAAGATTCCAAACATTGTATTTTGTGCATTTGAACTTTTTAACAGAGTTAGGACTAGCTGGGGGAGGTCTCTACTCAGATTTCTCTCCTGATTGTAAAAAATGTTCAATCATATGCTTCTTTAAATGAACCTGCTGCCACCTCTAGTGTAAGTGCATTTATTCTGTCCTGCAACATAACTGAGACTCCAGATTGGAAAAAGATGGCAGTGATAACAAAAACCTGAACAAAGCTGTTTTAGGTACAAGTGAGGAATATTCCATCAGCTCTTTGTCTAAATCACGTCATAGAGATGCATTACATACTGAACCTGGTTTTTAATCAATGCAGTTAAATTTAGTGCCACACAGAAGGAAACAGAAGTCACTAATTATGAGCACTAGTCTCATAATGACATTCTGCTGTGAACACTGAGCTCTTTTTCTCTGTGTAAGACAGCATTGCTTAATAACAATGGCATTTCTCACACTGTCATTTAGGTCAGTCAGTAGGCTTTGATATTATTCCCTTCTTGCATTTTCTTATGCCAGACAAAAGTTAAAAATAAATAAGCCTTATCTCTTCTTGTAAATAGCTTGTGAGCATTGTGGTCATAGAAGGAGTGGGAGGGTCTTGCATATGGAAGAGAAGGTGGAGAAGAGTTAATGAGCCAGACTTCTGTGCTCTTCTAGGTCCAAAACTGTTTGTTATGTGCTGTACAAAGCTAGTTACCCAGTGGTCTTAGATAATATATTATATAAATCAATTTATAACAAATATTTAAGGAAGTCAAGGAACTAAACCATTTTCAGGTTTTTCAGCATAATGGTTCTTGGTGAAGTCTTGCCAGTCATACAGCTGCTGCTCTACAGGAGAAAAAACTGTGGATTTGGTCGAGTGTACAGGAGATCTTGCCGGTAATAGTATTTACTTTAGGAGAAATTTATCTGGGACTTGAGATTAGACCTGTTTTATCTCCTAACCTTTTTTTTCTGCCCAATTGTTTTACATGAAAATTAGTATCTGCTATTTAAGTCTTATTGATCAGTTGCAGGATGCTGTTCTATAGCTGTGATTCTATCCCTTATTAAACACATCTGTGAAAGACTTCTCGATTTGAAGTAAGATTTGCCCTGCCTCGAAAAGTTGCCTTTCATCAGTTCAAGTTGGATGGCTGTTGAAGAGCTCTCTTGTAGTCGGTCCTACTCAGACTGCCAGATCAAAGTCCAAGTTTTTCTGCCTCTCAAAATCCTAGGATGAGTGTCTCCCAGTCCCATGATCTTCTGTAGGCCTTCACCCAGTGAAAGATGTTTGTTTCTTTGATTCCTGTCACTGGTCACGTCCTCCTCTCTCCCCCCACGCCCTTCATTAATGCTGTGCCTCTCCAGTGACAATTTGTCCATTGGTGCTTTTGCCCTGAGGAATTTCAGATACCACACCAGCAGTGAAGTACCAGTGAGAAGCTGACAGGTGAATTGCAGCAGGACTGCCCTCAGCAGTGCAAGGCTGATAGCTGGAATGCAGAAGTCTGAGCCTCCAGATCTCCCTGCTTCTTCACTCTCTTCCAAACCTCACCGCTACTGTAAAGGGCTGGGATGGGAGCTGGAAGCTGAGGAGCTCTTCAAGAACAAAACTATCAGCCTTGTTCTTCCTCTAGCAGCCAGTATTGGTAGCTAGTATTTTCCCTAGCAAACTGCTGAGTGCTTTTGCCAGGTAAAAGAGGCCAGCCAGCCACGGATGTTTAAGAGTGAGTAGAGCCTCAGTTGCAGCTTTCTGGAGGAAAAGAATATTTTGGAGCATATTTTCTAGGACAAACTACAGTTCTTTGGTGAAGGGAACAGATGGCTGTAGGCATGGTTAAAAATGGCAGCTTTGTGCTTTTTTTGGTCTTTTTGTCTGTGATGGTGCTTGTTACTGTGCCTCGTTTGCTGTTTACATTAAATGCTACTGTAGTAACTTGCTAATCGTGGCCACCCGTGCATGAAAGCCGTGTGTATGAGAACAGGCTGTCTGCTGGGGCAGACAGTGTCTGGGTACTCAGCAGAAAAATCAGATTATGACATAGCCCTGTAGGATAGGTCAGGGAAGAAGCTGGAGTGTGGTGGGACTACTAACAGCCTTTTGTTTGGAACCATCAGAGAAAGGAAGTGTGGGCAGGAGCTGGAGAAAGCCTTGGTGCTGTATAATCACAGAAAAGGAAGGGGAGGCAAAAGTTCTTTATGTAATTTGATCACTCATAGTTGGATGTTTTCATTCTCTAGCTTAACCCTGTTTTTCTAGCAGCAAATATACATCTTTGAGATCTTTAAAGTCAGCAATATTTTTTGTAATAAATAGAAAACCGACTCAATAAAAGCAAAATAAGCACACTTAAGTGTGCCCTTGAAAGTTGTTTCAGTGTACTTAAAAATAAAGAGAATAAGATAAGGAAAATCCAACTCCTAAGAGCAAACAAAATTAAAAAATTTTGACATTTAGACACATTCAGTACTGAAAATTGCCACAGTGCAGGGACTGCCCAACACAATTGAGATTAAGTCAGGGAGAACAAATTAGCCAAATGTATTGAAGCATTTGGACTTAAAATCTGAATTCTTTTTTATTCTTAAAGAGGCAGTCACATGTATGACTTTTTGATGTTGATAGGGAAGAGGTGGTGTAAAACTTAAGGTAAGGAAAGTATTTTGGAAAGTAAAGTCTGCTTTATCACTTGCTGACAGCTGAAGGAAAGCACACATTCTGATGTGCTCAGTATCAGGGTTTTGGTATCAGCAAGATTCATTTCAGAGTAACTCTGAACTTCATACAAGTTGTGTTAGTGCTGACATGGGAGTTGTACCATCAGAAAGCAGTCACATTACAGACAGATTATCTCCTGGATATAGAAACTAGATCAAAATGTAGGCCTTCAACACCAGGAGCAGGACTTTTGATAGCATTCAGGGGTGGCCTAGTTTAAAACCATAATCCACTTCTCTTAGCTGCTGCCTAAACCCCACTATTTAACTTGCAAGTTTGCCAAGGTAAACAGTTCCCTTCTTTCAACAAGCCCTGAGCATCTGTCTGTGCAGCACCTCACCTGGTTTCTGGATTGCACCTAGTCACCACTTGGACATGGATTTCACTCTAGACCTATGTGTTGGGAGTCCATTGGGACTCGCTGTGCATGGTGTAGTAGCATGCCAAGCGAAGGATCCTGGTTTCAAATACAGTTCTTACATGGGCAAGGTGATGTGTTTTCCTGTTTCATTATGAGTGCCACAGATGTGACAGGCCTTAATCTTTAAAGGATTTTTTTTTTTTTATTTATTATGTTAACATAAAATACAGACAAATGTCATCTTGTCAGTGCTTTGGACTGGGAAATCATCCTGTAGACTCTGCAGAAAGGGAAGTAAGATTGCAAGACACCAATTGCCACATTGGTGATTTTAACATCTCTAGCTGCATTGCATTTGTAAACTTTGGTTCTCATGGTTTTCCTCTGTTTCCTTGCAGTCTGCTTGGTTTTCCTAAAGTTTATAGCGTCCTTGGATTTTTGCTTATATGGATAAATGTGTGAGCTTGCCAAAGTCTGCTATGCATTCTTTATACCAGTCACTGTGATGTGGTTAGACCAAGCCTGTATCTTTGGTTGTCTCCAGCTTCTGCTTTGCATTAACTTTGACTTCAGACTTAAACTCTGCATCTTTCTTTCCAGAAAACAAACAAACAAACAACAGTTCTAGTTGTATAACAGGGATAAAAGCCACAATAGGTTTCCTTGCCAAAATCATTCACAAGTAACTAAAAATTTGTAGGTGGGTTTGAGGAGTTTCCTCTGTCTACTTGATGCTAGAACAGGTAACCACTCTCCATCCCCTTCTCAGATTACCAGCAGCATCCCAGTCATAGCCTTTATCATTTTTTTTTAACTGTTAAACCAGCAATCCAACCAATTCACTTTTCATTTGGGGAAAAAAAATTAAAAAGGCATGGAACATGTTTTATTCACCCCCACAATGTAAAACAACACACCAAAAAGTATAAGGTCTGAGGATAGTGACAATAGACCACTTCTTTATTGAAATGATGGAACAGGACGGAGGAAACAGTAACAGGAAGCCAGTAAATATAAACCTGGAGAAAAAGAGAAAGAAAGGAGAGCAGAGGAGGAACGCTCATAAATAGGCAGGACCAAAGCAGCAACACAGGTGGTGGTGGGTGAAGAGTCCTTCTGCTTTCTGGCAAACGTCTTGTTTTGGATGGGAATTATCCAGTGGCTGCTGGTGACCAGTAGAGTGCTCAAGGAAAAGCTACAGGCAACTTTCTTTGCCCTGGTTTTGGGAAGATGCAGCTGCTCCCATTCATTGCTCTTTCCACTCCCATACCTATAGGTAGCTTAGTGCTTAGCTACTAAGTGCTGAAGTACAGCAGCTAACACAGATTTACCACTGTTGCAGGTAAAAGAGTTTAAAGATGTATTTTAAAATGCTCCTCACTTTCCCACATAAACATGTTTTGTTTTTAATAGACCTCTTCTTATTTATCCATATTTTAGTTTCCTGTGCAACTGGGCTTAAATGCATTCTTTAAGCAACAAATATCAAACCAAAGAAATACTATACTTTAGAAAAGCTCTTCATAACCAAGCTGTATCAGTTACTGCCTCTTTCATTTCTTTCCTGTTGAAGTATTATTCAGCAGTTTTTGGTTCTGTTTCCAGACATGCACAACACTTAAGATGCCAGACATTAATGCTACAGCCTGTATTTGTTCTGTTTAACTAGAGGTGTGATGGAGACAGGCATCATAGAGAGCAATTCCAGTCATACATCAGCTGAATTTTCCTTTGGTGGTTACTTGCCTTAGGCATCCAAATATGGGTATAGTAAGTCAAGGAAGGTGAGTGTTATGTAGGTCTATGAATATATATGACTAGAAATAAATTAGTAGATTTCTTGATTTTATCCCATAATAAACCATTTCAAAATAAGGAAATATTTAACTTAAGATAAACTTTATGTAAAAAAAAAATCCAAACTCATTACAGGTGCCACCTAGACAATTGAACTGGACTTTTACCTGTAGTAACTCTTTGCAGGAAACATAAAATCTGTGCACATACAGTTGGACTGATGCTTCTCCACCTGCTAGGGGACAGTTGGGTTTGGGACATGAGAGGCAGTAAGATCCTATCGCTCTGTGTGTTTGGATTTCTCTTCCAAAAGCCAAAATAGGAGTTTCCTGAGTTTGTTGCTTGTTGTGGGATAAGTTCAAGACCCTACAAAGTGGTTTTGTCCTTTGTGGTACATATCTTCCTCAGTTGAGACACAGATAGCATGTGAGAGTTTATTTAAAAACAACCAAAATCAAACCAAAACCAACAAACCTCTAACTTTTCTGGGTTTTAGAGATATCCACCTAAATTATTGTCCTGTTCCTTCCAGTGATGTAAAGATGCATCTGATTCACACCATACCCATGTTCTTAAAAGACAGCTGCTTGTACCCGCTTAAGGATTACGTGGGCCCAACATAACAGGGATTTTAAACTAAAGGATTAAGGTCATTTGTATTTTACCAGTTTTTCATAAGATGAATTCTTCTGCAGGGGACAAGTGCTGCTATCCCATCACTGTGTAACTGCAGCTCTCATAAAACTAGTGCCATCTTTGGCTGGTCTTGGTGGGGCTGGGGCAGGAGGCGAGTGCTTAAGGAAAGAAGTGCAGGTTATTGAAACAAGTATTGCACTAGTGGAATCAGAAAAAGGGAGGTTAATAGGGGTATTTTCGTTCCAGCCCTCTGCAGGATTATAAGCCTTTTTGGGGAGGGGAAAAAAAAGTTTTTCATGTAGTCTCCTTCAATTATTCATTCATTAGCTTTTGCCATTACTCTTCCCCCCTCCCCTTTTTTTTTTTTCCCTCTTCCCACAGGAGCCTGTAAGCCGACTGCCCCCTCCCCACCCCTAATAAGTACTTTTGTCAGATGTCGTGGCTGTGGGAGGTCAGACAACTCTAATCACAGCTTTACTCTTACTGTGGTGATTTACAATACAAAGTATTACGTTGCTGAAAATGAATTTTCTGTTAACTTAGTTGCAGATTCTTGGGGTGTGTGGAGGGAGAGATCTTTCCATGCCCAGCAGGTGAAAATCAGGGTATTTATTCTTCCTGAGAGGCAAAACAGTTAAATGCCTTTTTCCAGCACATTACATAAATACATAAAATCTGAATATGAGATGTTCAGCTATGGATCTGTAAATGGTACTTCTGTTACTCTCTGATTTTTTCCAAACACCAATCTCACCCAGAACATGCTCTACACTGGACTCACTGGGAATTTAGTAAGTATGCTTTCTAAAGAAACTCCAAGCATGAACAAAGGCACAAATTGCATGAGAAAAAATGGTTTTCTGTACTTTTGTGAAATGTTGGTGCTGTTGGCTAATACTTCCCACATTTCTGGTCTATTTTTCCTTTACTTGCTACTCTTTATTGTGTTGTGGGTTTAGATGCAAAATACTCCTTTTAAAAAAAAACAAACAGATTTTGGTAATTATAAGCTTCATTTATGCTTTTTAGTTCAGCTATGGGTATCCAGCAATTATATTAAGTAATGGAAAAGCTGCATTAGTTAATGTATTTTTTAATGTAAAATTTCACGTAAGAATACACTCAAGACCACAATGATCACTTAAAACAGTGTAACAATGCATTAGAAGCACTCCCTTTAAAAATACATACACTTTCAGCTTTGTGGCTTGGTTTACTCACTTTTTTTTTTTAGCAGAGAAAAAGCAGCAGCTTGCCTTATGCTAAACATTGTACAGTAGGTTAGAAAACATCAAAGCAGTTCAGTTCAGCAATGGACGTAGTACCAGTTTTCAGCTGCCCTTACAAATTATTACCTCCTTATCTCACACTAAGAGGGAAAACAGCTTCACACTGGCAGCTGTTTCTGGAAGGGACAGGTAATGAAAGCATTGGGAAAGTCTATAGAAAAATAACATCATCTGGAAATCCATCTCCGTATTGCTCCCTGCAGCACAAGAGCTCACCCTCTCCTCCTCCACTCGCCTGTCAGGTCACCTTAGGAAAATACTTTATTGTAGTTCCTTAAGCTTAAAATCCAGTTGTCTGTTCAGATTTGTTGTGTTTCATTATGGAGTGTATCAGATAATTCCTCTTGCTTTAACTAGTCCAAAGGTCTGGTTGTGTATTACTTTAATAGGGCTCATGGGTTTAAGTGTACTCCATCTTGCTTTCACCATGAACATCTAATCCCTGTAACAATGTTGTCTGTTTAAAGTGTGTGTATATATATATATATATTAAATGTCAGAGTTTTGCATTCAGTTTTTTTTTAAATTTTAATATGAACTTTTGAGTACTTTATTTCACACAAAGAAAATACTTAAAAAAATCCTTTCCTGGAGTGTTAAGTTTCAGAATTCAAGACTATATTTGTCAAATTTAAGTTTAAAAATATGTAGCTAACATTGTTTTCTGGTATCAAATGTAAATATTTGTAAAAAGAAATTCTTTTGTATATTTTTGTGAAAATGTAGCTCCCCAAAAGATTTAATAAAAAAGTGCGTTTATGTTACTGCTCAACACCTTTCATCATTGTAATACCACTTAAATGGATTTATGGTCACCCCCGGGATTATTTTTTGCAGTGGAATTCACAAGAGCTTTCTCAAATGAGATAAAGTATCCCCAGTCAGTAGTCAGGCGTACTGGAAGAAAACCAGATTCTTCAGAGGAAGATTCACAGAGGTTCTATCTGTCTTCCTGGTGTAAATGTAAGACATCTGAAACAATGTATTTTCAAGTGAAGTTGTATTTCATTTCGTAAGCTTTTAAAATAGAGCACAGTACCATGAACTGTTTAGCTGTTCTTGCTTATGAAGCATTTTTGTTCCCTTGTCTTTTGTTGTTTCCCAATTTGAGAAAGTGTCAGAGGTACGATGACTGTTCATGGAAAAAACACCCAAAAGACAAACCCTTTTACACCCTTTTTCTCTGTAAGCAGGTGAAGAGTTCAGAGTCACTATTGGCAAGGACATTAGTTCAGCTGTATGCATTGTACCGAACATCTGCTGAACAAAAAAATACTGCTGCTATGATCCAAATACAGGAATAAGCTTTCTAAGACCTCATGGATGACACTTCTTCAACATACCTAGTCATAAGGAAAAAACATTACCCAACTAGAACACAAAATATGCTTTGAAAATTTTTAATGGAATTTAAAGTAAGACTTTTCTTTTGCAGACATTTTCTTCTTACAGTATAAAAAAAATGTAAAATTGCTCAAACTTACAAACTTGGAAAATTAGAGACATTTCAAGTATGCAATCAACCCCATTTTATGAAAACAATGTCTATTAAAAGTTCAAAATGCATTATTTTTTACTAACATCCTGTGCCCCGGTGGTTAATCTTCCTTTCTGCTACTGTCCAAAGGAGGCAAAGTTCAGTCCCAGGTTGTATCACAATTATTCACTGAGGGGAAAGAGAAAAAACAGGTCATGTAAGTAACAATCCTACTAGTCTGTAAAGGTGATTTGGGAACTGATTTGTGTCCTACTTCTGTAATGAGTGATTTGACTATCTCTAAGACAGGCCAACAACTGCAGCTTTGGGATGTTTGCTAACAGAAATCATGGATAGATGACAGGAAGGAGCTGTTCTGCCACAAACACTGGAATATTGTGTGGAAAAGACAGTTTGGGCACAAGATAAAATGACAGGAAAAAGAGCTGATGCTGGATTTTCAGCTTTATTCAAGTAAAACTCAGCACACATGTCTGGGTCATGATTCCAGTGACTCTGCCACATCCTAGCTGCAGGGCACTTACTTTTCAGGGTTGTATCCCATTAGTTAATATTTATACTACTAAAAAACCAAACAATACAGAGTTCTCCTTAAAAAAAAAAGATGCCTGTAACAGGTATCTTTCTTCATACAGTCTTCATTGTTCACACACACACATTAGTCCTGGGAGTAGGATTACACTGGTGATGTCAGCCACAATATGGACTCTAAACACAGCCAAGAACAAATAAGATAAATTCAAAAGAAAGAAGTCTCTCACCTGGCTTGAGTCCGAGTCCATTTCAAGGCATGGCGTGGAGGTACTGCAATAGTTGGGTGGTAGAAAGTGCAGTCTGGTCTTGTACACTGGGTATTAAATCTACAATGCTAATGGAAAATGAAAGCATTTCAGAAGAGGCTACTTGAAGTTAGCCGTCTCAACTCCTGAATAGGGCAACCTAGGATGTGTTACTTGCAAATGTGTACTACTGTATAACATATCTGATAGGTAACTGAATCAGCAGCTTACATGGACTAGTGCAGTTCAGTCCAAAGACAGGAGGAAATCCTTTTACAAAAGTATTAATTATGAGTTAGATGCTCCAAAACTAGCACTGCACCAGCAGGTGGAAGTTCCTTTGCTTTTAAGGGTTTACACAGTTCAATTTCAATTGGTCTGTGTGTACAAGTTAGGAGCATGACACACCATTATCTGAAAGACAGAGGAAAAGCCAGAGTATTCGGCTCACAATATCTGGGAACGGAGTCCTGGGGACCCACTGCACTTCAGCCTTGTTAGGGCTTGAAAAAGCACTAATCTTACTGGCATAAGAACAGGCAGGAACACAATTCTACAGAATGGATGCACCCCAGTTATAAACGCCTGTACCATATAAATTACATTAATATACTCCAGGGTAACTGAGCACTCTTTTAAAAGTTCTTGTATATTGCAGCACATCTGAATGAAGAGTTAAGAGTTTGAAATGTATTTCTCTGAAGTAGGCTGCAAGATGTTCCTCCTCTGGCCCCAGCATCATGGCTGGGCAGATATTTGACACATACTGGCTGCCTGTCTGAAATTCCCCTGTTAAAAGCCTCTCTTAGAAAGACTATTTAAAATACCATTTTCCAAATTCTTTTAAGTCACAGTTTTTGCACATTCTGTTTCTGAGCTGAAGTTAAAATGTGAAAAGTTAAAGCAAGACTGTAATATTTCCTAGCCCAAAGAAAGGTATTTCAAGTATCTTTCTAGAAAGAAAGGGAAGAGATAGGAGAGAATTCTTACTTTTGGGTGGTAAAATGGACATTCCATTTTCTTACAAGCAGGAAAAAACTTGCACAGTGGACTACTGGAGGATATAGATGGCGTAGGTAGCAGTGCTATTAGTAGAAAAGAAGAGGACATGAACCTGGATCAGAATAAATTGCTTTTTAACACAGTTCTACAAAAAACCAACTATATTAATTCTTCTGCAAGAAACATGGGAAGCATATCACAATGCATGAAGTGGATCTCATCCTGGGGCAGAACAAGACTATCAGATAATGATTAGTCTCAGTTTTTTATCGTTTCAGGACAGCAGGTAGCATGGTCATGGCAATGCTTCCAACAAATTAAGTAGAGATTCTGGTAGGCAATAAAATTCAAATGTTACCTAGCAGGAAGCCTGCTGGAGTTTAAGCTAACAGGACTGAAAAGTGCAGTCAGTGCACTTTTCCAGGAACAGAGGAGCTGCTGGAAATGTTACAGGAGATAACTATATTGTACTCTGCCTTCTGGCAAAGTAACAACACCGCATCCTACTAATGACTAAGGGCTAAACCACTTCCAAAAGATGATGACTTCAGCCAAGTAAAGGCCTTCCACCTTGGCACTGCTCAAAAGCTTAGGGGTACCAACCCATAACCAAATACAGCTATTGCCTTCACTGAGTAATCTCATCCTTGGAAGTCATCTCATCATTACATAAAGTTAAATCCTATGGTGTCCTTAAAGAAAAAAATGTTTACTCCAAAACAGAAACCTTTGTTTTCAATTCGTGTCACAAGCTCTTGGCACAACATGTATCTCATTTGAAAAAACATACTTGAGTAAAACTGCAATGCTGGCTAATCCCTTCAGACGAAGGGACTACTTGTGCAAGTCACCACTTGTCATGTGGACTCTTGCATAGAAGCATTCAGGGATTTTTGCAGTAACACTTGATTATTATTATTCATCTAGCATTAAGACTTGAAAAAAATGCTGTCATATTAAGAATTTTTTTTTTTTTCTTACCACTGTAGTTTCTGCTTCCAAAAATGCTGTTTTCCCTTCAGCACTTTCCTTTAAAGCCCAGAAACACAAGGGGTGCTCACCTGGTTTTGGAGATGGATGGGGGAGTCGTCGACTGGCATGAGTGTAAGGGCAGTCTGGTTTAGTGCACTTTGCATCATATTTACAGTTTGGATGGATGAACAAGCATTTATCAGCAAATTTGCAGTTAGGAAAAACTCTGAGGAAAAAGAAATTGAGTCATAAGCCCATACTGAGAGCAAAATCCCCAAGGAGCTGTTGTGCGTGAAAGCAGCCTGAAGATCACAGAAAGCCACAACTACAACAGGGCTTGTGCACACATGTTAGTTACTTCCAAAGCAGGACACACAGGTGGAGTGTGCCAGCTTTACACCAAGAGATCCGTATTCATTTTCCTTGTGGACACTCTTTACATCCAGTGACTAATTCAACTACCTCACCCAGTGATGATTGCTAGCAAGCTACTTGTTGCACGCTAAGGCTCATTATTCTTAGTATGTGGTGCAGAGCAGCAAAGGCACTGTGAATTCAGACCTTCACACACGGGGGCACAGAATTCCTTAAGTAACATGGTTCATTCACTGAGGAGAAAGTGTGATTTTTCATTTAGTTATGTCAGATTTTAAAAGAAAATTCAAATGTCAGAGTAAAGAAAGCTACCCAAATTGGTAACATTCATCTCAAAATAGAAACTGTTTTTCTGAACTGTTGCTGCATGTGGAAGAGAAGTCAAAGGCACAGTGCACATTCAAGAGTTAGCCTTTGCTCTTAAACAATGGAAACAAAAAAAAAAAATCACTGCATTACTATGTAATGGTACCTAACATGTTCAAAAGCACTTTGACAGGAAAGGAGTGCCTTCTGTTTAAGAAGACACTAATTCCAACATCTCTAAGCAGCAGAAAACCACCAGCCTGTATGTGAAACTAAGCTTTCTTCTGCACAAGCACAGCTAGGACTCTACTTATTAAAAACATCACTGGACACTGACACGTGGTAGATGGGAGAAACACAGAAGAAATTACAGTGTGACAATTTAGCTCTGAGCCTACCGTAACAGACTTACACTGCCTTGGAATATTTACTAACACAGAAGGGAAATTTGTAGCACAGAAGTAAAAATAAAAATAGTATGTCAAGGATGAGCTTTGCTCTACTCACTTGCAAGGTAGTGTGGGGTGATGGTACACACACTCATCTCCATTCTTACAGGCAGGCCAGTACTTGCAGCGCTCAAGCACCTTCTCCTGTTTTTGCAGGACATTTAACTGTTCCATATCCACTAGGAAGGAAAGGATAAAAAAGTACAAAACAAAAATCCAGCTGGGACCTTTGTGATTCTGTATGCAATTTTGTACACAAAAAGTGCATACTTTTGTACTATCATATTATATGAAGAATATTTCCAAAACTACAAAGTGAAAGAAGTCCTAATATTGGACTGAGAGCTACCTTTTGGTGATAAAAGATAAACCTGCACTGCTTACAAGCAAAATAAATTAATTTTCTTCATAAATCCAAATCGAGCTGTGAAAGTCAGACAGACCAGATCTTGATCAGACAAGACAAAGATTGTTCAACTGAACCTTAGTTAAGATTGTTCTGCTGAGCCACGTGTTAATAATAGCTATGCTTCCTTTATTTCTAGAGATAAAGTAAAAAAATCAATTTTTTCACTAATCAGATACAATGTATTACTATGGGAGCACACAGCAGAAATTAATCACTTTCATGCAACTTGCTCAACAGATACCACATTTACTTCAGCTACCTAAACCTAGACTTCAATCCAGGAAGTATTTTCAGTAATTCCAAGCTGTAACATTCAGTACCTGCACTACTTCTACAGGACCTGTCTCCTATTTAACATCATTTGTAAAACCTCACTCTGCAAATACAGGCAATTAAGCAAATACCTTCACTGTTGCTTTATTTTCCCAGATCTGCCTAAACCTTTGGCTTTTCAAGGCTTTCCAGGACTGCTAGACCTACCTCCAAGATCTTAATAGTGACATTCTTGCTCCAGCTTCATTCCATACTCAGCCTCATCTATGCCTTCTCCTTGCAATGCACCAAAGCCAAATAATGCTATCATACTGTAAAACCACACTGCCTGCACAAATCACTTCCACGCTGATCTGATTCTGTGTAAGCTTCAGTCACACTCCTGCTACTTCTAGCTAAGGTAGCTAATCAAATAAGAACCCAACAGAGATGTAACTGTATCAGCAATGCTCTCCTGTACCAAATAGCTTTAGCCAGGAGTATGAAAGAGACTATACTAGTAAAAGGACAGATTTGCAAGGGTAGTAATCTAATATACATATTTAACTGTACTAGTTAAAATGTGCCAAGGAATATATAACATTCCTTTCTTTTTTTAAGACTGCCCGATACACATAGTATTTATCTGCAGCCAGTGGGACTGAAAGGACATGGTCTTTAAAGATTTTTCACTTTTCCCCCATGGTTCTCTCTTAATTGCATTACACATAATTTACAGCTGGATCCATGAAATTTGAGAGTTCTCTGACTAGGATCAAATACTATTCTTTATTTAGTTCAGAAAATTTGGATGCACTCCTACTACAGAAAATAAAGGTCTTTATTTTCATAGGGAAACTAAAAAAAAAAAAGAGAGAAAAAGAAGAAAAAGAAGAAAAAAAAAAGAAAGAGTCCAAACATGACTTTCAGGCAAGTATTCAAAAGGTCTATGACAAAACAATATCCTCTATATTTTTCATCACCATATCAGTGTCTTAAATAATTCAAACATATGCTTCAGCAAGCAATTTCCCATGTTATTCAAAAGATAGCCTAAATATACAAACCTTCAAGCAAAATCATACACTGTTTAAGTTCTACTTTCAGAGAATCTAGCAACTTGACTTTACCAACATCCTATACTTAACAGGCTCCTTTTGATATCACAAATCTAGACAGAAACATTAATACCCCCTGACAGTACTTTTTAAAATTCAAGACATAGTAGAATGTTCATCGTAAAATCTCCTTTCCATCAGCATGGGGAGAAATGATATTGGGTCAACCAGAAGTGCAGACTTCTGTCAATGAAGACAAACTACATTTTCAAAAGAAAAAAGCCAGATTTTACTACCCTTGCAATGTGTGAAGAATTACCTATGTGCCATAATGCTCTAGTTAACCAAGATAAAGACTTCTACAGATACAGCCTCACTAAACTACCACATTTCATTTGCCTGAAGAATATTCTACTTTGAAGAATAAACACCATGACTTTCTTGGATACATCCAAGAGTTCTATCCACAAATCAAATCACCACATCAATATTAAAAGGTGTTGGTAAACATAATTACCGTCACAGCTCTCTAGCTGCCTGGTTACAATTTGCATCTGCTGTGTTCGAAGGCCTTTTACTCCTTTGCTGGCACACATATTTTGGGTAATGGGCTTTAATCCTTCAGTTACACACATATCTTCCTCTTCTTGATCAGAAAGGTATCCTGGAGGACTGGGGACACCATCCAGTGTCACGATGAATTTGGGACTAGCCGGTTTCTCTGGCTGTGCAAGCTGGTCTCTATCAAACAAAGAAATGCAGTACAAATAGATATTCTGACCCAAGAGGTTTGAGTAAAAAAAGCTGCACTAGGAACTAAAAGTAGTACAAGTTGATCTATGGAGAGTCATGAAGTAAAAAACTTCCTTTTAACGCTACTACTAATATACTCCAAATAACAGTTTGCCCTCTAGTCTCCCTGAAGTACTAATAAGAAATAACAGCTTTCAATGGCACACAGCAGTGAATTTGGCAGGTACATTTCTGTTTATTGCATTCTGCGCAACAGACAGATCAGAAAGCTCATTTACAGACACAGGTAAATAAAGGAAAGTGAATAATCTCTTGAGGAATTTACAGCTCTGAGACAAAAAAAGTGAGGGTGAATACCATTCTTGGAATCATGAACCTTTCAACATGCAAAACAGGCATCTCCTCAAAAATACTGAGCGGCACATTTTGAAACAGCAGGTATAAAGTTTTTAGCACTAGGAAGAGAGAATTGAAATACTGACACTAAGAATATTGATCATCAGCCTGACTGAAAGATCAATTTAGCCTAGTATCCTGTATCTGACAGTCATCACTGGATAAAAGTGGATAAAAGAGTATAAAACAAGGGATGCATATACTTTCTCCAATATTCCACTGTGCTATCCATTTCACCTGTGGTATTTCCTGAACAGCACATGATTCTAAATATTTGGAAATGTACTACAGAGTTCTCAACTTCGACAAACAGTGATGGTACAAACATTGCTTCTCTATGAAATTAGGCTAAAAGCAACCACAGTGTAGAACACCTTTAATGAGACAAACACCACATTAAAAATGTTAAGTAGCCAGAACTTTCAAGTTCAAGCAGTCAGAAACTGACCTACTTACATGCTAGTCAGTTCATTTTCCGTGATGTCACAGATCCTAACTGGACTGAGAAAGCACAAGTATGACTGAATGATTCCATCTGAACCACAAACAAGCATTCTGACAAATAACAGTCATAAAAGTAGCAACTTTTTACCGTGTCTGTATTAGACGTCCCGAGAGTACTCGTATTGCCTCTGTAGCCCTCCTTCCCAACTGCTGATTCTGTGGCACTATCTCCTCAGATAACTTGGGCTTCTTCAGGATAAATGACCTAGTATCTGTATGGACCATAGATTCTGCATCATAGTAATCTGAATTGGGAGAAAAATCACACAGAAAAGAGAAAAATAAGGTTGTAGATGTACTCTTAACTTAGAGCATATTTTTATTATTGATCTACGTTGCTGATAAACTAATCGTATTTTGGTTTCATTTCTTACTAGTAGCTTCCACAAAACATTTTTATTTCCTTGCTTGTTCCACAGAAATGGATCAACAGGAGCCATAGGGCATATTAGGCTAGACCAGGAAACTTTGTTACTGGAACGGCTGTGCTGAAACAGCATTAAAGGGGGTGCACACACCCCAAAAATCTCTTAGGCTTTGAACACCTCCTCACATAATGCTTTTATTCCTTAAGAGATGTAGAAACTAGAAAACACTAGAAAGCAATATAATTAGTTGAAAACGAAGTTATATTTTAACATTCATTGACCAGTAGTGTTCAATCTGAAAGCTAGCAATATTTATTTAAGAATTAAAAAAAAATAAATCACAAGACTTAACCTTGAGTCACTTGCAAGGTGTCTTCAATCACAGGATCAGTCTGAAGCCGAGAAGATAGTTCCTTTTGTTCAGCTCCTAAAAAAACCCCCGGTAATTAGAACATATTTTGCTGCATGTCAAAATGAAACTACAAACACCTAAAGCATACATTTCTAATTCCTTTGATAAAAAAAACAACAAAACCCTCCACACTTCTAACAAAAAGAAGCCATTCCCACTCTTTCAGAAACAGTAACAAGTTTTCTCCAGCCACATGGCACAGCAAAATCCAAATACTGAAAGATTGTTTTTTCCCATAATCATTGCTCAGTACTAACTAGGTCTGTGGGTATGGCAACTTATAAAGACTAAGTTCTTCCTCATTTGTAGAGGTGTAGCCTATTCACAGGACATGCACAGAGGAAAGCAGCTAACTCTAAGGGAATATATGCTCTTCTTAAAAGAGGTGAAAGCAATCAGAGTAGCACTGTTCTTTCTCTTTCTGTAGGCTTCTTAAGCAAGCTGTCATTTCAATGGCAAAAGAGCAAAAATATTTAGCATAAATATTTACTGCACATCAATTCAAAGACTGATTAAGTTTCTTCTTACATACTTTAGATACAACTTCAACTATCTTATGTTGGCAGAAACATTCCAAATACATCTCTGTGAGAAATAAGAGACTGAAGAAATCTATTATTTTTTAATAACAAAAGTTTACCATTGCAACAATGACTATGAGCTGATGCAACAAAGACCTTACTCAAACCAAATTTTAATCAACAATCTAAATATCTAAACACTTATCAAGAGCAAACTAACTTCTTTTTACAGAACTGTTTTTCCACCATCTTATTTCTATGATCCCTTATAACTAACACACACACCCACTCCCTATCCATATATGCTTTTTTCTTTGTAACAAAATAATGCTGAAAAGATAGCTTGATTGCCTCTAAACATTATGCCATTTTCCTTCAGGAGTTTCCTAACAGAAGTAAACCAAAGCTTGCTGTTCACAGTTACCCTGGTATCAGCTGTTCTGTAACAGCAAAGATAATACTCCAATATTTACATAAAATTAAAACATCAGAACTATTTTTGTGGTAACATTATGTTGGAAAGAATCTTTTTAATGCCTCATACACTGAAAAATTAGCCCAAATGTAGATTTTCTCAACTGTCTCACATAAGCTTCATGATAGAACTATTACTCCTACAAAATACTAAGGAAAAAAAACAGGGAAAAGAAAGTTATCCAAACACAAATGGATAAATTTGCTTATTCCATTTCCTTATGCAAAACTATTCTTCAGTGTCAGAATGCTGTACCACCTTTTGCTTACTGATTAATTCCTCTGAGGTTGTGTGTGCATATATACGTGTATATATCTCTGTATCATTCTTACAGCGATGCTTTAGAAAGCTTCGTTTTTCATTTCTTTTCACATGTAACTTTTGATGCTGACTTAAAAATTAAAAACATTTCTTTTCTCTGCTTAGCTTGTGTAAAGTGACAATTCTTGCTATAAATTTTTTATTAACACTATCAGATGACCTTGAATTCCTTCAACTGCCTGCTCCTTTGGCTCTTCTACTTGAAGCTGAGAACTCAGAGCAGGCAGTCTGTTTTGCACATGGATTACTTCTAAGGGAGATTCTTCTGGGCTAATTCGAGTTCTTGGTGCAACTGGAACAGTCTGTTTCTGTGGAACTTTAAATAAAGAGACAGTGGTAAATCACAGCCTAATTACACAACAGTAGTACTTTCACATATAGTGCTAAAATAACTCTTAAGAAATTCCCATACACACACACACAAAATTCCCAAGCATTTGTCTCCACAAAAACCAACTCAAGAGCCTTTGAACATAAAAACTCCATACACATCTCCTGCCTTTAGATCTACTTATCAACACCTGTGCAACCTTGAAAATACAAGTAATGACAAGAAAACAGGGAAGAAGTTCACAATGACCATCCTGTACATATATTAATGTAGAAAGAAGATGTGTGTTTCTTACAGTTAGTTTGCAGGTTTTGAGAAAGAGCAGGCTAGAGATTTTGGATAGCTTGCAGTCTTGCTCCAGATGGCACAAAATTCACGGTTTAGGTAGAGAATGCTCCTTCCCTGGCAATGTGCAATGCTTCGTGCTGACACCACTAGGTTTATTACCACCCAATTAAATGAAAGTACATGAGATAATAGCTGGATTTGCCCTTCTTCAGCACAAGTCTCTCCTGGCTAAAACTGAATGCCTACACAGAGGCAGCTGCTCAGTGGCTGCATCAACTGTCACTTAATGTCTAAAACCACTAAACTAAAATCATGGCTTCACTGTCTAAAGGCAAAACATGCTGATATATCAGTATACATATCAGTATATGTATCAGTACGTTGCTTGTTATTTTGCACTTCTGTTGCCTATATGCAGTGCATTTTGATTTATTACTGTTCAGTTTTTTCCTCATCCTCTCTCAGAAGGAAGAAAGAGAATGAAGAAAGGGAAAAAAGATCAACCAGTTAGATCAAACCACCTGTCTAACCCTGAACGCTTTCTCCCTGGCAACTATTAACTTCAGAAAACTTCTGGCACATCCATTCTGTCTCTATATACTTTAGAAAATTACTATATTAATTAATGTATTTTAAACAACTCTTCCCTCTCTTGTTTATGCTTCATAGTTCATCACTGAAGATTAGTGTTATGTTAATGTAACATTATGTTAATGTAATGTTAACAGGACATGGAAAATCCCTTATGGTTATCAATGATACGAGCTATTTAACATTCTGTTTTATCTGGAAGTGCTACCTTTAGCTTAAGATTTATAAAATAGGTCTTGGAAATTTTGTAGGTTAGCACAAACAAAAATAATGCTAATTACCAGTGGAATAATTGGTTGTTTTTGTAACTGATTCCTGCGCTTCAGAGATTGCTTTCAGTATTAAATTCTTATTGGCTTGTTTTGAAGGTGGTAATGAAGGTCTAAGGGAGATAAAAAGAAAAAAATAATTGTACATGAATTGCAACAGCAGCTGTATCCATGTTAAAAATATATTTCAACAGCCTGACAGTTACGCATAATGCTGATAGAAATCACCATCTAAAATCACTTTATCCATATTTGCTTTCAGTTTGTTGGTTCATTCTCTGAGTGGGCACGGATACACAAAATGCTTTCAAAAACTCAGAAGTCCACAGGTGTGACTTCACCTGTCAGCTAAAGTTACTGTAAAACGATGCTGAATCTGAAAGGTACAAACTCTGCCATTCATTTCCTTCCACCTCTCTCCCTCACATGCCTATAGCTTTGTTTGTGTTGGCACGAGTACTTATGTAGCTTCCCTGGGAAGTATTATCCATCTGAAACCTGACTCTATTAAAAACATATTAGTTGTAAAAAAGCTTTCTATTTGGCACTAAACATCAACAATAACGAAGCTCAAATCACATAAATGTGCTGTAGCACTGAAGATAAATTCAATAAAGTATATTAGCTTTAAACAAATCTGACACAAGCTAGCACTGTAGATGGGAAGAACCATCTCTTCCAGTTTAAATGTTCTTCCTATTATTGTTGAAAGTCAGGTACAAACTACTGATGTACTCTGACTGACACCTCACATTCAGACAGAATTAGGGAGCAGGAAAAAAGGAAAAACCTTTCAAATCTTTTGAATGGTTAAAATCACCTTAAACAACACATGATAATGGGTTTGAAGACTATTCCCAAAATAAAAACAAAGCAATTTGAATTGCTTTTAATAAAAATATTAAAAAGTTACTTTACTGCATTAAATACATCATCTGAAATATGGCAACATTCATGTTCCTTTTGCCAGTAAAATTACATATTCCAAAGTGGCTTAAGCAGAACAATAAAAACAGGCTATAAAATCAGAGGAAAAAAGGTGGCATAAACAGACATCTCATTCACAGAGTTGTGGGACAGTACAACAAATACAAAAATGGCTTACTGAATTTTGTCTGCCAATTTTCAAAACTGCAAAGTTTTCCTCAACTTCCACAGAGTTTGTTCATTAAATTCATTCTGGAAACCACACAGAATCACTGAGGTCTTAAGTACCTTCTTTCTGGCTTTGCAGGTACAGACACACTGCTAGAGATGCTTCCCGTTCGCAATCCATAATCTTCCTCCTCCTCCTCCTCTTCACCATCATTACAGAACTTTTTCACTTTGACTACTGAGCTTACAATAGGCAGCCGTCTCTTCCTGGAGCTTTCTTCCTACAAGAGAGTAGCCAAAACAATTCATTTAGCATAAAATAAATAAAAATAAGCCAGCAACGACAACACTGCAATTCTACCTATGGCCAGAAGATGGAGACGTTCCATTCTAGTTGCATGAGTTGGATGTGGGTAATGACAAATGTAAATCCTAGCCTGTGTGAAAACATAGGAGAAAGCACACACCAATTCCTATAGAACACCACTGAGCACTGAACTACACAGGAGCATAATGAGGCATCTGCATATCAGGTTTGTATACAGTGCCTTTTAAATGATCCCATATCCTTCAAGAAGAAAGAAATATCCTAAGCAATGGACCTTGACCACACCGATAGAAAAGATTCATACAGTCAAAAAAACAGCAAATAAGAAGTAACTTTTTTAAAGACAAAGCTTCCCAAAGCACAAGAACTGGTCTAAGAGAAGGCAGAATACAGCAGAGGTCCACAGTTCTAAGAAACACTCCTCCAACAGTCCTCTTTTGGATATTAAAAATTAAATAGTTAACAAAAAAAAAAAATCACAAGACCTTTTTCTAACATTTCCAAGGAGAGTGTGACTGTCAGTCAACAATGACTCAAGTACAGCCTTAAACAAGTCACTATATTCTCATTCCCCCTTCCCCATCTTTAAAACCAATGACATCATCAGCACATATCTTTGTAAAGCATTCTACAATTTCAAACAAAATTCATTGCCCTTTACACAAAACTAAGTAAATAGTAGCAAAGACAGAGAACTATATAAGCAGTAACACAGACGCACATGGAACACAAGGTATGTAAAATTCCTGCTTCATTACAACATTGGCAGTCGTAACAACCTTTATTCCTCTCTAAGAGCTCTTAGCTGATTCATATGGACACTCTTAAAACTACCAGCTAGGACTATCACCCTGCTGTGATGGTTTGGACCTGGCTCCCTGCCAAATGCCCAAACTCACAGTGAAAACCTTCCCCTCCTTTCCCTCTCAGAGTTTTTTAAAAAAAACTACGAGAGAAACTAAAGAGCCCGAAACAACCCAAATTATATCAAAAGTATATATATTTACATATATAGCAGTTATATACAATTAAAATACTATGTACACAGTAGAGGGAACCCCCAAGGGAAAGGGAAAAGGGAAGGAAAAAGGAAAAAAAGGGAAAAAAGGAAAAGGAAAACTAAAACAGGTATGTACACTCGAAACCCAGGATAGAACTAATAAAAACAGAATCTTACAACTCTCCTTAAGATAGCAGAGTCTCACTGACCAACGCCAGCAACAGCTGCCTCTCAAGGCCTACAAGGCCTGCAAAGCTTGACTCCTCCGCACGGGTGAGACCGATAGCACAGAACCTGCACCTCGGATCCACCGGAAGGGAAAAGAGAATGAGGGCCTCTCCCTCTCTGTATTTATACCCCCAGTTACGTAAAATAGTATGGAATACTGGGTAAACATGATCACTTCCCTGGTTACAAACTGGTTACCAGGAAAAGGCCTGGGTCAAACCACTACACCTGCCTGCCTTAGTTTGGCTTCCAAAGTATGCAGGGCAGCACTCACCTTTGAGTTTGTCCGAGTACTACACCTATTTCAAAGAGTGCTTAAATGCCATGGTTCTAAATAGCATAATAATAATAATCCTACTAAGCAATTAGCACCTCTGCGCTTTAGAGACTAACGTATATCTAGCAGAGGTACGAATAAACAGCATGCCAAAAATACTGATTTACCAAACTGTGTAAAGCTGTTAGAAGATCATGCTGTTCCACCAATCTAGAGATCAAAATCATTATTTCTAACTTATCATGTGCCTTGTAACAACGTACTAACCCGTTAGTCCAACTCAGTATGGCATGAAGATGAACAAGCTAATTAACTGTGAGATGTAGCAACCAGTCAGGTGATGATATTAAAACTATACAATATCTTTTTATCAGTGGACCCAAAGAATGAAAGCCCAAACCTACTGGTATCAGTAACAGAAGTCCTTCAATTTTTCTGAGGTCAAGATTTTACTGGAAAGTGTACACAGTAAAATTAGGTTCCTAGCAAGTGTAAAATATTGCAAGGGTTTAGATCCTACAAACCTCACTGCCTATTTTATCAGCGCTGAGTCTGGAGGTCGGTCTGTAACTTTCTGCTAAGCTGCCAAATGCTTCTGGATCACTGAGCTGGCCTGCTTCCAAAGTCCTGCAGCTTTGCGTGTCTAACTGCTGGCTCCCCTGTAAGTTGCCCTGTTGTGACAGTCTGTGCAGGTGTGGATTGCCATCTGCACTCCTGCTAGCTGGTGGTCTGTAGATTTCAGCGGAAGGACGAGAAGAACCATAAGTTACAGTTACAATAGGTTTTTTCCGTGACAAAGGATTCTCCTGCACAAAGTTCAGGTCTTCATCAATCAGATCATCTGGTTCAGGTTTAATGTCAATTACAGCTTCAGAAGGCGACAGTTCCCTCAAAGGCTTGACTGTCGATGTTAAGCGCGATGCAGAACCATCTTCACAAGACTGCCTGATAAAAAAAGAAATTGCCAACTATTAACTCACCTGCAAATAAAGTTCTGGAAAATGAGAACTATTTTTTAAACAAAGCCAGTAGGAAAAAATCATTAAGGTATTATTGTTTACACAAATCTAACATACCTATTGCTGTTTTTAGTTTAGTTACTCTAAGCTCATTTGTTGCTTAAATAAATGCAATTGAATTCCTGATTTAATGTTGTTTATGCAACAATTGTTGCAAACCTTTACTCTTCAAAACTACTTTGACCTTTCCAAGTATCTGTGCTCTTCAGAATGACTACTACAGTCACACAACTACTAAGATGTGAATGTGTACTAGGAAGTAATCAGAAGCTTTACCTTGAAGCAGTGTTCCTTTGCTCTTGTGAGCTAGTTGAAACTCTTGAGTCATTTCTTTCAGCATGACTGCTGGAAACTGCCATGGGTGGAATGATCTCTTCACGCCTCCTCTCGTCACTTGCATTCGAACTGCTTTTGTTGGAAGGAAGGTTGCTCTCAAAGATACTAGATTCCGAAGATTTTACATTAGTCGGTTCTGTGGAAACAGGTAATCTTTCATTTTTACAGCAATGCACGGCAACACAGATTTTGCAGCAAACATAGCTAAAAAACTACAAACAACACTGTGCAGATCTGAAAACACAAGCTAAAAGCTGTTTCAGCTGAAAACATCAGCAAGAAACACACAGAAATTAATTCTGGTCTAAGAAATAAATTCTTTATCTCAAAATATAAAGCAATTTTCTAAAGAGTCAGGACCCAAAAGGCCATATGAATTGAAAAATACAAACCAATCAGCTAAGATCTTTTTTGAAACTCATGAGACATGCAACACTACACAGAAAAGATAAACACATTTTCAATCAAAATTAATTTTCTTACCAGTAGTCACAGATCGCAGCTTATCCAAAACACCATGAAGCCTGAAATAGATGGGGAACAGGGAAGGAAGCAAAAGAGAAAAGGAGAAATAAAAGAACTTTAACTTAGATTCAGAACATTCACCTTTAGAAACCAACTGCCTTTCCCCCCTGTAACAAGCATCTCATTTATCTGAGATTTCACTTTCCATGTTTAACTTCAAAAAGGGAGGCTTTGAGTATGTTGTCTCCACTGACTTGTCCTACCTGCAGGTAGGGTATTTATCACATCATCTACCTCTGACATTCAGTTGGTTTACATAATTAAAGCCAGTACTTTCTATTCTTTTTCACTACATTCAATGGTGTGAGTTAAGTGTCTTCAGAAGGAGCAATTAAAAAAAAAAAAATCTAAATGAGATGCCTAAAGTATAGCTGAAAATTTTACTTCGTATGTGAAACTTCATTTATGCAGCAGAGTTAAACATAATTCTCAATAGAGACGTAAATAATATACAACATCCTCAAGATTCTTCCAGCATGGCTTCCATGTACCAACAATAAATATTCTTTAAGACATGTGGGTGAGCAAAAGTATTTCAGTGACGTATCAAATTTGCCATTTGCCTGTGAAAAAGGCACCAAGCTGAAGCAATATAAAGAATATAAAGAAAGGCTATAAAATAATAAGGCTGTTTAAAAATAAACACACGTTATAGTGAGAACTAAAAAGAGAAAGCCCCAACACTTAAATGCATGTCATGATCATAGGCACCTTCATAATATAGACTGAGTATTAAAAAGGAACAAAAGCATACTGAAAAACGGGAAAAGTAAGACTGCATGTGAGTATAAGGAAGGCTTATACTCACTTCCTTTTAAGTTTTCACCTTAACCCTTGAAAGTTTAGTTAGCAGAGTTTTGCTGTTGCATACTAGTTTTCACACTGATCTGTGAACTGTGACCTGACACTTGGTTTAGAATACAAAGTGTCAGTCAATCAGCAGGATTGCCAGGTCTGCCACAGAACTGCTGTGAAACTTTTGCCAGATGACCCCAAATTACCAGCTACAGAGACAAACCGAGGAAGACAGACCTTTTTGAATACTGTATTTAGCCAGAGACCCAATGTTCAAACATGTAAACATGCTGGGTTGCCTTTAGAAGAAATAAAAAGCATATATAACTCCCAACTACAATGCTATTTAATTTTTTTTACACCATTCCTCTTACAGTTTATTGTATGTGCTTCATCTTTTCTTCTTTTCCATCATTCTTTTAAGCAAAACCTACTTTGCTACCTGACAAAGCTCTCTGACACTGAATTTGTATTTATAAGTAAATGAGAATACTGAATCAAGATTAAAAATTCATTACATTCAGAGTATAAGCAGGTGTCAAAACTAGCAGGAGGTATATCTACATAGGGCCAATAGCTAATTCTAAATATATATTAAGAAAAATAAAGTCTTAACTTCTATTCCCTGCCAAAAGTGGTATTCTCTACATGTTTATTATGTTTTTCAATAAAGTTTTAGTTTTACTTACAAAGCCATAAATGTGTTTTCTGCTTCATATTGTTGTGTTATTTAGAATCATTACGGTTGGAAAAGACCGCTGAGATCATCAAACCCAACTGTTTCTTGCTGTGTATCAGGATTCAGGCAAAACCCTAGTACTGGAGTTACCCTTATCCATTTCTAAACCTCACTGATTTGTCTGGAGTCCCAAAACTACCATGAGAAAGAAAGCTTGTCATCTTTTAGGCCCAGCTAGCAACTTAGCCCCAAAAAAGCTCCTTGCACAGTGCCCCCACCCCATCTTCCCCCTCGTGGGATGGGGATAAGAGTCAGGAACAAAATGCCAAACCCTGCGGCTTGAGATAAGGAAAGTTTAAAAGAACACAAAGAACAGAGAAACAACAGGAACAGCGAGAAAACTAAACTTGTTATCTATAAACAAGTGATATAAAACAGACAGTCCTACCCAACCACACGTGCAGAGACAACCGCCCTGAAACCTCCACTGCACCTGTGCCAGCTCCCCCCATACGCAGTTATTTAGCAGCCATGGCATTAGTATGGTATTGAATACCCCACTGTCCGATTCGAGTGCCTGTCCTGGGTGTGTCCCTCATCATTGCTTGTGCAAACTTAACACTATACTAACTGAATTCAGGACATTATCCACCCCTTATTCTATACCATAATTTGAAACCCAAATCTGTTGCCTAGGCAGACCACAAGAGAGAACAAAGAAGATAAATGCCTGTGTACTTCTTTTAAAAAAGAGGTGTATGCTTAATTGCACTCCTTTCTTATATTTTTGACAAATGCTGGGACAAAGTTGAAAACTTTGAAAGCAAACTCAGTTTATATCCATACAAATAATGCTGTCACATGGAAATCCACCAGTTTAAACAGTTAACGCAGTAAATTATAATAGCTGGAACTGATTTTCACTTTTTGTCAATGTTTATGGTTTCATAACATATGCAAGTTCTAAAACACTTCTCTCTACTACTTAACAGCATAATAGCTTCTAACCAAATAAAGGGGAACTTGAATAATCATATAGGAGACATACTGGAAGTGAATGTAACCAGTCAGTATGAAAATTTCAAAGGAAGTAAACAGATAAAGCAGAAAAAAAAAGTAGTATTTCCCTAATCTATAGAAAACAAAATAACATTGCTTGAAACTGCACTAGATTAGAGACTCAGAAATAAGATTAACTTGAAAAAATACACAGCTTTGAAGGCAAGAAAAAATCTCTGGAGTGAAATATCTGTTGGGATACTCTGAAACATGGAGTTAAAGGGTTATACTGTAAGCCAAATTCAGAATTAGGAAATACATGAGATAGTACAAGTTAATCCACACTGTCATGAGTTTAGAAAATAGTTAAGTCTGTTGCTAATTTGTCCAGCTCACAATAATTCTGGGATTCTACTTTTGCTTTGTAGACCTGGGTGGTGGTAATAACTAAACAGCCTTAGAGGTGGGAATACGTAAGCATTCGGTGCTAAGCCTTGTCAAAAATGGTATACGGAATTAGAACCACTGCTCATCTGTCCTACTATAGTAATTCTGATGCGCAACAGCAATCTGAAGCACTACCAGCATAAAGGCAAAGAATTTTGTCTTTGAAGAACTACAGTGAATAACGCTCTCATGCTCACAGTGGACTTTGCAGGAATATTTTTTTTAATCAATTTAGAGACCTCAGGTACACAAGCATGTGACACTTCATTCAAAAATCTGACTGGACTTATGAGCAAAGAAAGAATATAAGCTCTTCAGTCCTTTGCCACTTAATTATCACTGCAATAGCCTGAGTGTTGACAGACTGAAAATAATTTATTAGACCTGCAAAGTAAGTTTTGATTAATGTAAATTATACAATGGACAGATAAGTACCTTCTAAAATTCCCAGGATTCACTTATTGAAAACAGCTCTGGTTACTGATAAGAAGTGTGGAAAAGTAGCTTACAAACATACCAGACAGTAAATCTGACAGTATTGTTTCCAAGGAAAAGGGAAAGGTCTTCCGTCATCTGCTCCTGACTCTTCTTATTGGCCACCATAACCATAATATAATCAGGGAGCTCTTCATCTAACAGAAAAGAGAAATATTGTTATTTTGAAGTATAATAAATTACAAAAGACATATCATACATCCTTAAACAGGTAACCAGATTTTTTTTTTAAGTTTTACTATAAGGACTCTGCAGGTAAAGGATTAGTTAAGCAAATTTAACAAGACTTCCATTTCCTCTGAAGTTTAACACAAGTTTCAGCTATGTGTGACGAATAAAAGATTGTCAGCTTCCCAAGAGCATAAGCTAAAGATAATATCAAAGTATTTAAAAAGTGAGTAAATAAAACAAAAAAATACATGATAAAAGAAAGCCAATCTACTACCTATATCCTTTTACAATTAAAAAAATCATCTACGTACAATCATCTACAATTCTAATCACTTCAAATATTGCCAAGTATAGCATCTTATCCCTGTCAAATTTCCTTTTGTTACAAAGACAAAGCAGGTAAATATCCTTTTAATCATAACTGAATTAACTTCCAGATTTGCCATCCACAAAAAACAAATAAACAAAAACCCCAACTAAAATCCAGCAAACCTGAGAGTTTCATTGTCTAACTCCTTAATGTATGCAGTCTCATACACAGTGAGAAATCCATTCACTTGCTGGACTGCTCACACAGGGTATGCCTACTCACAAGAATGGACAGGAAAGTGCTCAGAATCTGAGCAGTAAGGACTGGAGGAGTTTGGTATTTGGCTTTTTACTTTGGCCTAGCTCTGATCTACTCTGAAAGACTGCACTGCACATTTGTTGCTTGAGGGCATTAGGTATGCTTCTTGAGCATGTATTTGGTTTAATCAAATACCTCATGCTCTCCAATACCACTGCAGGACATGCACATAACCACAGTAAGTGAAGACAGTTGGAAAATCCACTTCAAATTGTGAATTTGAACAAAAGCCCTAATAAAATCAAATCTTCAAGTTAAATCTGTACACATTATAAAGACCTAAAAAACCAAAAAACTCAAATAGAAATCAAAATACAAATCAAAGGAATTGCCTTTCTTCTGTGTTCCAATATTCCTGGCCTAAATACTAAACTTTGTTTTGTTTTGCTTGTGTTTTTGCTTTGTTTCAATGGCTTTGGATTTTCAATGTTATTTTTAATAACTACAAAATGGATAGATACCCAAATCTAGGAACTTAGAATGAATTTTATTTTTTTGGACGAGTGACATTTTAGCCTGATCAGGTCCTCAGGTGGTTCAACATACAAGAAAGTGAACAACATACTGTAAGTACATATCAAAACTTAAGTTAGCACATTCACCTGTAACAGTACAACAGAACATGAAAAAAAGGAAACAAATGCTTCTGTCAATGACTGCATTGGATTATGCCACTTAAAATTGTATGCAAAACTACAGCCTTGTGCAAATTTTGATAGTTGATGGATATTTAACTATCTTTATTTTGTTTCACAGGTATAAATTTTTCCTTTCTAAGTTCTACACTACAAATTAGTTTCAAAATGTGTTGTTGTAAAAGATTTTTTGTAAGAAAAGAACTAGCAATTGCAGAAAGAAACAAAAGCATGGTTCTTGCTCACAGAAGCTAGAATAAGAGAGAATCCACTTTTACCAGTTACCTAAAAGAAAGAGTTTTTGAAAAACATTGTTTGAGAAGTTGCTCAAAATACTCTGGACAAGAAAACTGAAAAATGACAGAAATGTGGAAATAGTTTAAAAAAAAGAGGCCAAGGGAAGTCAGACTTGGTGATAAAGAATACAAAGTTATTTAAAGAAGCTCAGAAGCTGACTAAGACTAAAGTACAGACATTGTATGTTGAGTTTGGGAACTACCTTCTGAATAGAGGAAACAGAAGGAAAATTAAAAACAGAGAAGGAAAAGAAAATAACAGAGAAAATATAATAATCTATAGTTGAAATCAAATATACCTGTATTTTACCAGCATCCTAGTATTAGAGATAAGAAAGATTTTTTTCAGAAATGCAGGAAAAAGCAGATAAAGAATCAAGGACTGAGAAACTGAAACCTGGAATGATACTGCAAAACCAAAACCAAGTTACCGAAAAAGACAACTTTTTGAGATGGTGAAAAAAGACAACCTTACAATGAAAAAATTCTAGACATAGTTCTTCGGCACTGCTGAGTTCAGAACGTCAGCTCATAGGCAGCTCCCTTCTATGGAGTCAAGACATTTTGATTCCATAAATACAATGGACCTCTTTAAATAGGAAAGAAGATGAATTCAGGATCAAACTACACACTTTGAACTCGGTCCTGCAGCTTGAGGTATCTCTGAACCATGATCTCAATTCCTTTCCTCCACCTGAAATCCAGTCAATATTACAGACAACAAGGCAGCTGGCAAGACTGAGGTACTCTGCTTCCAACAGATCTCTGTGTTAAGTTACCAACATGAAACATGTAAAACCAGCTGCTCTTAAGTGTAATATCCATTTAATCATGGACTTAGGGATAAAAACAAAACAACACAAGAAACCACATCACAGACATACTTGCATCTTTCCTCACAATCCAAAATAAAATCTCACCCTGCCTCTAAGATTTAGTTACATATGTTTCATCAACATTAGCTTAAAGTAGTCTTCCCCTTAAGAGAGTCAAACTCTTATATTTTGCAGATTTGTCCTACATAACGTTTCTGACATGGCCGTTCCACTTCTAAAACGGTCAGCCTATATCTGTTTTTTAACTTTGACAAATGTCTCACCCTGAATTCAAAAGGCTGTTGGAAAGATGCCTAAGAAAGACTAACTCCATCACAGAGCGGTCACAGCTAACTGCTGAAGCAAGGATCTTGCTTTATACAATGTTCCTCCTTGTGCTTCAAAGAAACTTCCTTAAATATTCACAGACCCATTGTTTCTTGTTCTTCTTTCAAATTCCTTGCCACCATTTCTCCTTGACAGAGGAGAGTGTTAGCCTTTTATTTAGCCTAGTTATTTCCTTTTAGTTCTTCACACATCAATGTCCATATACTTGCCTTCTCTTACGCTTAAGACTATTCATATTTGTGAAGCAAGTCTTTTTCTTAACTAGTAGTCCAGCACTTCAGACAATTAATCTCATGCTTAAGGCTTCCATACGCAGAAACACAAATCACAGTAAGTAAATATGCTGTTCCATTAACTAGCTTGTTGCTTCCTAACAACAAGCCTGAAGAAGATTGCTAAACACATGATAAAACTTACCAACATAAGCCCCCAGCTCCTGCAACTTTCCTTTTATAGCACCCTAAAAAATAATGAAATAGCATTTAAGGGATGGAACAACAAAGTATTCCTAACTGCAAAATGGTGAGACGCTTAGCAAAGTTTCTCTCATTAACAGTTTGAAATGGTTGGTTTAACCTTACTTTTCCTATTCTCTACTGCTTGGGATACAAATTTTAATAGTGAGAGACTCCCAGCAAACTAGCGAGAACTGCCAGCAATCTCACCCTCTCCACCATAGTTCCTATATAACTGATGCTACCAGACAACCTCCAAGTCCCAGCTGCCTTTTTTTAACCAGAGACCATCCTGACTCAAAAGATGCAAAGAAAACGTATCCTGGATGGTTTGATAAAAGGTAATTCCCAGATCACCAAGGAAAAAAAAAAACTGCCAGAATTTTCAAACTGTCATTGCTGAGTGGGAGCAGCTGACAAGACCTGATGGTAATGGGGGCTTACACCTGGCTAATAGCTCCTTCTCTCGGGCAGCTCCCAGTTCCGGGCCTGCGTCCCAGGCGGGCCACTGCAGCGTGAGGAGTCCAGCTCTGCGAGAGACATTGCAGCTGCCCTCCAAGGTACGACAGTACCACGACTCCCCTTCCCAAAACAACGACTCTCCTACTCGTGCCTCTCTCCGGGAAGCCCGAACCCGCTGCTCGGAGCTCCTGGTAACCCCGGCCCGCCTAGGGGTTCATCCCGACGTTTCCTTTCGCCTGGGGAAAGAGACGCAGGGGCCGCAGCGCCCCTACCACCTGCGCGTCTGAGGGGAGGCCCGAGGGAGCCCAGCGCCCCAACTGTCGGCCTAGTCTGCCCCCTACAAGCGGTATTGGGCCCCTGCCACGGGTGGAGAGGGAGCGACCGGTTGCTTCTCTCTCACCCGGATCTTGCGGCTGATTTCGGTGCCGATCTCCATGGTCACGCCGCACAGTCCGGTACCGTCCCTTCCCGTCGCGCTGTGCTGCGCTGCACCCCCTCCCCTCCGACCACGGCCTCCCAGATCCCTTCCCGCCGCAGGCCGCGCCGGCTCTAGAGCGCCGCACGACCGCGTGCGTAGCCTCCACCTGCGGCGCCCCCTGCCGGGCCTCGGCAGTATCACCGGGCAGCGGCCGCACTTTGCCTGCTCCGAGGTAGGGGTCAGCACGGCGAGGCGGCGACAGAGAGCGGGGAGTGTGGTGAGGTACCCCCTGGCAGAGACCGAGCACTAACGTAGAAGCAAAAGGTGCCTGAGCTCACTCTGACGGCTCTCAGCCGCGCCTGCCTTCTCCCCGCCCCTTTCCCTGCAGCTGCCCCAGCCGGCCTCAGAGTGCGCAGCAAGCCCTACGGGCCGCGTTACCGTCATGCTCCGTGTGCCCGGTAAGCTCTCAGGCAGCGCAACTTGCACAGGTCAAAGGGCGGGTGGGCCAGCGCATCCCTGAAGCGGTGCGGCGGGAAGAAGGGGCCCCCCTCATTTTTTTTTTTCTAAAGAAAATAAATGTACCTTTAAGCATATTTCTATCCAGTTATGTGTCAAGGGGTCAACTCTAACAGAGGGTCACATTCGGCTTTTTTTAAGTTGATTCTTTCTTCATTCATAACTTACAGTAAGTATGAGTACTATAAGATTAGCTACAAGGTTATTTTAATAGTAACACTCTTTCTTAAATACTACAAAACTTGAAGATTTAAACATCTATTTGTTAACACACAAATATATTGTGGTCTAGCAATACACACACAAAGTATCAAAGTAACTTCTAATGCTATAGTACAGCTATACTACAAAAGTATTTTACTACTGAATTTTAGTTTTGTGGCCCCATGTTACACTGATAAGAAGGCTCAAAACTTTTTTTTTTAATTCTTTCTAACAGGTTGTACCACCTACTCACTCTTACCGCTTAGGGATCAGTTGCAGAGAGACAAACTATGTGGAAGTCATGTTTGAGCCATACTGTTTATCTTTTGCACCAAGGTCCCAGCTTCACTTCAGCTGATTTATGGAGTAGTAACGTTATAGAAAGAACAGCCTAGAGATAAAGGGTCTTTTATAAGTACTGCTACTAGGTAAAATAAAAGCTCTTTCTGCATCACTCCTAATATAAACCAAACACCATACAGAGATAGGGTAGACTAATTATTGGTAATGATCTGAGCTGTTTGCCTGACTAAACTTATACTGGTGTTAGTGAGATACAACTAGTAATAGATTGGTTTAATTGACACATTTTTCTCTCTGAAGAGTCTAAATAAGTTGGTTTACTTTATTCTTGGAAAAAGAAAATTCATTGTTGAAGGATAGAACTAGGAATTCATAACTAACTAATGGATTTACTTTAAAAAGAAATACTTAGCTTTAGAAAAAAATATTGTCCTTTGTGAATAACAACAGGAGGTCATTGCTTCAAGTTCAGCGCTGTTATGTGTAGGAAAACTCCTTGTTTTCTTCCAGTAGGAAAATTTTCTAACTTCGGTTACTTAGTTTACCCTAGTTCAGCATTTTCAGTGCTTTGTAAGTAAAAATAAATCTTGCAAAGATTAAATTTCAGGCTTCAAGAGTATAATAGACGTCTTGTATGCTCGTTCTTCTATTATTCTCTCCACTACCATCAAACAAGCTGTAACTATGCAATAAAGCCCCAGCTATATCTTGCTTTTTCACAGATAAGAAATGGCATAATGGAAAAACAGGGAGGCTTCTGACAGGCAGCCAAAACATAGAAGTGATGAATAAAGTGAATTTGTTTAGAGAACAGCATTGTGACACATGTAGAATCAGAGGTATTCTACGTTTCAGTTTATGAATTCACTATTTTGCATAGCTAGTGAGTAAATCAAGATATTTTTCCATATGACTTCATTGTTTTAGTATCCTGGGAATGCCCCTGTAACTAGTAGTTTCTGGATTGTCCTGTCTGTGTTTTTATCACAGATGGGTAATTCTCCACTTAGGCTGTGGAGCATAAACATGCGCACCACTTTTCTGCCTGGAAGGTGACTGGATCTGCTTCCTATTTGGATCATTTCCAACGTTCTATCTTTACCATTAGTCAATGCAAAGACCTGAAACTGGACTGAGTTGCCAGAATCAGAACAAGGTGAATACCTGCATCGACCTTCACCGTGTTGGCTGATACACTGAACTGCAATCACATATTTGGACCAGGATGGAAAAAAAAAATATCAAAACTATTCCATAAGAACAAGATAGATTTATCCCTGTTCCACTATGAGCAGGTAGTATTCAGCCCAATGGGCAAAACTTTTGTCTGTACTTACAGAAAAAGGGCTGCAACATTCAGCTCTAGAATGTCTTTTCCTCCCATAATCTTCAACAAGAAAGTAAAGAGTACAGCAAAAGATGCAGGTCTTTCTACCCATGCATGTCATGAGTGTTGACCAGGGGCTAAAGGGGAGAAGCAGAAGTAGAGTATAGCATCCTGAGGCAATCACTATGCCTCACTGATGTGTCTTTATCAGAGTTTGTCACATGTTCATGGACGTCTTTGGCTCTTTGTCCTGTTTATATAAGGCAAGTTAATAGAGAGCTGTTGAAGAAAATCTAAGATCAGGCAAAACAGAAAGTGCAGAAAAACAGAAATGTAGGATACAAACTGGCATTATAGAAAGCAAAAGAAAAGATTCAGTTCAGCAATAAGTTTTATGACCTTAAAAAAGAGAAAACATAAGCTGCAGAAGAGCATATTGACAATGTCCTACTTGTCTCTTTTAAGATATGTTTCCTATAACACAAATGCAAAGAAAGAAAATACAGTAAAGAGTAACTATGGAAAGTATGAAAACTAATAGAAGTGACTTCTAGGGTGGGAATCAGGCAGGAAATGGGTGTGATCAAGATTTAGAATAGGAAGTGTGACAGATAAGAGAATTGAGACCTTGTTTCCAGTCTGAATTGTTTAGAAATAGGAAGGGTTGCCTCAGTTACTATGAATTTTCATGCATTGTATGGGTCAGTTTTCTCCAGCAAGTAACCATAGTTCTGGCTGATAGCAGGTACCATTAGAAAAGGATATTCATGTAGTTTAGATCAAATTTGGTTTATTTTACTCAGCATAAAATTTCTCTGAATGAGAAATTGGCTTATGGACTGTTGAACATAATTATGGCTGATGGGGAAGGGGAAGAGCTATTCCTCTGATTAGAGGAAAGCCTGTTGTGTATAAAAGAAATAACTCAGAATACATTGTAGTACAAAATTACCTATATATTTCATCTGAGGTTAGTATCCTCCTGAGTAACATGCTATTTGCACAGCAGACCTGCAGGTTAGACCTGCTCAGACAATAGCATGTTTGTGCACTTTACATTACCAAAACACTTTCTAAGTTTTACAGTCATGAGTCAGTGTTCATTTACTCACTTCACCTTTTTTCCTCATCTCTGATCTGTTTCAAGTCTGTGTATGCCTTTGCCTGGCTCATGAACTGTGAAGAGCCGTAAACATTCCAAATTGCATACAACAATTGCTTATTTGACATGCACACAAAGGTCTCCATATATTTGTGGGACTGGAGTGTAGCCCCTTATATGATGTTTGCATTGGTTAAACAGTATTAATATTATTTAATTTATATGCATTTAATACTTGCTAAGTCAGTTGATATAAGGGTGTAATTTCTACTGGCACCTCTGGGAGTTTTAAGTCCACGCAAGGGCTGCAAGATGAGTCTTTAATCTGCATTTTTTTGCTGTGTGTATTACCAACAGCTGAAACTTTTCAAGGACTTTTGTTTTTAGCTGCAGACATAAGTGTATGTGCATAGATCATTTGGTATGGCACATACAGATGAAACCTTGAAAATATTTCCAAGCTGTATGAAAATAAGGCCAACAGATTTTTTGGTAAGAGATTTACCTAAATTGGAAAGGCTTAAAATAAATGATCATATGATTAAAAAAAGCAAGGATTGCCTGTTATTTGTTGTAACTCCTATTTCTGTAATGCCCCTGTAGCCAGAGAAGCAGCTGTTCATTGCTGACATTCTCCCTGCCAGGCATTCCAACTCTCTGAGGTAATGGGCTACAAGCATACGGGGCCTTCGCTTTTATTCTTTCAGGGTATCCTTCCGCATGGATAGAGCGAGGGGAACGCCTCCAGGAAAAGAAATTAAATGCACACAGAGAGAGGCACACGGAGTCAGGCGATTTGAAAATATTCCTGAGAAGGCAGTTTGCGCTCATGCAGCACAGCGTCACATGAGAGAGACTGCCTGAAGAGCTGGCTGGCACAGGTTTATTTTGTCGTAATATTTTCTTCCACCCCCAGCTCTTTACCCAGTGGAATGATATCCAGAGCAAGTTTTTTGAGACAGGAAGTGAGGAATGTTTTCACTATGAGTGATCTGAGAAGAAGGTGGGTTAGTCGAGATAGCAGCTGTTTCAGACCCGAGGAACACAGTAAGTCAGTTCCTGAGGAATACAGATGAGATGGCTCCGGAAGAAAAAGTCTTGGAGCTCTGTGGGGTTTTTTTGTCTACACGTATGTGAAAGGACAGTCGGTGTCTTTGGATTGCTGCACAAGGTAAGGGGAAAACGGCAGGCACAGTAAAAAAAAAAAAAAAGTGGGTTATCTTCTCTGCTGTGTACTATATGTCTGAGGAGTTTCAAGCATTTACTTTTAGAAGAGTAAAGGTTGTAGAACTGTGCTTCTGGAAGTAGGGGACGTTTGAGATGTGCACTTATTGCTGCATTTTCAGTCCAAAAGTCATGTCAAAGATTAACTGGTAAAACAGGGGGGAGGGTGGAGTAATGATATTTTTGGCAGGGTATTTCTGAAAAAAAAAATGTATTTTTAGGCATCTAAAATAATAGGTACCTTTTCTCACCGTCATATATTCCACTTTTATTTCATATGCTATCTTTCGTGTAGGCTGTTTAAAAACAGTCTTTGTAAAGTAGAATGCTAATTAGTGAAGGGGGAGTGGGAGGTGTAGGTAAAGGGAAGAGATACCATGGTGCTCAGTAATCATGCCTCAAATCACGGCCATTTGAAACTACACCTTTGTGTTGAAATATAAATGGACAGAGTTTGGCCACTAAAGACATTTTTAGCTGTTATGTGAAAATTCCAGACTTGCTAAATAAAGGCTTGTTATTGTAGAGGTTGTCAATTGGATTTGTAACTGCTGGCAATATATAATTTCTTTTGGCTAAAGTAGCTTTATAACAATGCAGGTGCATCCAAATGTAAAGTAGTGCAGAAGGCAAATATGAGAGCATTTACCATTACAGAATGCGCAGCTGCTGAATAAAAACAGTAGAGCTGTGTTTGCAAGAAGTATGCATGGCTGTCAGTAGAAGTTACTGAATGATACCTCAGTGTTATTCATCAAATTTGCTTTATTCTATCATATTTATTATATGTCAGGATTTTTTTTATTAGGTGGTCTTTTGTGACATGGACTTGAAGTTAGTTATTTAAGTTGTTATAATTGTTTTTCAGAAGTAATGAAATTATGTCAGGCATGTACTGAGTTAAAATGTAATTGTTCAGGGTAAATGCTCAGTAGGGCAACAAATGCAAACAGATCATAACCTGAAGAGTGCTCCTGGTGTGTTCTGAAAATTCTGCTCTAAACTTCCTTCCTATGGTTGCATTGCTACTTCTGTTGCACAGTGAAATAACAGAAAGTCTGAGATTCTCAAACCATCTAATGCTGACATGAGAGAATTTAACCTGTCAAATCAGCAGCTGATTAGTGACTTAAAAACCCAAATCTCCCCTCTCCCTTAGAATACTTCTCTAGAGGTCTGATGGAGGCATAAAAGTTTGAAAGTCTCTCATATTCAGTGGTACCACATAAAAAGTGAGATTAAAGCAACGCTGCACTTCTGACTGCCGCTTTCAAAAAGATGAGTAAGTTGGTTTCTCTCATTGCTGTAGCACTGAAAAAAGTGCGTAACTGCACAGAATGTATTGGAAAACGGGCCCTGGGGACGTGAGCTGAGGTCAGTCAGCCAGAAGTTACTCTACCAGGAATAAACCCAGTGCGAGATTCTGCTGGCAGTGGGCAGGAAACTGAAAGCTTCTGTCTGTACAGCATTCCCTGCATGCTGCTCCAGGGGGGGCAGGATTTGGAGGATCAAAGTGCAGAGTGAGTAATAAAGTGAGAAGTCCCTGTATATCCCTAAATCTTTCAGGGAAACCTGGTGCAATCAGTTGTTATTTATTCTGCAGCTGCACCCAAAAATAAAGTGAGTTAGGGTTTGTTTTTTTATTTAATTTAGATGTTAGGTGGTCTCTGTTGAGGATAAGGATTGTGTAGGTTGGTGTCACTGCTTCCAGATTATTAGAAACGTGATCATGAAGTATGCTTATGGTCATTCTTTGGAGTAGGGTTGCAAAGATGTCATTGAGGAAAAATGCCATGCTGCCTCTCCTTTCTCCCCATTTTAGGACTTCAGTGGCGTTCCGTCTCCTTTTCTTCTGCTGCTTACAAGAGGGTCTGATACAAGGTCTTCAACCTAAAGGGTTTGTGTTGAGTAACAATTAATTTCTAGGTATGCATATACATGTACAAGTAGTATATGGCTTTTTGACAGTTACACCTTTGAGTTTAAAAACAGGTGTGCTAGGAAGACAAGTACCCAAAAAAATGGATATCCTCGTGTTATTCCTGTCAAAAGCCTTCAGAAATCAAATGATACCTCTTAAAATGTGCTACTAATACATACCAGCCTGAAAAAAGAATATAGGTGGTTGCTTCCTTTTTCCTTTCTGGCGGTGCGGCGCTGCCACTAGAGGTCCCCGGGCAGAGGTCTCTACGCCAACGGCAGCTAACAACGAGAGGAAGAAGCATAGCTGTACCCTGGCCGGGCCAGGCCAACGCGGACAGCGCGGCCCGGGCGCGCAGAGGCCTCTGCCCCGCCCCGAGCCGGCATCGCTGCAGGCGGGCGTGTCCGTCCCGGGGCGCGTTAGCCGGGGCAGCGGGCGCGTGCCCCCAGAGCCTGGGGAGCGGTGCGGTCAGGGAGGCAGCTCACACCCCCCCCCCCCCCCCCCCCCCGGGGAGGCCGTGATTTTACGTCGAGGGTGCGGAGACCTTTCACTTCAGTGGTAGCCGCAGTGCCCAGGCTCGCTGTAGCGCCTGTCCTCGCTCAACACGCGTACTTCTCCAGAAAAATCTCTGTAGTTAGAAAGTGTTTTTAATTTTGCGCGTCCTACCGAAAAGCAGTAAGAGTGACACAGATCTTAAGCTATGGTGCGTGAGGTAAGGAAACACTTGCAAGTGGAGAAAGGCAAAGCTTGTTTGTGATGGAGTTGACAGGAGAGGAGGCGTGAGGGTGTTTACAAAAGGTGGGGAAATGGATGGTCACCTTTAGGCTGGGAATGTTTTTCAAGGAAAAATTTTAAAATAAATGGTTCTCGGAATTCACCTGCTGTCTTGGTTAGGCAAAGTGTGACCTGAAATATCATACAGCAGTTTAGCACAAGAGATAATGATACATCTTGCTGGAATTCAGGGAAAATTGGAGGAACTGGGTTTTAGTTTTCTGTTAGGAAACAGCTGAAGTGTGAGCTTTAATGCCTTTCTTCCTGCCTTTGTTTTTTTTCCTTAATCGTTTATGAGTGTTGGTTCTGTGTTTAATCCAACAGTGGCTCTGAAAAACAAGCCCAGTTGCTGGATTTGCTCTTTAAGAAAATGTCTTTGTTCAGTATTAGTAACTTGGGCAACTCAGTTTTCACAGAGATATTTAATTTAAATATTGTTTTAGTTTAGAAATAGTTATTTTAAGACATTGCAGCCACATTTGGTCAAGACTTATTATTCACTTGTGAGTTTAAAAAAAAAAAAAAGAACTTGCCAAAGGCCGGTATCATCTGTGGTAAAACCAGAAACTCTGGTGCTTATTTAATTATTTGAATGCGTAACATCCCTGCATTTTGGAGAAGGAGACTGATTATTTATATTTAGAAAAAATATACCTGTTATTTTTCCTATGTTACCATTTCCTGTTCTGTCAAAGTATTTCTAATTCTTGTATTTATTCACTTTCTCGTTTTGGTCTGTACTAGGATTCTGAAGGTGGATGCCCCTTCTACTTGTCTCTTGGTGGAAAACTTGCTTGTCTTTAATGGATACTGCTGCTGCTGGTTGATTTCTGGAAACTTCACATCTCCTTACTTTTTGAAAGGAGATAGCTGCTTGACCCTCCTCAAGGTCCTGGTGTTAGTAGCTTTTTATCACTAACCATCTGTGGGGGAAAAAGAAGATGCCTTTACCTTTTGGGTTAAAATTGAAACGAACTCGACGTTACACAGTATCCAGCAAGAGCTGCTTGGTGGCTCGAATCCAGCTGCTCAACAATGAGTTTGTGGAGTTCACGCTGTCAGTGGAAAGCACGGGCCAGGAAAGTCTGGAAGCAGTGGCTCAGAGGCTTGAATTGCGGGAGGTAAGCAAATTGTTGACTAAAGGTGTGATTTTTATCTGTGGTGCTAGATGACCGGTGTGGTGTATCCTTACATTTGGAGCAATCAGTTTATTTACCGAAGCAGCTATCCTGTGTTACTCTTGTTTCTTCACCTTCTGATCTTGATGGGGACTTGGATTGCTCCAAAACAGTTGCAAAACTTGCATTACAGAGCTAGGGAGTGCCCCAGGAGACAACATGTGAGAAGTGGCCGTGTATAGAAGCTTAGAGCAATAAACAGAGCAATTGTTTTTTAATCCTGACAATGCTGAAAATGCTGTTTAAAAAAAAAAACAAAAACACAAAACAACCCACAAAACAATGGAAAAAAATTCTACCTAAGCAGCATGGTTAAGAATTACTGCAAGACTTGAGACACCTTTTAGATAAGGATATCAAAGAGAATGTTATTTGGGTGCATATATTTTTTTTTTTGGCTGACTGTTTAGCACTCTGAAAAGAACCTAAAGCACAAAATGTGAAAAGTGTACCAGTGACCAACTATTTGTATTGCTTGTTCAAATACCACAAACATATTTGCAGATACTGTCTTGGAGTAAGCATGAAGTCACTTAGATTGAGTGATGGGCTCGTGAGGAAACATGGTTTGCACTAGCTGAATTTGTGTATATATGTGTAACATAGCTTTTTCCCCAAAAATTTCTTTTTTACTTCATATTTTGAAGGATCCGTTTGCAACTGAAATTTCCTTTTCTCCCACACATTCAGTAATTATTAATACACTTCCTATATTAATTAATTCTGAAATTCTGAGCTGAAAAATGTTGTCTGTAGAAATCTGCATAGATACCAACAGATGAACCAATATCATTGCTTGATGATTTTTTTGAACATAGGTGGATTTAACTGCAGAAGCTGCATGCTCTTGGTCTTGTGGGAACTGACAATTTCCCCCTACAGCCTGAAAAGTGTAGTTCATTTTGTAGTCATTAAACTGCGGCAGCAGGGCAATATTGGGGTGCAGGAGTGAGAAAACTTTAGTTAGAAAAGTTTAGTCTTGCTAACACTGTTCTGGAAAAAAATGCTTTTGCTCTGTTATGTGGTCTGCCATGTAATGGTGCTTTAAATGTGGGACTTAAAAACAGGATGAAACCCCTAGAGTTAGATAACCAAAGAGTAATCGTGAGAATAATTGTTATGTAGTGAGTATGATTTTCAAAATGTTGTATTTTCATTGTCAAGAAATGGCAACTGCTCATAATTTTGCTCACATAGTCAGCAAATATATTTAGGACTTAATTCTGCAAACATTTATTATTGTACACAGCACACATTACTGTAGGATTTTGCAGGAGGAAATGCTATCTATATTGTCAATGTTTTTCAGCACTATTTTCTCTTTGGAGAATAATTAATAAATGCAATAGGTGTTAATCCATTAATCTCTATTTGTTTATTTGTTATTTGTTATTATGTTGTTTTCAGTTCCAATATGCATTCTTGTAGATTCTTCAAATATTTTTTTAGTGTACAGTTTTCTTGGAAAAATGCAGTTCTGTGCAACAGTGTGAGGTTTTTTTTTCCTTTTCCTTTCTAGCAAAAGTAGAATTTAACTACTCTTGTAGCCTTAGTTTTTACTTGGAACACATCAGTTGTCATGTATTTAGAATTCCGTTATTGTTATGTGAATGGAGTTTGTCAATTTATCTGTCCACTTTCAGACATCTCTGCTAAGTCAACAGAAGATAAAGAATTTTAACTATATTTGGATTGCAGAACTCAAAGGCTTTATCTTCTTGAGTGATGACTGCTAGCTTTTTATTGAACCAGTCACAGAATGTTGAAGATTAAGTTTTTCCAGCTATTCTACATTATCTCTTTCTTTGGAGCTGCTCCTAGAAATCTGCTTTAAAAAAAAAAAAAAGAAAAAAGAGAAAGATGGCAGTTCCCTCAATTAAGAGTCATATATCAGACTGAGGGAGTTGACACTACACTATTGAACTCTGAGCAGATTCCTTCAGTCATGCATTCTTGCATGGATTTTTTTGGCAAGAAAATGTGTTTCAATAAGAGGGAATGGAAAATAGGGATATAAATTACTTTCCAGAACTTGCATTCAAAAATGTTGTTTTTTCCTTTAAATAGCCAGATTTGCCAAGCAGATACTGGGTCATTTCTGACTGCTGGCTTAGTAGAAAGTTTTCAGAAAGAAAAAATTGCTCAGCACTTTGCTTAAATATGCAAAACCAACAGTAGTTCTTGATACTGTAAAATGCTAAGTACTTTCTGTAAGATGTTGCATATTGTTAATGCACTAAGCACCATTAAAGCACGAGTGTGAAATCAAAGTTTTAAACTTAAAGTATGACTGTTTATTTGAATACTGAGACTTAACACATTTAGGAAAACCCAGTCATCAGTTTTGAATTAGTGTGTATGGGCTATGCAGTTGTGAGATGCAGTTTCCATGCACCTTCAGAACACTATTGCAGGAGGTGTGAGGGGGATCTCTACCTTTTGACACATGGAATGCAAAATCCCTCCAGTGTAGTCTGGAATTACTGAATTTGAACAGCGAATCAAATGACTTATTTTTAATGCTAAGCTATCTTTTAAGATACTTCTTTCAGTAGATCTTTATGTAAATTAGTAGTCGCATTATGCTTTGTGTGGCTAAACACTAGTTTTCTTTTGATTTTTCCAGTTAGTACCTCTCAGTTTCCAAGTTGTGTGGACACATAGTTAGGGTTTAGGAAGTCTTAAATATGTTGAGAATTTTTAAAACTTTTTTTACTCAATGGTAGACTCTACAGAAAAGTGCAAAGAATGCATTAAAGTAAAAAGAATCAGAATGTGACTCATTGGCAACGGGAATGTAATCCCGCTCTCTTAATCTGAGAAACTAGGGAAAGAAGCCGAAGGGAACAGGGAACATAAGTTACTTAGTCTTTGTAGCACAGCCTGTCTTTTATCCTGTGAGAGAACTGTAACCAAACTTGATTTATGCAAAAAGCTGTATTTGTTGCAGAAAACCATTCTGGAATGGCAAGTTTTTCAAAACTGATGAGAGCTGTGATTGCCTTAAAAAGCAAGTGCAACACTGCTCATCTTGCATCTAGGGCATGAGTATGCAAATTAAATACTTGAAAATATAGAAGTGATTTGTGAAAATGTTGATACAAACTAGATGTTTGTAGGATGTTTGGCAGGAGATATTATGACTGATATACCTCTCTTGCTGGATCTTCTTTTATTTCTGCTTTCTGATAACACTTCAAAACCAAAATAAGGGCAAATTCTGCCACTGTGTACAAGCAGAGTCTGACTCAACTGCACGTACATAATAGAGATTTGGGTCTAAGTACGAGAACTAATGGTAGGGAACTTTTGTAGAGAGTACGTGTTGTGTGTATGTAAGTTCCTGTGTTTGTTTTGGATATGAATAGGAGAGAAGAATCGAGGTTATCCAGATCCTGAATAACTTCTAAGTTCTGAAACAGTGCTTCAGAAATGCTTGAACTATGCTGTAGAACTTTTGCTCTGAATTCTAAAATACCAACTCTTATTTGGAGAAAACACACAAAAAAACCCCTTTAATTCAGTGTGCTGGTTTCTTAAATGTGCATTTTGCATATGTAAAGAGTGTCTTTAAAATAAGACTGAGAGCAGCTTTAAATATTCTTACATGTATGTGTATTAGTAAACATATTTGGCAAATAAAAGCTGAACCAAATCATGACCAAGTATAATTACTAATGTAATTATATTTTTGCCTTGTATCACAGTCTTGTGAAAGTTTAGCTAATGCTTGGAGAAATAAGAGGAGAAGCAGTGCTTATTGTTGAACTACTGTGGTTGCTTCTCTGACCCAAGTCTTCCTGAAAATTAGAAATTGTCATGGAAGAATGCATATAAATATTGCATATCTTCAGTGTGTAATCTAATTAATTTAAAAGATGCTACTTTATTGAAAGCCAAACTTGACTCCATCTAAAAAATATACTGTGTGATGTAACTGTAATTTAGAAACCAAGATAAATTGAAGGACACAGCAGTCAGCCAAAAATCAGTAATTACCTCTTTGCAATTATTGTAGTTCTTCCTTTTTCTGAAGGAAAAAAAGCTATATATTCAGGTATGGGATTTCCACTGACTCTTATTACACTGAGCAGCACAAACTTAAGGTTTTTCCATGAAAGCAGTAGTGACAATTATGAAGCCTTGCCCCTGGTTTCTTTAGCTTTTTATAAAGTCAGGTCAGAATTTGAATATATCACATAACTGTATTTTTTCACTGTCACAGTGTTTATGATTCTACTGTACAGTTTTACACTAGTTTTGACAGCTGGGATTTTCTTTACTTCTGAAGCAAAGATTTTAGTTTATTGTTTAATGTTTTAGAGTACTTTGAAATTTTGCTTTTCTGTGTTGTAAAGCAATCGGAATTTAAGCTTCTGTTGAAAGGGAACATGATATTCCTTTTACTGTCAGTGCTGTGTAAGGTGTGAGTCAAAAGGAGGTATGTGTGGCCATCCTTCTTGGAGCCTTGGACAGTGGTGGAAGAAGTAACATGATTTAAAGGAAAAAAAAAATTTCAATGTTTCCTGGTCATGTTGATAACTGGCTTGTTTCTGTAAAAGGTTAATACATGTCTTACATATATCATCTCCTGTGTGCTGTGAAGGCATTGCTTTTTAGCTTGTAAATTAGCCAGTTTGCCTTTGTCTAATGTTTTGGTGAGTAGAATCTGCCATGCCTGTCAGAAAACCATTAATTCAAGATATTTGAAGGGTGTAAACCACAGTGTATTGTGATTCATGCAGTGTTTTAATTTGAATAAGTTAGAATCAGATTACCTTGCAAGTATTGATTTTGTTTATTTCTTATCCCTGCTCTTCTGCTTCAAGCTATAGTTGGCAATTGCTTTATTTAAATAGCATTTGCGAAACCCATACTGGAGTAGTTAGTAGAAAATAATTGTGTGGGTGTTGGAAAAAAGGTTTCCATTATGAAAGAACTAAGACTTCTCTCTGTATTCGTATAGCTTGGTGTCTGGCAGTAGTGCATAGTATAAGGTTCTTGACCCCATTCTTCTGCATGTAGTTTAAATAAATTGTGGTATTCTGAACACAGCAGCTGTTTGATATGCAAGCATAAAATAAAGCTAGACATAGTGGAGCCCTTGGGCTAACTGGGATTTTATAAGTTTGACTGCAAGTTTATAAGTTTGCTTACCTTCAATAAGGAGAAGGTGTTTTCAGCACTCTCTTCAGGAAAGCCTTATAGCTTGTTTTAAATGTCTGTGTACCTATCTAAAAGAGGAAAAGCCCGAAAATATATTTTGATTGTATTCTTCTGTAAACCCTGTCAGTGGTTGGGGTTTGGTTTGTTGGGTTTTTTTGTTTTATTTCTTACCTCACTTTAGGATGGTAATTTCTCAGGTCACTATACCCTTGAGGCAGGTAGTGGTTTGCCTTAATTAGAAGCCACTGTAATAACAGTTAGTAAACAATTCGTTTTCCCAGTCTACTTGGAACCTGTAAAATATTCTGTAAGATTTATAATATAGGATATGGAAGTTACCTGGGAAATAGATAATTAAATACATAAGTTTGAAGTAAGCTTTGAACACTGCTATGTCTCAGGGGAATGTATGGTAAAGTCTATTTATCCTCCCTACCTCCATCTGCAAAAAGTGGTAGTTTTTTTCCATTAGTCTGAGGTTTTGTAGAGAATGTGGGTTGGTTTGTGGGGTTGTTTTTTTGTGTGTTTTTTTGTTTTGGTTTTAGTTTGTTTTTTTTCCTTTTAAAGATGGAGGTAATGGTGGTGTCTCAAAATGCTAGGGAGTATAACTTTTCCCTTTTATATTGCCAAAAAATGGGAGGCACAGTTGAGTTTGGGGATCATAGTAAGTGCTGCTAGGCTCAAATGGGAAGATTCCATGCATTTGATATCTGCCATGTGCATTTGTCATTTTTATTCCTCTTCTAGATAGTATAAACTGTGACCAAAAGAGACCCTGAGATTCTATATGAAAACATTTCTTTATACTGCTAATCAGATTAACTGATCCATACAAATGATGTTTAGATTAGAGCCAAAGTGGAATTATATCAGGGATGGGGCTGATCCCTATTAAGGAAAATATGATGAAATGCAGCAGTTAGTTGTAGCTAACTAGTATCAGGCAGCTGGTACAGGGAAGAAAGACTATCTCATTGATTCCTGTTCAAATTATAAACCAGATAAGGAACAGCAAAGTATGATTAATAGATGTGAAAACTGATGAGATTTTCTTTCTAAGATTTAAAGGTCAGGTTTTACTGGATTTGTAAAAGATAACATTTTTTTTTAAAAAAAGGTATTATTTAATTTACATACAAGAATTTCTCAGCTATTTCTCTTTGTCAGCAGAGATTTTTTAATGACATAGAATCACATAATAGTTTGAGTTGGAAGGGACCTCTGAGGTTTGCATGATACCACCCCTCTACTCAGGAAGGCCAGCTTGGATCAGGTGGCCCAGGGGTTACTAGGTGAGTTTGAGTGCTTCTATGGATAGAGATTTGACACCTTTATAGGCTACCCGTTCAGTGTTTGGCTAGTCTTGTGGACTTTTTTTCCTCATCTAATTGGAATTTCCCACATTGCAGCTTGTGTCTAGTGCCCCTAATACTTGCAGTGAGTGCTTCCAGGAAGAGTCTGTCTCTGTCTTCTCTGTACCTTGCTCTTAGGCAATTGAAGTCCACAGTAAGATTTTTACTTTGGTCTCCTCTTAAGAGTGATCAGCCCCACGTTTCTGACTTTAATCGTGCATCATGCCAAAAGATACAATATAGCCACCTACAGTAACGCAGTTTTGTGGCATTCATACCTGTCGAAGGTCCTCTGCTTATCTTAGGAAGTCTGGTTTACTTCATACATTCTCACTCTACTCCCAACAACTTGTAAGCTGCAATACTGTGTTAGGCTTTTTTACTCTTGTGTTCTTGATAACTCTTGAACTTTTACACAAAAATGCTTACTATTCCTGTCCATAGTGGCAGAAAGCAGCTAGATAGAAAGTAACTGTGCAGAAATTATATGTTCGCTTTGTTTCTACTTTTTTTTTTCAAAGGGGTCAGACCATGAGTAAGTGACAAAAATAAATGAACCTCAAAGTAGTTTTAATCTTCACAGCTTAACATATTTTAAGAATGATGTCATGACATTCTTTTTAGCATTGGATGTTGTCTTGAGCTGCTAATAATAAAATGTTGTAGCAATGAATAAAAATGGATTCTATTTTAATTAGTGTGAATATTCTAGGTTGCATAACCTCCTCTGAAAATTCACAGGATCAAGTTCTGCCCTTGAAGTTGAGTGAAAGGTTTGCATACAACTCGGAAGACGAGCTCTGGTCTGTAGTGTTTTGCTTGGTTTTCATTTTATTTTTGATTCCCAGTTTGGAGTAATTTGTAAGGTAAAATGCCATGGCAGACAAATCTTGTTTAATGATTTGCTGGATTCCAGAGAATATTTTAAAACGTGGAAACATTTTTCTTAGTCTGTTGTGCCATTAACTACTTGATTCTGTGTGTAGGCAAGAAAAAGTTGTCAGTGTTTTAAAGAAACAGATCAGTGCAAGTGATCATCATGCTGTGAACATAGGCTCTGCATTTAGTTTAGACTTCAAGGTGTAGAACCAGGAACATCTTGCATCAGAAAGTTTGAAACGATGGTGGTGTTAACAGAAATTTGTGCACTGTCTCCACTTTCTGTTACACATTTCTTGTTTCTTTGGGCTTAAGTACACCAAGTCTGAAGGCTTAGGAATTTTTGCATACGTTTTTCTGGTATGCAATGTCAAAGGAATATTATGCCTTAGAATTGACTCTAGCTTCCCAGTTTTGCTAATTACCCTGAGAAAATGCTTTTATAGAATAGACAGTTTTATTAATTAAATGCTACATCTTGAATTTTGTGCCCAAAATTCCTTAATGGTTTGTGATGATACAGAGCATTGACTTCACTGCTGTCTTTGAAGTTTGGAATGTAGTATACCTGTCCATGCCATGGTTGTTAGATGCATAGTCAGCCTGTCAGAGCTGTAAGGGAGAGACAGAATCCCATGAGGGTAGACTCTTCATGCTGTTTAGACTATAAATTAAGAAGATACATGTATGTGAACTTTCAGATATGTATATAGGTGACTTTTCACAGGAAAGTACTGAAGTGGCCTTTCTCTACTACTAGCTGTCACTCCCAGTGAATTTCACGTCTGTACTCAAAAGTATCAAAATGCTGGAGTTTCTGAGCAAACACCAGTACAAACTTTTTTTGCTAGGTACACCATTTTTCCAAGTCTAATTCACAGAAATTAATGATGCAGAAAAATCATTATGATTAATAGTCGTTTGTTTATAAAACTTTGTCCTTTATAGCTTTCTTTTGTCTTATTTAAAAAATCTGAATTTATATAAAGTGTTGGATTAAAAGTGTTGTTTTTTCTACCATTTCTACATATAATAATGTATGTAGCAAGGACTTGGAGAATTTTCATGTAAATGCCTGCAGACTTAATTGGTAATTCGTAGCATTCCCTTATCTCCCTTCTCAGTTAAAAGCTTGTAATTATGATTTTGAGTTTTGCTGTCACAATAACATAAATATTTTCTTGTCCATCTCTGATTACTGGTCCAGAATTGAATGAATGAACTGCAGGAGCAGATTTTAATCAATTTAAACATAATGGAGAAATTTAAATTTGAATGAGTGGCACTGCCATGTGGATTTGGAACTGTACTGTGGAGTGATAGAAAAATATTCTGGTCCAAACTCCCTTCTCAGAGGAGGTGTAATCAAAGTTAGGTTGTGTTGCTCAAGGTATTGTCTGGTGTGATTTCGACATTCCAGGGTTGGACATCCCTCAGCCTCTCAGGGCAATGTATTCCAGCAAACACTGTATTTTGTCTTTTGGCTTGGTCAAGAGTTTCCTGCTAAGGCAAGGTAGTTTGCTGCTATACCTGGTCATTTTCTTGCTTTTGGCATGAGCCATATATGTGCTTTAATGAGCTTGTCTTTGACTGACCAATTGTCCTGTGCTTGTTTGTCCTTCAGCATCCCATGTGAGCTGGCCTGACAGCTCCCCAGAGAAGCCATATTTTGCGCTCCTGCTGTCCAGTTATTTTCCTGTCACACATAAATGCTTACTACTGATAGCTGTGGTTGCCGCAACAGGGCCAGGGACTGTTTGCAAGTAAACAGTAGGTTTGGTAATGTTTTAGGTGGAATACGTTAAGTACTTAGATTGCTTATCTGAAAGTAATGTCTGCTTTTGATATTAAATGTCTCTCCAGTTCTCTAAGTTTTCAATAGCCCATAGTCTCAGTCAATGTTTTAAACCCTTTATTTCTTATTAGCAAGGCTTTAATGAAATACATTTTATCTAATATCACAGTATTAACTTTTTTCATCACTGAAATGCCTCTTTTTCAGATTACATATTTCAGCCTGTGGTATTATAATAAGCAGAATCAGCGCAGATGGGTAGATTTGGACAAGCCTCTGAAAAAGCAGCTGGACAAATATGCCTTGGAGCCAACTGTGTATTTTGGAGTAGTGTTCTATGTGCCTACTGTTTCTCAGCTTCAGCAGGAGATTACCAGGTAGTCTTCATATATGTGTCTATAATTTTGCATTCAGCATTCTGTGATTTCTGACTTACTTAAAAATTGTCTTCTTTCCTTTCCCCCACCTCTACAGAAATGGAAATTATTACTTCAGGCAGAATTTATCTTCAAACTGTGAATTTATTTCAATTTCAAATATTTAAAATATGTGATAAACTAAGCAAACAACTAACCTTTTGGTGATCTTAGGAACCTATTCAAACCTCTTTTCAGTAATAGGCATACTTGCGTGGTCAGACTATTAGTTGGTTTTACCCCTTCATGTTTGTCTCTTTTTTTTGTTTGGTGGTTTGGTTGTTTTTGTTTTGAAGAGCCACATGTTGCATTTAGGGACGTCCATCCTGCACAAAGCACATGCAGATTTTATTGAGTTATGCTTTCCTTTATTTTGCTTTCAGTACTTTCAGTACAGTACATGGGCAGATTACAGGATAAGCTTCAGCTTGTGATTATCTTTTTTTTTTGTGTGTGTGTTATCACTTGGCAATGCAGATGGATGTTAGCTTTGATACCATATATCCATGTCTACTGTGAATCTGTGGAACACCACAAAAGTGGTGAAAAAGTAAAATTGAGCATATACACTGACTAGTTGTTCCTGTGGACCTGTACGTTGGCTTCTAGTGTCCTAATGTGTATAGTTGTTCTGATTATTTTTTAACAGACAAATGAGTACAAAACCAGTAACTGGATTAAAACCATATATTTATTTCAGAAATATGTGCTTGCTTTTATTAATCCATTTAAACTGGTTGCTTCAAGTTGACCCTGCTTTGAGTGGAGAGTTGAACCAGATAATCACTCAGAGGTCCTTTCTAGCTTAATTTATTCTGCGGTTACATGAAACTGTCTATATACTCTGGTGCTAAAATACCTTACAGAGACCTTTCCCAATAATTGTGGTGTGAAAGCTTTTCAGGGAGATAAACTTCTTGGTGCAGACATGGCACTGGTGTTGTAATGTAATGTATTGCTCAATGTCTGCCAGCTTTAGTTTTTTGTTTTATGTGTAATTTCTGTAACATTGTTTCTGAAAACTCTGAAGTTTCAGGCTTTCTCAGCAATTTTTCTTGCTTAAAAAGTCATTCTAGTGGTCTTTTTCTACTAAATCATCAGTTCAGATTCTGTGCTTGTTGGTGTACTAGAATTCATTAGAGTAAGATGAATGTCATGGTGTTGCACAACACTAAATAGCTAACTTGCCTGAAATACCTTGAGTATTCTTCTCTGGCATTTATTTAAAGAATATGATGTTTATGCTGGAGCCTTAACAGCAATCTTGCAGTGTGCTACCACATAGAAAGCAGGAATTTATGTGCCAACCTTATACAGAAGTCCTAGAGGATGGTGCTTCCTTTGATGTATAGTAGTGAGAGTCTGGATTAGTGTCAGAAATCTGTGGATTTTTTCATGCTTTTGCAATATAGGTGAGATTTGTGTGTGTTTAGCAAATTCTATGCTTAATGTATACCAGGAGATAGAAATGTTACAGACAAAAGAGATGGTATTTGTAGTATCAAGATATTTTTGCCTGCATATTTACTTTTAATAACAGTTCTATGGAAAGAGCTTATATTCTGTTGCTTGACTGGGAAGACTTATTTCACCAAATACCTTGGTATACAGTGGCTCCTTCCTTTCCTTTTTTAAGGCCTAGGATTAGTCCCAACTGTTCTCTGTGTGTTGTATAAGGATGTTACCTACTGTCATATGGCATACTGCTTTTTTGTAATAGGATCCAGAAGAGTCTGAACAATGTTTATAAAATGTCACTGTATATTAACAGGCTGTATTAAATAGTGGGGGAAGAGAGCTGTCTTTTAGCCTGACAAAAATTTGTGTGGGGTTTACCTGACCTTTCTAATCACTGAATGAATTGCAGCACATGATTCTATGTTGTCGGTATTAAAGCCTTACTTCACGAGAGCTAACATACAGCATAAGGAAGTTAAGAAGCTTTTAAAACTAGACTTAAAGAAGACAGATATCCTTCTTGGCAATGTCTCTGGAGCTATTATGGCATTTTTGAGTTTTGAGGTGCTTTGGGCTCAAGATAGGGATGGCTGAAAGGGGTAGAATTAAAGAAAACAGTGATTCAGACTGTGGACAAATGGTATAGCTAGTACAAGAGATGACTCAGGAAAAGGTCAGATTAAAGGAAAAGGGAGAGGTAAAAATAAAATTAGGAGGGTATGGTAGTAGGTAGAAATTGTGGAGATTCTTTATTTAAGAGGTAGCAGTATTTGATTCTGCAGTGATGTGTGAGAGCTAAGGGAGGAGTTAACAAAGCATGAAATCGTGGGTCTGAAGGATGAGGAAGACTACCCTCCACATAAACTAGGGAATGCAGAGAGGAATAGAAATGCAGAATCTACACTCCCTTTAAATTAAGGGGCCCACGTTAGCTTTTTCTTTTTTTCCTTACATAGGTATCAGTATTACTTGCAATTAAAGAAAGATATCTTGGAGGGCAGCATTCCTTGCACACTGGAACAAGCAATACATCTGGCTGGTTTAGCTGTTCAGGGTAAGTAAAGCAATTCTGCCAACTAGCTAATGTAGAATGAGAAACTTTGGTGATGCATTTTCTATTGCATGTTTTCTATTTATCCTTAAAGAGCCTATTCAGTAAGTTATAAAAGGCATGTTCCTTAGAACTTCATCATATGGACCTAGGAGAGGGAACTGTGGGATCAGCGGCCGTGAACTTCCTGGCATTTTTGTGCAGGCCTCAGAGCTGGATATCTCACAGGTATTTTCAGGAATTAGACATTGGAGTTCCTTTAGGGGCGAAAGCTTTAGTCATCTGCTTACATTGACAGACCTCTCATCTGTTTCTGTTAACAAAGACTCTTTATTCTGGCATAGTAACAAGAGAAGGAAACATACTTTAATAAACAAATTTGAATGTACAAATGCATGTTATCACTCTTGAAGATGCATTTCTGAGACACTTACATGAAAATGGCTGCCTTATTTTTCCTAACAGGTTTTAGATGGGATAGAGTACACCTCAGAGAACCACCAGTTCTAAGTCTGTCAGCACTGATCATGCCTGCTGTTCCTTGCTGACATGCTTGTCTGATCTTAAGTCTCTTGTAATAAAAGTTTTTAATGGCAACAGCTTTGTTTAGTGTGTTTGTATATTGCTTCAAAGTGAATGCCACTCCGGTTTATCTAACAGCAATTGTAAATCAGCCAAAATGTAGAAGGACACAGTATCATTGGCAGTACATACAACTTAAGGATTTTTTTTTTTTTTTGGTTGAATCACAGAATATTAGGAGTTGGAAGGGACCTCGAAAGATCATCTAGTCCAACCCCCCTGCCACAGCAGGATTCCCTAGACAAGGTTACACAGAAGTGCGTCCAGATGGGTTTTGAATATCTCCATAGAAGGAGACTCCACAACCTCTCTGGGCAGTCTGTTCCAGTGCTCTGGCACCCTCACTGTGAAAAAATTTCTACATGTATTCACATGGAATCTCCTATGCTTCAGCTTACAGCCATTGCCTCTTGTCCTGTTACTGGGCTTCACTGAGAAGAGCCTGACCAATTTGATGTGGTGGTAATCACATTACATTCACAGTTACCAGTGAAATAGGGTGAATTATATTAGTGCCTTGTTTATATAACAGTGAATCTGTTTAATCCTAGCCAAGATTTAATGGTCTTCAGCTGACAAAATCTTGCTTTATTTTCATATCTTTGGACAGTGTAAATGTCTCTCTGCTCAGTGAGTTGTTTATAGAACTCTTGCAATATAATTCTCTGTCAGCATAGAAAATGTTTATCCTTTTATCTTTTACATTCCTTTTGCAGAGATACTGTTGTGTGTTAGTAACACAGTGAAAAAAACCTCAGAAAAAACGTAGGTTCTAAATGCTCTGATGACTGACGTAGCTTATACCAGGTTGGTTAGTTAATCTTAGCTGGTGAGCAAACAGACTGTTTTGAATGAACTGGTTTCAAGAATGATCTGTATTTGAAATAATTACAATAGGCTAATTCTAAACATTGCTTTATCTCAAGTGCTATGTTGGTGTGGCATGCCACAAGTTCTCCCCTTTCATCATAAATAACCTGCATATTAATTGCTAATGCTTGATACAAATTTGGTTCCTAAATGTCTCTAAAATTATACTGTTATGGATCAGAATCTGTGGTAATGTAAATAGGATCTATTTTTATATTTTTGGGAAGCAGCCTTTCCTTGCAGACTGACTGGTACATAACTTTTCCACTTTAGACTGGATTATCTCTCTTCTTTGAAACATTGGCTAGCTTTTTGCTGCAAACAGAAAAAGAGGCAAATTCCTTGGGATACCCTTTGGCATGATGTAAAATTAAAACTGTTATTAAAATTAAAACTGTTATTGAGTGCTTTCTTAGCATGCTTCTGAGTCTGAGAAAGCTTCTAGGTCCCACTTTCTGCATGCCTGGTGGCAGGAAGCTGTAGAAGGCTTCAGTGTGGAGGGGTACTCCAGTTGCTCTGTGCAGTGTTTGAGTCCAGCTGCAAGGTGCAGTAATGCTATAGTGCAAGTAATTAAGTATCTGATAGGAGAGGGTCAAGAAGATGGAGCCAGACTCTTCTCAGGTAATGGGCACAAACAGGAAACTTCATCTAAACATAAGGGTTTTCTATTGTGAGAGAGATGAGACACTGTAGCAGTTTGCCCAGAGAAGTTGTAAAATCTCTGTCCTTGGTATTCGAAACTTGACCAGAGAAGGCTTTGAGGCAATCTGCTGTAGCTTACACTGCTTAGCGCTAGATCTCCAGAGGCCCCTTCCAACCTCAACCATTCTGTGATCAGAAAAACAAAGTCCAAGGAGCTAAGGAACTTGGAGCAACACGTTAATTGTTTTATCATTTCTTCTTCTTTCCTGTCCACAAGGAGTGTTACCAATTTTTCTGAACAACATAAGAAGATGGGATATGTTTTACTTTTCCTCCTTATAAATATTACTGGTTAGTTTGTTCCATTGTTTTACTTTCAGATCATAGTTCAGTAGGGTAGAGATTTGCTGCTTGGAGATCCTGCTACAATTAGTTGGGTATTGAATCATTTTGTAAAAATGTTTGAATCCAAGAAACTTTTTATTTTTTAGCTGATTTTGGAGACTATGATCAGTATGAATCTCAGGAGTTTCTACAAAGATTTGCTTTGTTTCCAGTGGTAAGTACTTAATTTGAATTGATAAATTTAAATTCTTAAACTGATAAACTTAACTTTTAGATATTTGTTTGGTTTTGGTAAATGCAAATCATCACTAAAGACTCCATGAGCAATCTAGCTTACTGCTCCCTAGATTGTCAAATTCAGCAAAGGTTTTCTTTGAGACCGAAGTGAGACGAGATCTTGTATTACATACAAGCAAAGGTATGGTAAGATACTTTCAATTTTATTGTATATTACACTGAGAAAAAGATTGAGGTTGAGATGGGAAAGTGAGTAAAACCACTTCAAAATAATGTTTATGCTTTTTGGTCATGTTTGTGTGCATATTACAGCATCGCTGCTCCAAGACTATAGCGGAGGGTTGATTCGCCTGTGTAAAGAAACTATAACCATTTAATTCTGTAATTTTTTTTATATTTCATTCTATAAATGCTATCTTACTTTAAGGGTTGGCTACAAGAAGAAAAAATATTGGAAGAAGCAACACAGAAAGTTGCCTTGCTCCATCAGAAGTACAGGTAAAATTTCTAAAACTGTTGCTAAATTTTGCTTGCTTCAGTAGCACAGGAACTTGTGAATTTCAGAAGATGGTTGGACTAATTTTGCCTCTGCTTTAAATGTTTGGTGGTTTTTTTTTTTTAATGACACATATGCATTAAAATTACAAGACTTTTTGTTGAATTAAAGTGAAAAGAGACTAGAATTAGTCTTAAAAATAAATGAGAGGCTTCTGCTTGAAAATGAAGAATACAAGACAATTAAATGGTGTGACTTCATTTGTATAATAGTTCTGAAACTTGTTTATATGAAGTTGTGACCCCAGTAAGGATGTTTCTTGATAAACAACATTGGCAATTTCAGAGGGCAGTAAAAATGTAGAGACAGCCACTGTGGCAGAATGCTTATGGTCTTAAGTAAAAGGTAGCAAAGATGAAGTAGTCTAAGACAAAGGAAAGTCAAGTTGGCGGTTGTTCATCAGTGAAACAATGTTTGTGGCTATGTAACTGATTATTTTTTCCTCTATTGTTTTAAAACAAGTTTGAAAATTTCAGATCTATTTATCTTTGAAATGCTTTTGCAACAAGATTGCATGGTTAAGGTTCAGCAAAGAAAACTTAATCAGCTTTACATTAGGAAGAAGTGAAGAAACAGAGACTGACAACTGAAAAAGTATTGAGAGATATAGGGATGAGCGTGACGAGATTTTGAAGGTGTAGGTAATGTCTTTTATGAGCTCAACCAAAGTAGGTAGGGAAGCACAAACTTTTAATCCTGTGCAAGTCTGTGATAAAACTCTTTGCCACTTGGCCTAATTAAAAAACCCAAACACACACATTATCTTTATCTACAGATCTTGTACTTCTAGTGTTTTCAAACCATAACAGTTAAAACCGTCAGCATTTAGAAAATAAGACTGTTTTTCTGAAGTGTGAAACATCAAACATCATATTGGTCCTAAACACGTATACTGCAGTAGGAGAAATTCAGGTCTTGAACACATGATCCAGAATAATTATTCTGATAAAGTGAGAAAATATGGTGACAATGATCAACTTGAAGACTGTGATAATTGTCAGCCATTAGCAGAGATAGTAATTTTAACTGTTTTTTGTTGCCATTTACCTCTAGAGATACGTGAGAGAAAGAAATTACTAGAATCAAATTGTAAAGGCTTTAATGGAATTGTATCAGCAATCATGGATTTGCTGGTTGCCTGGGTGTCTTGGGGATGCTTTTCAAGCTTTGACAGTATCAGAGTAAAACAAAGAAGTTTTTTTCTTATTGATGGTACTAGCTGATCACTGTTTTCATTTGTAGAGGCCTTACTCCTCCTGATGCTGAAATGTTATATATGCAAGAAGTAGAGAGAATGGAGGGCTATGGTGAAGAGACCTATCCTGCAAAGGTAAACAGAGCTTTCATTTGTGCCTCAGTTGCTCTTATTTCCCCTGTGTAGAAAGGGTTGCTTCTTGCCAAAAATAAACAAAACCCAAAACCTGCACCACCCCTTTTCTCCCTCAGAATTGCAAGAGCAGTTGCTTCTCACATAACTTTGCTTTCAATGACTTTTTTATGTATTTGCATAATTTTTTGCAACTTTTTATAGGATAGCCAAGGAAGTGACATATTCATTGGAGCATGTCTTGATGGTATATTTGTGAAACACAAAAATGGTCGTCCTCCTGTTATATTTAGGTTAGTGTTGTTCTTTCTTAAAATATCTTCCTGCATTTCACATTTTGTGCAAGTTCCTCACTATCATGAATGACTGTTAGATATGATGTGTATTTGTTCATTTCATAAATCCAAGCATGGTTTTGTAGTCATCACTCTACAGTGAATACTGAAGGCCATGGGATTTTTTCAACATATTGACTGAAGGATGGACTCTCTAAGTCAGATGAGTTCTAAGAGATGAAAATTTAATGTACATTCCATTGCAAAACATTTATTGAGTCAAAAAGGAGCAATTCTCTGCATATAGAACATTTTAAATCCTGAGATGGGCACATCAATTTATTTCGAAATATTCAATTGTAAAATTATCATGAGTTCCTTTCATATATTATACATAAAAGAAATAAATGAGAGTCACATGGTATCATTTGTTTCATTATTTTGGATACATGAAATGGTTTGGTTTATTATTTTATGTTCTGATAGTTGAATTGAAGACATGGTGGATACATGAAATGGTTTGTTTTATTATTTTTATGTTCCGATAGTTGAATTGCAGACATGGGTATGTCTGCAATTTAACAGTTAAAATTCAGTCTTCATGTGAAATGGCCTGGTTCCCACTGACTTCAAGAAGGGTTGCTTGAGCATCTTGGGACAGAATTTGGAATAAATTTTTAAATACATATTGGTATTATTTTAAAATTAATCTTAGTAATCATAGTTATCACTAGAGAAGTAAAAGCTTTATTCTTAGCAAACTGCAGTGTTCAAGAATTTAATTTGTGGCCGAATGAACAGAACTTTGGAATGCTCTGTCCAACAGTTACTGGAACTTCAGATGAAGTGAATTTCAGGGGCCAGAGACAGTAGCATTTATGTTTCTTTCTGTTAGTGTTTTTTTTTTTAAATAGAATTTATAAATTCAGTACCATTAATTGTCCTTCACAAAAATCTCAATCTCTTCTGCTGACAGGAGAGCTAATGCCAAGTTCTTTTCAGTTGCATAGTGTGGTAGAAGTGCCCTACTCTGCTTTCTTGAAGAATGAAGCAACAACAGCTCTGCTCTCTGGCTTTTCAGGCACATAGGGGAGATGAATAAAGATTTGTCCATGCGTTTCACTTAAGTTCTCAAAGAATTCTGGATGTGGTGTCTTGGTAAATGTAAGAAAACGATTGCACACTGGAGAGCATTAGGAAATACTCATTTCCAGTTTCAGGAAGCAGTTTTCTGCTCTATCGCTTGTTTGTTGTATTGTGGTGGGTTTAAGGGCTCTTCCCAGCCCCCCACACACAGCAGGTAAAGGAGAGACTGGATTGGAAGTTAAAAAACTAAAAACTGCTTTAATAATAATAACAGATATAAATGAAGCAAATATAAACAGGTACAGGACCCAAGATACTGAACCGTCCCGATGCCAGCTCCCAGTGGAATCAGCACAAGCAGTCCAAAGCAGTGAGATAGCACACGTAGGTTTCAGCACAGACAGGCAGCAGGCAGCTCGGCCCCAAAGTCCCAGCAGGAAGAGAGCTTCCTCGTGGTCCCAATCAACAAAAGTCCCCCGGAGAAACCCAGCGTTCCCCCGGCTTCCCCCCCCTGCCCCCCGGAGGGGGGTTTGCAGTGTCCTTAACTCAGGAATTTCAGGTTTCTTAAAGGGACAGTTCAGGCAAGGTGTGTGTGTGTGTGTGGGGATAACTAATAACAGTATTATGTATGTGGTGGTGGAATATCTTTAGAAAATACAGTTACTGAACAGAATTAATTCTGTTCTAATCCAAACCATAACATGTGTGACTAGAGGCAGTTCTACCAAAGATTAGATAGATCGTGGTATTTGAGTGGAAAAAAAACTTAGATAAATGACCCACTTAGGAGAATTTACAAAGGCTGGGTTATACTGCAGGTTGGTTTAAGTTATTTCATAATTGTGTCCATAAATGCCTATGAAACAAGGCCTTAAATTTGTTCCACATCAGAAGAGGGACATTAACGTTTCTCTGCCTCACGAATATGATGGTGAGTAGTTATAGCAAATGCTATCAGCCACTTCTGTGTAATGAAAATGGAAGTCATATACCTTTAGAGAGCGTCCTGTATGTAGATCATGTTTTTTGCCTTTGTGCACTGCAGAATATTCTTTTAGTAAATCAGTGACATAGGCTTTATTTACACTAATGTAATTCTAACAGATCGAAGTATACTTACATTTAACAAGAAATTGAATAAATACATGGTATTGTATTCCTTGCAATCTAACTTTTTCCCATCTGTCAAAATGCAAGAGAGCTCTGGAAAATATGTATAATAATGTCTTAATGGCTTTGTTTAGTGTAGATTTTTAAGTTCTTTTCCCCTAGAATACATGGTTTGCTTTGAAGCAATCAGGATATTATAATTTACTGATAACTAAATTTGTCTAAATTTGATTTTATTATTGTTTTTAAAAGAACACATGAAAGAATTTCACGTGGAAGGCAACAAATAATAAACATTACTGTAGATGTTGTGCATCTTTAAAAGAGCTAGTCATACACATTTTCCTTTTAGCAGTCATTTAATGGATATGGATGTGATAGTCTGCAACTTTTTCAGATAGATTGGTGAACTTATTTGTCCTCAGTTCCTTATCCATATTCTTAGTAGTGATTCTGTTCTTCACTTGCATTTTCTGCGCTTTGAAAATCAGACCTTACTAGTCATGTTCCATCCCTTTTGTCTGCAGGTGGCATGATATTGCCAACATGTCTCACAACAAATCCTTTTTTGCGTTAGAGCTGGCAAACAAAGAAGAGACAATCCAATTCCAAACTGTGAGTAGACTTTTACTTTTTTTTCAGTAAGGTGTCAGTAAATAAGAACACGAATTAAGACTGCTAATTTAACTCAAAGGATAAAAACTGCTGCTTTGGATGTATTTAACAACTTTGAACTGCATGAGTAAGTCAAAACTAATAATACTGTCTCTGGCTAGCTTTCTGTGGGAAGACAAAAGCTGACCTTTATTTTGAGCATTTAGACAAGTTTGGTTCAGGTGGTCATAAACATTTTCATCCATTCCTGTAAAATTTCCAGCATATTTTCTCGTTTAAATCAGTGGCATTTAAAGATAAACATAGTCTTAGAGCTTTGGGAATGCATCACAGCATTCCTTGCAGAATTGATTTTATGTTATATCTACCAGCTGCCTTTGTCAAGAAGGCAGCTGTCGACAATCTTATGGCATGAGATATATATATATATATACACACACAGACACTGTAAATTGTGTTAGTGTTACAATTGATAAGAGTATCTTCAATAAAAAGCTTCTGCTTCGAACTTTCAGAAATTGAGTAGTATTGTTAGAGAAGAGTGCATGCTCAGCCCATAAAGTACAGTTTTAGGGAAAAGCTGGTGACAGTAATGAAGTTGTATTAAAATTTCATTGGTTAATGCTAACTTAATCTCAAAAATGTCAATGGCTTGTCTAAAAGCAACTGAAGGGTGTGTGTATTTGGCCTAATATGCCAATTTTGTTTTGTTTCTTTGGCAGGAAGATATGGAAACAGCAAAATATGTGTGGAGGATGTGTGTGGCTAGACATAAATTTTACAGACTAAATAAATGCAGCCTGTAAGTAGAATACATAAGCAGAATTATTGGTGCCCTTGAAGCTTCTGTTGGGAAGTAAAATCTCTGAGAACCTCTGTAATGTCTTTACTGTCCTTTTTGGGTTGTAGTAATGAGTAACTTGGGCTTTTTTCTTAATCTTTTTTGAGAAAATACTTATGACCAGTTCCTCAAACATGTTCTGCTTTATAACAGAAGGCAATATTTAAACACTGAAACCTTACCAAAAGAACTAGTGTTTGCCCCTACTGCTGGATCTTAGTGCCATGACAGACTTTAGCTGCTTTGGTTGCTACTATTGCTAGAATGTTTGTGAGCTATTAGAATCACTGGGGTTTTAGCCTGTGTTTGGATGCACTGCTCTGAAAGGACACTCCAGGGGCCTATAAAAGGGTGGGAAGTGTATGTGAAGCACTCCTGCAATGCGCTGGATTGACAGCTGAGAGGTATGTGGTCCTTTGGATATCCATGGAATCTGTGTAGCTCAAGTAGCACCAGTGCAAAGTAAATTTAATACAATTCATCAAAATAAATTTAAATGGGCTGGCTTCCAACTTGTAAAACAAGGGCTAGAATTTGAGCTACTCCACTGGTACAGCTTTCCTTCAGTTAAGTTACTTCAGTCAAAGAACAGAGAATCAGACCCAGTGAATAGTCTGTCATAAAAAAGCGTGATTCCCAAATGTTCTAGCTAATTTATTTTAGAAGAGCAAGATTACCCTGGCAAAGAGTAGACCTCATACCTCTGTGCTTGTAACCCTGGCAGCCTTTGGAGTGGTAGAAGAAATATTGGTAGAAGTAGTACATTTGTGAGACTTGTGCATTTCTATCTGAATAATGTCATTTCTACAGTTCTGTAATGAATGTCAGCCTCTAGGTTTACTTATTTTAACTCTTTCACTACAACGTAGTTTTATGAATAGGAAGAGTCTCTACTTGATTCTCTGTCATCTGGTTCTGCTGCTGAAAACTGTCTTATGCATACATGTATTAAGTTCAGGGATTGTTTTTTTTTCTTAATCTGTACGTACCTTGTCTTTAGAGACTCCCTGGACTCTCCACCTGAGGAGGGCTCTCAGAAATCTTCCCTCATTCTTTCCCTTCCACGCTTTCCAATCCTTTCTCGTCCTTCACTTCCCAAAGGGTGAGCTGAAAAATCATCTTTCTGAAATCTGGCATTTCCTGCATTTGTGTTATTCTGCTGTCTTTTGATCTCTGTCTTGCTGCAAGATGCAGAATATGTGTGCAGCATAGAGTGGGGAAAAAAAGATGTTCAGGTATCTGAACTTTACATCTTGGAGACAGCCCAACCACTTAGGAAAATTTACAACTGTTAACTTGAATGATAGAACATACAAATGCTCATGCAGTATAGTAACGCTTTCCAGTTCCTGTAACATCTGTAAGATTACATTGTTACCAATTTTACGTCTGGTCTTGTAGAACAAGTAACTTATGGTATGAGATTTTATACAGGGTTCAAAATTGGAAATAGTCCTCAGTTACTCTGCTGCTTTTTATATCCTGCTACAGTGCTTCAGGAGTGTCTCCTCTTCACGCTTCATAGAAAAGAGGCAAATAAATAACTGACGTATTTTCATCCTGCTTTTGTGATTCTGCTCTTACTGTCTCCAGTGGTGGTTTATCCACAGAGCTCTTTTGGTAGGGGAAGACTATTTAACACAGGGCCTGGCTCCAAGAAATGTAGAGTGATTTTTAACTGAACTTTGGAGCACTTTCCAAGGTTTGAAATAGGTCTTGGTGTTATTAAGAGTCATTTCTTAGCATAAAATTTCTTCTGTAGACAAACACAGCCTGTTACAGTGAATCCTGTTAGAAGGCGTTCTTCGTCCAGGATGTCTATGGTAAGGAGAGCAAATAGTTTTATATTTGCATTTTTATGGATTTCAGTTGACTTTGAATCAGACATTAGTTTCCTTCAGTGAAATAAAATGAACAGTGAAAAAGATGAGTCCAGTATGTGAGGAACTGTTTCTGACTTGTAGAAAGAGCTGCTTTGTAATATCTGAATAATGGAATTAAAAGAATCGCAATGAAATATAGTTTGAGCAGATCTAATTTTAGTTTGGTTGCTCTGTCTCTAGGAGACTCACCTTGGAGTCTGTCCTAGATGTCAGATGGCAAGACACGGTCTTAGACTGGTGATGTGTGGTTTTGGTTTTGTTTTAGTTGGTTTGGTTTGTTTTGGGTTTTTTAAATTTTTTTGTATGACCTCACAAGAGAAACTTACATTGTAGATTTACAGAGGTGGTTTAAGACCAAGGCTTTGTGTGCATTTATAGTATACATTATATATTTTATATTATAGATTACATATAAAAAAATCTTCAAGACTTATTTTTAAAATAAATTACAAGTTTTTAACTAACAATAAGATGCTTACTTTCTTAGCCCAAGCCTCAGCCTTATATGATGCCTCCACCACCTCAGCTGCATTACAATGGTCATTATACTGAACCATATGCATCCTCTCAAGGTGAGTTGGTTAAATCCAAGGCTACAGTACACCACTTTAGAAGGTAAAAGCTATAACTGGCATTTGTAGCTTCGTTATCTAGAGCTGAATAAATTTATAGGGTGAACATGGGGTAGGTTTATACTACAATACTCACTGAAGTGCTTGCAGCTACTCTAGGCATATAGGCTGATGTGAAATAGAATTATAGAATGGTTTGAGTTGAAAGGGACCTTAAAGACTTCCCTTCCCATTTCACAGAAACACAGAATATTAGGAGTTGGAAGGGACCTTGAAAGATCATCTAGTCCAACCCCCCTGCCACAGCAGGATTCCCTAGACCAGGTCACACAGAAGTGCATCCAGACGGGTTTTGAATATCTCCATAGAAGGAGACTCCACAACCTCTCTGGGCAGTCTGTTCCAGTGCTCTGTCACCCTCACTGTGAAAAAATTTCTACGTTTATTCACATGGAATCTCCTATGCTCCAGCTTACAGCCATTGCCTCTTGTCCTGTCACTGGGCTTCACTGAGAAATACATATTCAACACATAGTTAGGAATAATTGAGATTTTCAGTATCTCAGACTTTGGTTAGCTACTTCTTAATAGAGGATATCTTTGTTTGATGTCTTGGGCATAAAGATTGTTCTTAAACTTTGCTTTCAGATAACCTCTTTGTGAGCAATCAGAATGGATACTATTGTCACTCTCAGACTAGCTTGGATAGAGCCCCACATGACTACAGTGGTCGGATCCGCAATGGTAGTGTCTATAGTGCGCATAGCACAAACTCCTTGAACAATCCCCAACATTACTTGCAGCCGTCCCCGATGTCCTCTAACCCAAGCATTACTGGAAGCGATGTCCTCAGAACTGATTATGTCCCATCACACAGACATAGTGCTCTAATACCACCTTCGTACCGTCCCACACCAGACTATGAAACTGTGATGAGACAGCTCAACAGGGGAATGGTGCACACAGATAGGCAGAGTCATTCAATGAGAAACCTTAACATCAGCAATTCATATGCTTACAGCAGGCCTGATGCCTTAGTTTACAGTCAACCTGAAATACGTGAACACTCTCACTTCGCTTCCCCACAATCTAACCATTATCCATTTAACATGAACTACAGTTTTCACAGCCAATCTCCCTATCCATATCCTGCTGAAAAGCGCCCAGTTGTTGGGGCAGTCAGCGTGCCTGAGTTGACAAATGTGCAGCTCCAAGCTCAGGACTATCCAGCACCAAATATAATGAAGACTCAAGTCTATCGACCGCCTCCCCCATACCCATACCCAAGACCTGCAAATAGTACTCCAGACCTTTCACGACACATCTACATTAGCAGCAGCAATCCAGATCTTATCACAAGGCGAGTGCACCATTCTGTCCAGACATTTCAGGAAGACAGCCTGCCTGTGGCACATTCTCTTCAGGAAGTCAGCGAACCTCTAACATCAGCACGCCATGCTCAGCTGCAGAAAAGGAACAGTATTGAAATAGCAGGCTTGACGCCCAGCTTTGAAGGAATAAGAATTAAGGAAAGGACCATGTCAGCTTCTGCAGCAGATGTGGCTGTTCCAAGAGTTATCTCGGAAGGGTCACAGCCCAACACTCTGATGGAGAGAACAAAGCAAAAAGAAAGCGAGCAGGAACAAAGCATTAACTGTGATCATAAGAAAACCCTTTCAGATGCCACTATGCTGATTCACAGTAGTGAGGAAGAAGAAGAATTTGAAGAAGAAACCAAGGCTAGTACAAGTCTTTCTCCTCTCCATGAAGACCAAACCCAACTTTCATCTGTTACGGGTGGCTATTCTCATGATTCAGTACTGAACTACCCTTACAGTTCTGTTGCTTCATCTGCTGGCCCTTTGCATATTCTTGAGCCTAAGTTACATATTGCAGAGACAGAAAAGAGAATGAAAGATATGAGCCCTGTTCGTTTACTAGTAGAAAGCCAAGTACAGAGAAGAGGAGAAGGACTGCTTACTCCGTCTATGTCGGAATCTGATCTTACAACATCAGGGAGATACAGAGTAAGGAAAGATTCAGCAAAGAAGAGACCAGTGTCTGATCTTTTGTCTGGGAAGAAGAATATTGTGGAAGGCCTTCCCCCGCTAGGTGTAAGTGGATACTGTTCCTCATGTTTTGGATTGTTCTATAGCGGTGGTTGTGTGAGGGTTTTGTTTGAGGTTTTGGGGTGTTTTAATCTACCTGAAATGCTTTTAAAACATGTTTATTAAAAGTTACCTTAAGCTTGACCTTTATTTTTCAGGTTTTCACTTATTAACTTTGCTTAGCTATCTTTTATCCCCTTCTCTGCCGTGTCTCAGTTCTGTTTCTGTAGTCCTCCCACACAAATCCAGCTGTGCAACCTCCATCCATCTGATAACCTGGCTAGCAACTGTAGAATAAGAGAATTTAAAGTCAGTTCTAGATCCTAAGTTCTGCCCTAGCTGTCCTTGTCTGGAACACACAACTCTTTCCATTCCATTACCAGCTTTCTTACTTTCCTTTCACTGAAAAATCGGAGGTAGCTGAATGTTTACCTTTTTTTTGTTTGCTTGCTTTTTCTCACCTAAGAGGAGGACCTGATGCATTAGACAATAAATTCTTTCCTTGCATTCTTTTCTTTCTTCCACTCCTTCTCCTTTTTATATCCTTTCCCTTTTGCCTTCTCTTGAAGCTGATTTTATCCAACTAAAGGTATTTATTGCTAGCTATGTTTGTTTCTCCTACTCCAATCTTATGAAGCTATAAATAGTGAACAACTGCAAGTTTCACGTTTCCTGTTATTCCTACCTCAAAGAAAGGTCTTTGTGTGACTGTGTAATTTCATTGGCAATCTTTACTACTCACTTTATTTTAAACTTTTGTTCGGTTTTATGTATTCTGTGGCATATTTCAGATGCTCATGTAGGAAGGCCATTTTTATTCTTAGTTTGCCTTTAAAAAATTGATTATTGTTAACTTTGCCTGCATTAGTGTCAAATAGTTTTCCACACAAATTTGACTGCAGTAGAAATACCATATAACTTCTGCTCTAGCAACATCAGCTGTAAAGCTGATGCTGCAAAAGCAAACCTGCACAAAAATAGTTACTGCTCTCACAAGTTTTTGTCTGTCAGACTTGCCATAGGTGGAGAACACAGTGAAATGAAGCTTCCTCAGCTTCAATTCATGTTATGACTGTGTGCGTTTTTCTAAATCTCCTTCCTCCTGTTTTTTATGTGGATATAGGAAAAAAGGGGATAACTTTCTCCTTGTTTTCACATTTAGTCCCTTAGTATTTTGTTCTCCAAAAAAATAACATTTTTCAGGCACTGATGTGTCTATGCAAATCATAACCCTGCCTTTTGCTTCTGATGGCTATATAACCTTTGAAATGAAATTGATTGAAAAGTTTATCACTGGGATTGTTCAGTAACATACTTTCTAGTTCAGTAATATTTAAGAGTGCCATTGCATAATACAGAGCTTTACCTTTCTGCATTCAGTATTGAGATGAGTATCCTGGTAAAAAAGCTGGCCCCTACCACTGTTTGCACATTTTGCTTTTCAGTGAACACCTATTGTTTTATCTGTGTTCACTTTTAAATGTGATCTGATTGTCATGGCTTTTGGTTCCTATTCCTTACTGCCATTTGGCTTTTGAAATTCAAGCTACATATACACTCACATTTTCAGTGTATTTTTCTTAACAACCAAACCTAGAAACTGCAGGAATGATGAAGTTTTCCCTTACCTTTTTAAAAGAATAATTTGAAATTTTTCTTCCATTTAAAAACCCATTTGGTATTTTTCTCAAATAATGAATAGTAGCTTCAATAAATTCAGATTCATGGCCTGGTTCAGGCCTCAAATTTGTCTGCAATTTTGTTTTCATGTTTTGTATGTGCAGTTTGTTGGATACTTAGTCAAACATTTTAACTATATCCAAATATATTAAAGGTATATGCTCATTGTTATGCCTGCTTGTAGGGAAGAAAAGTGCCTGCAAACTGAATAGTCCAGTAAGGAGTAATTTTATGTATTTTTGGGGTTGGAAAGTGTTTTCAAATCTGTCCAGGAATGTTAATTATCCAGACTTGTCACCTCACACCCTCTGTTGTGAGCTTTGTAGGGAACAATATTTGTCATTCTTATGCAGTTTCATTAACCTGTCTGGAATGAAGACAGACTTGTGTTGTGTCCTTGGAGGAATGTAGTCCCACCACCCTAATCTCTCACTGCTGTACTTATCAGAAAAAAAAAAAAAAAAAAAAAGTGAGAGTTGTTTGTAGAAGGGATCAGAGAAGTATCTGCTTAATTGAACTCATCTGGTTTCTGCTTTATAACTTCATCACATTTTAAGAGTATTTACAAGTTTTGTTTTTTCTTTTGCAGGGTATGAAGAAGAATAAAAATGATGCAAAAAAAGTGGGTCCTTTAAAGCTAGCTGCCCTAAATGGACTAGCCTTGACAAGAATGCCTCTGCCAGATGAGGGGAAGGAAGAATCAACAAGAGCAACAAATGATGAACGGGTATACCCAAGTTTTCTAATACTTGATTTCTCTTTTACACTAGTGACTTTTCAAAGTAAAATGTGTATGAATTGTGCTTGTGTTGACTTTAAAATGCTTCAGGGTCAAAGCAACTCAAATACTGAGAATAGAAACAAAATGAGGTATGAATGTGACTCCTGATTGATATGTCATTGGTAGAAGTATCAGGTATAACTCAGAATTTTCTCTAAGATTTAAGAAAACAGTGGTTCAGATTATAGTTTACCCTTTGAACATACAGGAAGCAAATTAACTAGTATCTTCTGATATCTATTTGTGCAAAGTCTTTCAGTCTTTCTGTTTTTTCTCTTAATTTTTGGGTTTTCCAGACTGAAAATACATGAAAATTAGAATTCTAAGTGTGAGATTGAACTTAGTTGTAATTATTTGTAAGTTATACATTTTTTACATTAGACTTTGTAGTTAAATTGCATTGCCAGGGTACAGCTTGTGCAGATTGTATTCGTGTGTTTTCCTCAGTTGGATCTCTGAAAATATAGATGGAACTTGCGTGTGTGAATTTAAAATTCAGTAAAAGGTCTTAGATAACTGAGAGGACATGAGGTTCTAGAATTTAAGGATTATTCTTTGAGAAATAAAAGACTCATCTGCTTATGTCTGGGTGTACATTAGCATACATACCTCAGCCTGCCTCAAATATCATTAAATAGGTGCAGAAGAGTGGAATATAGTCAATACACAGCTTATGAAGGGCTGTGTATAACAGTTCTGTCATCACACAGCTGACCAGGGAGCAACTAGATAAATCAGGATCTACAGTGATTATTATACATTCTGCAACTAGTGATCTCTTTAGAACCTGGTTCTGGGCATCCTCAGTTGCAGTCTCCCTCTAACTCAATTTTTTGACAGTCACTGGGCAGGGATTAGAACCTGAAGGAACAGCCTTGCTCTCACTGGCTGTGGTTTGAAGGAGCAGGCCAAGAAAATTAATTGCAAGTCATGTGGTAGAAATTCAGTCCTGGAGTTTGAAGGCTGGGAGTAAGAGCTGTAGATGAGATTAACTGTTCCATTTCAAAACAGCTGAAGTTCTTTTTGAACTATATTAATACTCCTTAAAGAAGCTAAAGGACAAAAAATTAATATTGTGTTATGGAGATACATAGTTATTAGTACTTGTGTCAGTTATTTCCTTTTGCAGCAATAATCTCTTCCTGGCTTGACCTTTATTGAATTCAGCTGTATTATTATTATTCGGCTAGCTTTGCTCAAAATGTTGAGGCAAAAAAAGAATCCATAAGGTCAAGTTATGAAAAAGACATACATGTTACTACATTTTCCTTTTAGGTGGTTATGAATAGGCAGAATAAGATACCATGAAATGGGAGTAATTCCTAAAACAGTTGAGAAGAGACAGTGCAAAGTAGATGTGTGATATGAAAGGAAGTCCAGACTGCAGGTATTTTAGAGGACAACTTTAAAGTTGATTCTGTGCTTGTTTCATTGCTCAACTTCATGTTATTGTCAGTTTAAATGAGGGAATTTAGCCTAAAGATAATAAGAGGGTTTGTACAGCTGATGCACTGATGTGTAAATTGCCTATGATTAAGGTTTTACACCTTCCTCTGCAACATTTGGCTTTAGGGTTATTTGATACAAGACACTTTTCTGACCTGATACCATGGAGCAGTTGCTGTGAGAGGCTGGGGACATGTGACATAGATGAAATTTCCTGGCTGAAATCGTACATATTATTCCTCTAATTATTGTTGGCAAAGAGATGCTGAAATTCCAGAAGTGTCTTATGATTTAGAAAGAACTTGTTTTCACAAGAATACATTGGCAGGGAGGGGGAGAGAGAGCAGCTTATTAAATAAAACAGATGGAATTATACCAGTAGAAAAAACTGAGTTTGTACCTCAGCTGCACCCAGGGGTTCCACAAAGGTTTTGCTGCTGTATGCAATGTTTAGTGTCTTCAGCCTAAGCAAATGTAGAAAATTAGTGATGAATTATTAGCTCATTGCCTGAGGCAAGTGTTTTGTTTTACCTTTTTAGAGTTTTTTTTCTGACAAAATGGACTATTTTTAATTACCAGACTGAAGGAGACCTTTTCAAATGATATAATCTAACATGCTGTGTTGAGCAGAAGGATTAATAAGTATTTCATATTCAAATTTATTTGAGGCAGTTTGTGGCATAGCATAATTCTCTGGTTTGGCCGAATCTTTCTTTGCCCAGGTGGGTTGTCTTTATAGAAACTATGAAGTAAGTTTCCTTTCACCAGTGGTATCCACAGTCTTTGTGACCTAATGAAGTATCACAGAGCTTCTTAGTTTTCACTTGAACAAAATTCCTGCTAGTTAAGGTTGCTTCTAATTTATGCTGGTATGTCTGTGAACATATTAATAGCTGGAAAAGCATTGAAAATGTGGGAGAGGAAAATACATACATTTTATCTTTCATATTAAAATAGACTCACCTTAGAACCCGCCTTTGTATGATTGCCTGTGTTCTGTCTTTCAGTGTAAAGTTCTGGAACAACGGTTAGAGCAGGGGATGGTGTTTACTGAATATGAGCGCATTCAGAAAAAAAGACTTATAGATGGTGAGTGTTCAATAGCTCGGCTTCCTGAAAATGCTGAGAGAAACCGCTTCCAGGATGTCCTTCCTTATGATGATACCAGAGTAGAGCTAGTCCCAACCAAAGAAAATAACACGGGTTACATCAATGCATCTCATATCAAGGTGAGAGAAATACTGTTGAAGAAATATTTTCCATTTCATGTGATGACTAAAAATGTGTTTGGTTATCAATTTTGGTCTGGTCAGATGAATGAGAATCTCGCCATATCTCTCGCACGCTCTCTCGCTCGCTCTCTTTCCATTCTTCTGCAGAGGTTTCTTTGGGGAAAGAAGGAATCTCTTTTTCCTCATTGCCTAGAATAACGGAGGGTTAATTATTGAAGATGTATTCTGAATTTCAATTCTGTATTGATCTACTGCCTTCTTTCTCAATCTCTGTCTTGTCTCTCTGTGGGTTGATGCTAACAGAAGCCATGTCCCTTCTTTCCAGAGTTAAGAAGGCAAATAGCTTTATAACAAACCGGGATCCTTTGGGTTGATCATGATATTTTTGACATGCAGTGATAATCCTTATTATTTCTTCCTTTCAGTACTCTCAGTCTAGGCTTCCGTAGGGTTCCTGTCTTTTTTCAGTTTTTCTCATCTTCTCATAGCTGACTTAAGAATTGGGGAAAGAGAGTTTTCATTAATTACTAATCTAATGTCTTTGTTTTTACAGATCTCTGTTGGTGGCATAGAGTGGGATTACATTGCTACACAGGGCCCTTTGCAGAATACATGTCAGGATTTCTGGCAGATGATCTGGGAACAAGCGATTGCCATTATAGCTATGGTGACAGCAGAGGAAGTGAGTACAAACTGAGTCAGGTTTCTCCCAGAAATTCCACGATGATTTTTTTATGATCTGTTAGAGGAAGGGGATCTTTGCTCTAACAAGAAGACCAGTCAAAGTTAAATTTTGTGCCAGGGCAGGTTTAGATTAGATATTAGGAGGAATTTCTTTACTGGAAGAGTGGTGAGATATTGGAATAGGCTGCCCAGGGAGGTGGTGGAGTCACCATCCCTGGAGGTTTTTAAGAGGAGGATAGATGTGGTTCTACAGGGGATATTTAAGGATAAGAGTAGCGTAGGGCTATTGGTTGGACGAGATGATCTTGAGGGTCCTTTCCAACCGTAATGATTCTGTGATTCTAGTGACCCCTTTGTCATTCTATCTTGCTTTCCTTGGTGGAAAGTTGTAAATTTGTAAACTCTTTCTGCTGGAAAGTTGGTTTACTCAGTGAGGAACCATACCACTGTACTAGTACTTAGTAGAGGAGAGATACAGTTGTTACAGGAGCACTAGTTATATCAGTGTTCTTGTGTTTCCTGTTAAGCAAGTGTTTTACTTTTAAGGAAAGTGGGCGAGAAAAAAGCTTCAGATACTGGCCACGTCTTGGTTCGAGACACAACACTGTAACATATGGAAGGTTTAAGATCACCACACGATTTCGTACTGACTCAGGCTGCTATGCAACTACGGGTTTGAAGATTAAACATCTTCTCACAGGACAAGAGAGAACAGTTTGGCATCTGCAGTATACTGACTGGCCAGAGCATGGCTGTCCAGAGGATTTAAAGGGATTTCTCTGTAAGTTGTATTTACTAGCTTTGTTTTGGGGTTGTGGTTTGGTTTTGTTGTGTTTTTTGGTTTGTTTTTGTGTGGTTTTTTTGGGTGTGTGGGTTTTTTTGGGTGTGTGGTTTTTTGTTTGTTTTTTTTGTTTGTGTTGGTTTTTTTTTAAACTAAAATGGCTACTACATGTGAATTACCTTTGATTGTATGCCAGGAATTCTGTGTAAAAGGTTTCTTCACACCAGCAAGAAATAGTGAATTACATTTTTGGTAGGACAGTTTGTTAAATTGACTCTTTATAACCAAAGCCAAATATTTAATTTGCTAAAAGTTAATACAGATTAAAACATACTTGCATCACATACTACACATTTGAGTATGTTCCAGCAGTGGCAAGATGGCCATGAGCTGCCTTTGGTGAGGAATAGAAGAGCAACGCAGGAGAAGTTACGTGGTCTTACAGAAGTTATATGGTCTTTGTAGATCTCTGTTGCTTTTGTTGGGATATGACCTGTGATTTACACGGTGTCATTTTTCTGTGGGATGTCTTTTATTAAACTACTACTTCTGTGGTGCTCATGCAGTGTAATAGCATGGCCTATGGGACTTCATCTCCTAAATTTATTTTTCATATCTTGTTGAATTTAATAGCATACTTGGAAGAGATACAGTCAGTGCGGCGCCATACAAACAGCACTGCGGATCCTAAAAACTCTAATCCTCCTGTACTGGTACATTGCAGTGCAGGCGTAGGACGAACAGGAGTGGTCATACTGTCAGAGATCATGATTGCTTGCTTGGAACACAATGAGGTGATCTCTCTTTCTTTCTCATACTTTATGTTACAATATATATTTGAGAACATGCTTTGTAGCCAGTCACTGTGCTTGTTATTAAATATTGTGTTCCTAAGTGTAGTGTATTTGTAGTAGTGGTCTCAGCAGAGGACAAAGTAGTAGCTTATAGAGTAAAACCTGATCCTGTCAGCTTTTAGCCAGAAGTGAAGAGCTGTAAAGTGTTTATTAATAATATAATGTGCCAGCTGAGACTCAACAAACTGATTGCTTTGTTGTGCATCTCTGTCCTAGTACTGTGACAGACTTTTGCAGCCTTTAGATTTGTGAAGACCCATAACCTACCACACAGGCACGTTTAATGTAATGCATATTTCCACAGGTGAGGAGGTAGGCATGGCCAGTAGTGTAGCACAGTCTGTACTGTGGACACAGGCAATGAATTGTTAGAGCTGAAATTAGAGCAGCTGAATCTGCCCTTAGATCACTGGTATTGCTCTGATCTTCCTGCTGAGAAAGTGCAAGCCAGTCTCCTTGCTCACCAGGCACTTGTAATGGTTTGTTTTCTTCCTCCAGATGCTGGACATCCCACGAGTGCTGGACATGTTGAGGCAGCAGAGAATGATGATGGTGCAGACTCTTTCACAATACACTTTTGTCTATGGAGTTCTCATTCAGTTTCTCAAAAGTTCTAGACTTATATAATCCCTGACACTTCCTGAGGGACACTGCAAGAGGTTACAGAAATAAAATTACAGTTGTCCAGGCAGACCTGCTCTCACTGGTGTTTTCTTCATATGATGAATCACACAGTTACCTTTTAGGGCTGGTATGTAACTGTTAAACATGAATCAGTGTAACAGTCCCTGCAATGCATGATCTTCCCTGGGCTAAATTCTTCCCATTTTCAGCTGCAGTCATATTGGGATGGTTTCACTTGCACTTGTCTGTAGTGCTTGCATATGTTCTTCAGAGTGGTGTTACTCTGGGCAAATTCTCTTATGAAATGGAAGTACATGGCACAATTTTACTAATACTATGTTTTAAAACATAACTGTTAACTGTGTGAAAGCTGAAACCTGTAAATGCACATGGGGTGAGAAACCTGCTCCCTGGGAATGTCAGGTCTTATGCAATTTCATTCTGCTTTCAATTTTATATTCAGAAGAATGCATCTACCTTTTTTAAAATGAGCTTTTGGTTTTCCATTAGCAAAATTAGCAGCTCTTAGATATTTTAAGCTGTTGCTTTAAGGACAGGTTTTTTTATATTCAGGGTTTTTTAGTTAAAAAAAACCCAAAACACAAAAAACCAAAGCACACAATCCAAAACTTTTAAAACAGTATAATATTTTCAGGGGAGAAGATTGACAATGTTTGAACTAATTTTTCAAAAATAATGCAGAAAGTACTAGGGGAGACTATTAGTAGGTAGTTGTAGTGCTGTGTAACAGAACTGACAAGTGAAAGATGATGTTGACTGTCAGTAACTTCCATTTGAGTGGAGGATGTTAACCTGCAATGAGCAAGGGAAAAATAATTATCTACAAGGTTACTAGAAACAAGCAGACAAGAGAGAGTACATATTCAGTATTATTCATATATTTAGAGGACAGTTTGATTTTACTGGCTGAAATCAAAGTAGATGCAAATGTTTAAGCACTTTTTTTTGCTCTGGTATTTATGTAGTTAAACATAGAAAATATAATCATGCATTGTTTCATATGGCAATATCCCATTACTAACCTGTTATTTTAGGAAGAGCCTTTTAAGTTGGTGAAGTGAGAGAACCAAAATTGGAGTAAGAAGGTGCCTAGTGGCAAAGTGGAAAGGATTGTATGAAACACAACAGAGGAGGTGTGGCAGCTATGATTGCTGGTTTGCACAGTGCAATGGTGACCATTAGAGATGTTTATGTTGCTCGTTAAGAAAGCCTTTAAAGCACTGGAAGTTTCTCTAGAATCCTCCAGGTCATTTTGCTAATGTTGTGCAGCATGGCAATGAAGAATATCCTCAGAAGCTGTTTCAGAAGATCTGCAAAATGTAAGAGCTCTTCGAGGAAACGTTGGAAATGTGGGTATTTTAGTAGCTGTGTAGGTGGCTGAGTCAGTGGATGTGGCATGGATGTGAAGACAAGTTGTACCTTTGGTAGTTTCCGTTTTGCCCCATGGGTCTGGTCTAATGACAGTATCCCTAAATAATCCTCTGTCTGTGGTTTTCAAACGGGGACAGTGTGGATTTACCTGCCTTTTCAAGTGTTTTGAGATGCTGAGTTGAAAATTCCTGTTCAAAAGTGAGCTATTAGTTTGTAGAGACCTGGCTTAATTTCCAAAACCACCCCTATGATAGATCAATCTATAGGCATGTTGGAGTGTCCATTTCCCCTGATGCCTGCATAGCAAAATGAAATGAGACTGAAAATAATTCTTTTTTTTTTTAAATTGTTATTTTTATGAGCTGTAACAAGGGTTTGAAAACTACTAGGAATAATTAAAACCCCTTCAAAACAGTAATTGGCTCTCAAAACATTAACTAAGAATAATAAACAGGTTGCCTCAATTTCCTCTGTAATAAACTATTTCCACAAAGAAAAACACATGATCCAAATAATATTGTGCTAATATGTCATTCTATACAAAATGTATTACTTTAAAGTACACTTAAAGGCAGTCTGAATTGTTCTACTCTAACTGCCAGATGTGAAACTGGAAGTCTAGAGGAAACCAGTTAGTCAAGACCCATTTTTTTATATATAAATCTTGCAACAAACCGATTTGACATATCTGTGTTAATACAAGTATTGAAAGAAATGTTCTTAGCTATTTGTATCGTGCTATGTTTTCAAAACATTGCTATTTTTTTGCCACAGTTAATTTGTATATTCAGAAATATTTGAATTAGAAGGTATGTTCTAAAATAGCACTTGTACCATTTTAATTTCTAAACTTTGGACTGTGATCTTCATAACCTGATAGATGCAACTTTTAATGAAATTACATACAACGTCAACTTCAAGCAACATTTTTTAGCTGTTCAGAAGTTACTGGGACAAAATAATCACCTGTGAGGCATTAAATTGAGCAATTTAATCCCCAATTTATGGGATTACCTGAGGAGGCAGAGGAAATGTGTGTCTTTTGGCTTTCTCTTCTGTCTTGCTGAAAGAAGTCGTGTTCACTTTTAGAGGCAGTTGCTCTCTAAGCTGGTAGTCAGAGTCTTGATTATTATTTTTTTTTAAGCATAGTATTGCTACCTTCTCCACTTCAGCTTTCAGTTCTGTCCATCAGCAGTCCATTTTTGCATTAATAGAATTGACCTTAATAGACTTGACTTTATGTGAGTTTCCTACTGAAGGTAGCAGGATTGCTTTGTGTGTAAGCATGTGGCTTCAAGTGAGCATTAAAAATGAGCAGTTTCTCTTCTAAATATACCAAATGATAATAAACATCACAACCTCCTATAAAAAAATTATTCTAAAAAACATTGTTTAGATTTTCAGTTTAGTTTTAAAAGAAAAATCAGTTTTTAGTACTTTGTTCTGAGCCTTGACAAGGGATGCTTTTTTACTGAGTGCTTCATGAAGTGTTGGACATTTTAAGACCCTCCATTCTCCAAATACAGTCACAGTGTGAGTCGGAGGTGGATTTATTTGTCAAAAGCTTAAAATTCTATGATAAGCCTGTCCATTTTGCCAAATGTGCTTCTGTTTTTATGGGGATGAAACCAGGTTATTATGCAACATTTGAGCTGACTTTTTTAATGAGAAAAGTTGTATGAAGACATTCTTGCAGTAAGTGGCAATGCTGATCTCTAGGGATGTCAGAGCTCTCAGGGATAAATAAAGGTGCTATATACTGTAGAGAGACAGGTTTGGCCCTTTTGGGGGCTAGGTGGAACATGCTTTCCAGGATCAAATTCTATAAAGAGTCAGGAGAAGAACACACAAATTGTAATAAGGGCTTCTGCACATCTGATTTCTTTCATGGTTGCTCTGATGAGAGATATTTTGGCCACTGAATCTTTGTAGTCTTGGGCTAGCAGCTCTTCTCTCAGAAGGTAAGTCCAAGCCCTGTTCATTGCAAAGGTGTCGCTGACTTAGCAGGCTTAGCTGTAGGCTGAAAATCACTCTTTGCCTTGCTCTGTGAGGGAGAAGCTCTGTGGTACATGGCGGAGTTTGAATAGTGCTTCTGCAGCCTGCACAGCAGTGCTCTCCTTTTTCCGCTGTCTCCCATGAGAGGAGAAAAGATTGATGCCTTGGTATTGCTCTCATTGTGATACCTTTTGCAGAAGTTAACATTGAAAAGTACAAATGCAGGGTGCTACAGTTGATATCTAGAAATGCATTTCTTTCAAAGAAGGTGAGCAAGGCAAAGTTCCTCTAGTTTCTGGAGATGAAGAGCTCCTCAAGTTATCATCAACATTTAGGAAGAAAAAGTAAAGTAATAACAAAATAAATGTGTACTAAAATGGAAAAAATTCTTGGCATGTTGAGAAATGTGGTTTTGGCTCCTCTTGTAATCCTGTGTACCTTGCTTTTGGAGTGGAGGACATTTGGAGTCATTTTCTAAAAAAAACCAAAACAAAACAAAAAGCAAACCCAACCAAAAACCAACCAACCAAACAAAAAAGCTTCATGAATTTAATAAATAAGACTACCTGAGGCTGCTGCTACATTTTTCTTGTTGGAGCAGCTGTTAAGGTTGAGTGGCTCATAGATGTCAGTGGCCTCTGGACCAAACTTGGGAACTGCAGGGTTGCTTATCATACAAGCTAGCTATGTAATGACACCTCAGTTTTATTATCAGTAGTTTTAATAAAGCCCTGGCCTTTAAAGTTGTGAACTCACTACTATATTTCAATAGTTAGTTCAAGTTAAAGGTAACAACACTTCAATTGCTAGGAACTCTGTGCTTTAGACTTTAGGGTTTGGGTTGTTTTGTTGTTGGTTTGTTGTTGGTTTTTTTTTCAATACTGCAAAGTCATGGAAAGCCAGAGTCCAGACAGTCCTGCAAGATGCAAAATTCCTGCAGTTCTTACTGGCACTGTAGGAATTAAAATGGGCTTATTGCCAATGAAAGCTTGAGCCCTTAAAGCATGAATACTCACATGTCTGCTTTAAATTTAAATACAGATTACAAGAATTAACCAAAAGAATGCGGCAGGAATGTGCATACGCAAAGCTACAGCATTCAAAGGAAAAGGCGCCGAGATAGTTTGGAAGAAATTCTGTGGAAGTATAAAATGTTTGAAGTGGAGAGTGAGGATTTGAGGAATGGATGGAGGCATTTGGAATGTTTTATATCCACAGTAGAGAGCTCTAGAAGGGTTTGATTCATATGATATGTTTTCCATTACATGGTAGGGTAAGTGAATACGTAGATGTAGGTGTTATTTTTACTGGCTTTTTAAAATGTGGTTATTGAAACTCCAAATATATTTCTCAGAGGCTCTGTTATTTTTATATCTCTCCTTTCCAAAAGTATTTAATGCAGTTTGTTAGCTTAGTTTCTGTTTACTTACTAAAGGTCAGATTTTTTTCAAACCATGGTCTCTGGTTTTACACATGCAAAATACAGGGGGAGTAGACAAACATGCACAGTTTCGCAGTGATAATTTCTAATGGATGCAGGTTAGGTGATTTGAAAGTCTAAACACTTTATGAATGCAGCCAGGTGTTTACAGTAGGTGTGAATTGCACCAGGTTAAGGTTGGGCTGAAAATGAGGCCATTGAAAAATGGAATTCAACGTGTGCTTAGAAATTATGTTGCAGTACAGCATTTGCAATACAGTGATATTGAAGTAATATAATACTGTACTAAGGTAAGGGAAAAAAATCTTAGACTTTTAACAGCTGTTGCAAATGCGTCTGGAAAAAAAAATAAAATTAAGATCCTGCTAGGGACCAGCTAACTTGGTGCATTTTGTTGGCATCACATTACTGTGTTACTTAAAGGTGTACAGGGGCTGAAAAGAAAGAAAAGGTTTTGTTAACTTCACCGAGCATTTCAAAAACCAGTTGCTAAAAGGCCTTTGGATCTGTTCTTTGCTATCTTCCATATGAAGCTGTGTTCAGTGCTGAAGTATAACCTCCAGTGTACTTGTTCTTTAGGAGTCTATTCTTCAGCTCTAAATAGGGAATGAGGATAGAAATCAAATGCAAAGAATATAATGAATAGAGTTGACAACAGATCCAGCCTGTGGTAACTTAGAGAGGAAGTCAGTAGATACCATAATGTTCTTTTGGTTCAGATATGCAGCAACCAAAACTGCCAAATTATTAATTTCATGAGCACAGTTTCACAAGGTGCCTAACTTTTATAAAGGGAATTTAAATGCTGTTTTTCCATTTGGAAATACTTAGGTAAAATTCGTAGACTTTTCAAATACTTTTTAGACTTTGCAAATGCCATTAATTTTTAGAATGGTAGGAAACCTTATGGGGAAAACTCACGTAAAATCCTCAAGTTTGTCACCTTGCTAATTCTGGATAATTCTGGCAGACAAGGTGTGAATGCTTTTTACAGAGATTCTTTTTTAAATGGCTTTGAAATACCCAAGGTATCTGTCCTCTTTATGTCTGATCTTGAGGGACTTGGATGGAAATTTTAGAGGCTTAACCTAGCAAATCAGTATGTACAGTCCTGCTCGTTGCTGAAATCTCTTCATTCAGTTAAAGGAAATGGGTGTTTGAAGTTCTTTCAGCAGTTTATAGGACTGAGTCCTTAATGTCAGAGGAATGCAGCATCTGGCTCCATTTTCTTCCATTTTCATTTGAGCCAATATGCAAGGATTTAAATGGGACTTTGTTTAAAACAGTAGCAAACATGAAGTATTATTTTCTAGTACTAAGCTAGTGGTTAATGTCTATTTTTGCTGTCTTGCCACCAATACTGTAAAAATGTATAATCAGAACAGCTTTAATTCTTGTAAAACTGAAATTGGTTTGTAAGACAATGTACAAATTATGTTTCATAGACAGAAAAGCTTGTATTACTGAATGTAATATATGTGAAATGAATATATTATAGTCTATTTTTGCCATGGAAATAAATATTTGAAGCAACTGTGGGTTTTTATTGTCCCATTATTAAAAGAAAAATCAGAGAACTTAGTTTTCTTATATAGCCCTAGGTTCAAACTTCACCTGTACACAAAGGTGCTATCCTTATTGTAAAGCACTGCAAGTACTGTCCTGCACCTCAGTACAAATATGTACAAAACTTGCACTGTCAAATACTAATAGCTGTCAACTTTGTGGCACGGAAGTCTTGTGCCTGCTTGCCTGTCATTACTGTTTATAATGTTTTACATTTTCTAAAGCTGTCTTTAGTATTGAATGTTCAATTTCTTTGTAATCTTTAAGATTAGGTTGTGCAAAAGGCTTGCTGTATAACACCTGGTGCAGCAGAAGACCTCATAGCATCATGATAAATGAACATTGGACAACTGCATTTCCCTTGTCTTTGCTAAATTCCTAGCATGCTGCCCACTGAACTATGTCTGAAATGAGCAGGCTTTTAACCAGAATTTGTCTTCTAGGTATGTTCAATTTGATAGCATTAGTCAACTCAAGGTAAGACAGTAACATATCAGCTATCTATGTACTTGTATGATCAACTCCCAAATCCTGGGGAATTTCCTGTGAAATGTTCAGTGTAGACAAAGCTCTCTTATTTGGCATGGATTCAAAATCGGAAGAGGGAAGTGTAACTTCCTGGAATCCTAAGCACATGGTATAAACACCCAGTAGTTCTGATCAGACATTACACTGTTTATAGACCTGAGGCAAAGGCCTCTTCAGAAACCTGAATTTCCTATAAATCCAAATTGCTCTAAGCAGTTATTTTGCAGCCACTGCAAAATTCCCCGTTAGAGCCTCCTGGTGGCCAGAGCTGGCTGGCAGGGAGGTGACTTGATTCTTGGATTTGGAACAGCAGGCCAGCATTTTTTGTTGGGCAAAAGCTCCAGGACTTGTTGCAAGAGAAACTTAGGAGAGCTGATGAAAGAGGTTCCTAGCCTAGTGCCTTGACTAATGAAACTGGGCTAGCTCTCATTCAGCTGTTAAGAGTTGTTTAAATCTGGAATGGCTGTGGATAGGTGAAGGTGACATGAAACTCATCAATGCTAGGTACCTGGTTTTTGGAATTTTTACATATGACAGTTGGTCCACTTAGGATCTGATGGTTTGGGGTGGTTTATTTTGGGGGGTGTGTGGTTTGTTTTGTTTTGTTGGTTTTGTTGTTTTTTTTTTTTAACACCTGTTGCTTTTCCCTGAGTGATCAATGACAGGATCTAAGTGCCTGTTTTCTCTCTCTCCACTATTTTTTTTGTGAGCATCCCATGGAAGGCTGGACTCTGCATGAAGACAGAAGCTGCCTAGTTCCACAAAATCATTGCCAGTTTACCTTCTGAAGCCTGAGAACTACTTGTGGATGAAAACCATTTGTGAGTATGATGAGAATGTCACTTATGTGGGTACTGACAGGACAATGGTGTTGCAGGAGAGTTGGAGCTAAGTGAGGACTGGGTGATGAGTGAATACTCATCAGCTCTGAACTAAGCAAATCATTTTGTATGGCTGTATATTCCATTGGCTCAGTTTGTCTCTTAAGCAAGTTGAACCTTCTACCCTCAACACTTGCATTTGAGTGACAGCAGTTCTGTGGCTCCAGCAGAACATAATGCTCAGGGTTCCCATACTTAACAAGGGAGTTCTGTTATTACAATTGATTTAAACTAGCCTCATTAATTAAAAGAAAAACCAAGCATAAGTAGAATAGGGGTGAGCCTGGGACTATTTTACCACAAAACTTCTTTGTCTTTCAGAGGTGCACAGGGTAGAAGACATGTAGTAACATTTGACTTCACAGTATTCTTTGGGAGCTTTTCTGAAACAAGGACTTCTGGGCACATGAGTGTTCTTAGGCTCTCTGCTTGCAAAATGGCACAACATAGATGTAGGAGCTAGAAGGGGTAGAACTTAGCAAAACTCTGTCCCATTTCTGATGGAGCACATCTCGCAGGCTGATCTGCATGACAGTCTTTCAGATGGATGCCTAAGTTTGAACCAAACATCTGCTATCCCCAGCATGCCAGACCAGTACTATTTGCTGCCCTGCTTATTCCATGGATTTAAAATATCTGCTGTAATAAACAAAAAGAGACTTGGAGGGCTTGCAGATGAGGTTCAGATTATTATTATTATTATTAGCCATTTCTAAAATGACAATCATGTGCTTATGTAAATTTAGAAGGACCCCGAATTATCATACCCAGAGGTGAATGAAGAATTTTCAGTGGTGTTAAGTACCTATGAAGAAAGCCCCTGTCAAGCCTGGCTAATACTGATAATCAGTGATTTGAAGGAACTGCATACTTAGTGTGTGCATGTGTGTTATCTGATTTCTTCTGTCTACATGCTGTGCTATTCATGACTGATTGAAGCTGAAAATATCTTTCCATTGACAAAATCTTAAGCAAAAGACTTCAGGAAATCTAAACCCAGTTTTCCCATGTGGAAGATATTGTTTTACCAGATTTATCAGGGTTTACTGAGTTTCCTACACCATAGCAGTATAGGTTGTTCTGAGGTGATTCTCTCTGAGCCTCCTGAAATAGCAAGTGCTCACTATATTTCAAAAATCTTAGCTGAAGACCAGGAGCTGTAGGTCTCCATCACTATAAATTCCATCAGTCACCAAATGTTTACTTCTCTCCCTGAATTAGGAGAAGCAATTTAATTTGAAAAAATTTGAAGAATCTTGGGAAATTGTACAACCTCAATTTTAATGTCCTTTCACTTACACATGAAAAATAGGATATTATTTTTATTTCCAGATTCTTGTGGTCCTGACAGCTAACTTGCAAAGATAGGTGAGCCATAAGAATCATAAATGAGATTGGATTTTCTTTGGGAGTGACTTCTGGCTTGAAAAAGAGAAGTATATAGTCAAGAATCAAGTCTAGTAAAACTCGAGGTTCAATTCAGTTCCTGACAGCAGCTCCAGAAGGATTAAGAAGAAAATCACGTGCAGTGTAGCAGGCTCAGCCAGCCTGAGACAGCTGGCCTGCTGATACCACTTGTTATGGTGAAATATCCCCTTAGGACACTGGGCCCAAGGACTCATTCCTTCAGGGCACTGGTCAGTGATTCTTTCTTCCTCTGGATGGCTCTTTCAGCCTTACCTGAAAGTGGTCCCTACCATCTTCTGTAGATGCACTGTGACTCTTGCTAGAGTGCATGGGTTCCTGTAGCAATGCCCTGTCCAAATCTGGACATCTGTTTTCTCCTTTGCAAAGAGGGGGGAAGCACTGCACTCACTGTTAGTAGTCAGTATAAAAATGTAATTAGGAAAGAGGAGGATAGTGCAACTCTTCACCAAAACCAGAAACAAACATAAATGGTTGATAGGGATTTGTCTTCTTCTCAAGTTCCTCTTGGGCTTTGAAGGGCAGAAGGAGCTGTTCCACAGCCACTTTAATTAGAAGAGTGATAGGAATCTAAACAACAGGTATTAGATGCAGTAGCTTTGATGCACCATCAAAAAAACAATCTACTTAAAATAAGGAGCATTGCTGAGTGTATGCATTCCCTGCAGTCAGAGCAAAATTTACCCTTACTGCCATGTTGTCAGCTAAGAGGGCTGCTAAGGTGAGTTTAGCACTTCCAGTGCATTAATGCCATCAAGCTGGAAATAAAATGCTCCATCTGAGCCTGTTTTCAGGACAAAAAGCAATCCCTCTGCGCAATGCTGCTGTTTAAATAATGACAAATAAGCAGAATTTAGGTTAATTTACTTTCTCAGTTGAAAGAAACTGGAATGTCTGCATTAATACTACAAGCTGAATTGTCCTGATACCTGCGAAGCTAACTTTGGGCATGAGTTTGTCTGTCCCGTTGCTCACCTGCCCCATAGCTTTGTTCTGCAACATGTCTGAGACTGTATCATGGGCACTTTATGGCAGGGGTGTGCTCTCACAAGTTAGTTTCTTTGGGTAAAGGAAACTGGAACAGACTGCTGAGAGAGGTTCTGGAGTCTCTTTCTTTGGAGATATTCAAAACCCCCCTGGACATATTCCTGTGTGACCTGGTCTAGGGAATCCTGCTCTGGCAGGGGGGTTGAACTAGATGGTCTTTTGAGGTCCCTTCCAACCCCCAACATTGTGATTCTGTGAATGGACAACAGGGAGCTGGATGTGGAGGAGTGCCCAAGAACACTTTAAGGAGATCTGATTATACCATGAGGTGAAGTGAACAGAGGCTCTAATAAGTTCACATATTAAGGAACAACCATGGAGAAAACACATGCTTTGCAAAGGTACAGTAAGGGCCTTTGAAAGACCTACATTTGAGCTGAAAGTCCCTGTGTAAGGCTTAAGACTTTCAAGGTGGGAGGGGAGGATGCATCATGCAAGCTTATTTCTGGGGAAATTGAGATGAGAGCTTCAGGAGCTCTTCTGTCTTTTGCTTACAATCCAGTATCTGAGATAGTTGTGCCCAATGTTTGAGAAGCCTCATAACCAGTTCCCAAACCTGTGCTGTCTGTATTATCCCTGGCATTGCTTGTCTCAAATGTCAGGAAAAAGCAGGGTGCTAAATGCCTCTGAGCTGAATTTCTGGAGAGGCTACACCTCTCAGGTCCTGCGAAGAATTCTCAGGCTGACAGGAAAGCTGATGGCCTTTGACATGTTGCTTCACTTCTTATTTGGCATGTGACCATGGTTATGAGTGAGAGAAACAGATACCTGGGAAGAGCTGGGGTCACCTCATAGTTCTGTTACTCATCTTCTGGAATCAGGCTCTGGCTGCTGTGAGATGTAAGGTATGCTGCAGCCCTCGCGCAGATACTGTAAGGGGAATCCTACCAGCTTGCTGAATTCTTGAGATAACTGTGGAGAGCTCTGCACCTCGTGCTACAGATCACACTGCCTGTCCTCTATAAGAATGGGACAGCATAGCTCTGTGGCTTGCCAGGCTGAGGCTGTGTTCAAGTTTCTCTCTCTCAAGTTTCATCCACTTCCCTGCTCCATTTATGTAGCCTTTACTTGCCCTTCTCAAGGTCTAATTTCATTCCTCCAGTGTGGTAGGGCTGGAAGGATTTCAGGGGAGACTCTGTGTGCTGAAGGTTGTGATCTAGAGAAGTAGTGAGGGCACAGCAGCAGCCTGTGCCTAGCGTAAATAGGTGTTTGGCACCTCTGGCATTCCCCTAGGCTAAAATGTGGTGCTAGGTTGAGAGCCCACACCTTTTGTAGGCCAGTCTCATAGCTTAGAAGATGAATGCAAATATAACCTTTGTGTGTTGTCCCCTGGGTGTCAGGCATACCTCCTGCCTTTTGCTGTCTGCTGGAATTAGCTTAGTGGGTGAGCTAAAAGGATCAGTCCCTTTAGGAGGCCTGGAGAGAGAGCCCAACTGCTCTGGAGGCTTTCAACAGACAACAGAAGGTTCTGTGCATACTAGACACAGCATTCTTAATTTTAGTTCCTTTCACTTGAATTAATTCTTTTTGCTACTTGTGGACTGCCTGACATCCTGGAGTCCTCCTAGGTTTTCTGTACAGTGTTTGAGATGGACATGAGCTCTGGGTGCTCTACAGCTCAACTGATGATTTGTCATGCCAGTGATAACTGCAGATTCGCTTCCCAGGGATGCTTTATCCCTGTAACATGCTCAGCTTCCGCTGGCCCATGATCTGCTACAGGCTTTGAAACTGGATCCTTTGACTGGTTATGACCCATGCTAGTGCAGTGGCTGGTGTGGCAGATTAATTTACCACTCACCTGTTTCTGTATTGCTTTGCTACTTGGAATAGAAACTGAAGATGGCTGTTTCTGAATGAAGCAGATTTCACTATTGATAATGGAAATGGGAAGATTGGACTGCTTGTGAGAATCTCATTTGGTCATTTTGGAAAGTTGAGAAATTTTTATTAAAATCACTGTTTGCTGTTCTGTTCCTTGTAATTTGTGTATGTACCAGGTGTTAGCTCCTGAGAACAGCAGTTTAAGTGTGTGGGAAGTGCCAGAGAGAAAGGTTTGGTGGCTCTAGGGACATACACAGCTGCAGCTCATGCTCCTGCTTTAGGTCAAAAATGAAGTGGGATGCTAGAGTTTCCCATAGCTCCCTGAAATGCACCCTGAGTTTGTTTTGTGGCATTTTTTTCCCCCTTTTCACTAGTTTTTAGGTCTCAAATACTGAAATACAAATGCTACCATACAGAAGTGTAAAAACTGAGGGAGCTCTAAAACATGTTTAAGACTAATGTTAACAAGTGGTATCTAAATTTCTACTCTGCACCTGTGTTCTACCTGATAATAGGTCTCACCATTTTTTAAAAGAGGGAGTAATTAACTATTTCACTTTCCCTTTTCCTTTCTTCCTACCTTCCCTTTAACAGTCATTTTCCATTGCTATTTCTCCTTCCCCCACGCTGTGGCCTGGGACTTCTGCCTTTCACTGGTGGTCAGGCACAGAGGAACAGGAGCAGTGCACTGAAGGGTGTTACTGGGATGTCTTGTTGGTTAGAAGCTGTGCTGTCACTGCATTGAAACAGCCTGCATTAGGTGCTACAAATGAAACTCCTGATTTTTATTTATGCTGATGATCCAGTACTCACATTCATACTCCTTGCACAGATTATGGCTGAGAAAAAAGTAGCCCTTTTTACCCCTAGTCTGATGGAGCCATTTTTACTTGAATTATGAAACATTTATCAGTTGAGCTGCGTTATTCTGCAACTCCTGTTGCACAGCTATTAAATGATGTAAAAATGTACAGACATGCAGAGAAACAGAACCCTGGAGTCATTCTGCAGGTAAACCTAAATGAAAAATGTCTAGGTGTCTTGGACATGGTGTTGATCAGGGATAAAATGATAGCTTGGGTTTTATGGGCAGGTTTTTATTTTCTGGTCAGCCCTAAGACACATGAGCACCTTTTTTCTTTCATCACATTAATATTTATTTCAAATGACCAAAAGCCCACTTTGCTTTGTAAATAAACAGACTCCTACCTTTGAAAACAAGAGCAGTTAGGACAAAGCCATAAGCTTTAAAGATAAGAGACCAGTTTGTTAACAGAGTGAAGTAACAATAGCCGGCTTTTGTCCATTTGAAGTAAACAGTGATGTTGTTTTATGCATGTGGCCATCACCCACATAAACCTGGACAGAAATAAGTCTTTACATGGCAGATCACAGCTGCCAAGTGCTCCCAATTTTTTTACTTCTGAAACATTCAGATTTGTAATGGTGTTGTTAGTACCTTGTTCTGCTATTACTTGTGCCAAGATCTGAGTCTGTTGCCAAGTAAAAGGCGATGAAACAAAAAAGCTCACCACAACCCCCCTTCACCCTGTCCCTCAGAAAAAAAACAAAGCTTGCACTGTTGATTAATCTTATCAGTGCCATGGGTCAGACTTGAGTATCAGGCTGCTTAAACAACTTATGTTTGAAGCACCACCTTTAAAGTAAACATGAATAAAAGGGAGAAAGTTTTAAGCCCTGAATAAACTGAGTTTGCTTTTGGCTTTCTTGATAAACTAATTGATTTTCTATAGAAAACACCTATCTAGCAATTTTCTTCCCCACTATCTGGTGGGAGTGGCTGTACAATGAGAAACCAGTTCCTTGGTCTGGGCTGACTGCTCCAGCTGCTAGGATACTGGAGTGTGCATGCTGGTTCTTTACCAGAAATTTCACTCTGGATCCAAGAAATGTTCACAGTTATGGTTCAGGCAGACAGGTGCTTTCTTTGTGAAAGGTCTGTTTTAATCATTTATTTACTCTTTGAAGTTCTGCCTATCCAGAAAAAACGTCACTGATTTTCACACAGCTCATCAACAGGAAATATGGGCAAGGAACTGGTTTTGTTTATATTCGCATTACTCATAGTACAGGAAATGAGTGTGTCACCATTTGCACCTTTCTGTGAGGTGATATCACAACCACTTCCACTGCTATGGTGTTTAGGTTTTATTATTTGCAGAATTTAAATGTGAAATTCTTACCAATCTCTAATCAGACTCATGTTGACCACAAGCCAAAGTTTGCTAAGTGATCTTTTTTATGACATACAAGCTACACAGTGTTAGGTAGGGGAAGAAAACAAACCAATCCAAAACTAAACTCCACTATGACCAAGACTGGAGAAGTCAGAATGGAGGGGCCCCCAAGAGTGGGTCAAGTCCTGGCTGAGGAGCAGAGGCCTTCTAGTTGGAGACATCTACCCAGCCCCTCTGTGTTAAAATTGTTCGTACACTAGAAACAATAGTTTCTGTAGGTGTACTCTGCCCTTCAGCTCTGTTGGGTAAGGAATAGAGAGTGAGTTCCCCTGGGGATGCATGAAGGGTTTTGATCACTTGTGATCGAGGAAAAACCACCCCTGCACTGTACTTAATCAGCGCTGTGGTTGTGCCTTTTCAACAAGACAAGCTCTGATGGAGGGATGCAAAATTCTCAAGTTCTCTTACCTGCTTTTCAGTGAGCCACAGCACTTGTGCTGCAGGCCAGATTTACAAGCCAGCCAGCTGAGTGCGGCAGATGAAAGGCTAGTGCCCACCTGCACAGCTGCATGTACATGGCTAAATTAAACCTTAGTCTGCTGTCACTGTCAACAAGTGCAATTTATTATTGTGGCGAGGGCAGCCAGGAAAGTGCCTTTTGCTTTTTTTGGGAATCATGTTCTGCATTGCGATGCTGATGACTGTGCCAGAAACGTTGCTTTTGTTATGGCTTTCTCTAGAGGTTTTTTTCTACTTTTTTTTATCCCCCCCAAAACATTTATGCTTCACAAATGAAGCAGTGATCTGGAGTTACTCAGAGCTGCAATCAGTCACGTAGTTTACAGCGCTAGCAGTTGTATGTATGAACTGTAATACTTGTCTTTGTCGTAGGAGGAAGCAGATAAAAAAAATCAACCGTAAGAGGTATTTTGGGACAGACTTTATCCAGATCCTAATGCTTTTTATAGTTCCTCACCTACAGCAAGACAATATAATTTTCTGCCACTTGTTTGGAATCTGTTGAGCTCATTCTGTAGTAACGTGAATGCCAAGTAATAGCTGTGCTCTGATTAGACAAATTTTCGCTGACTTTGTGCAATGAATGCACTAACTTCTATTTAAACTTTAATTATAAACCAGACCATCTTTTCTCCATTTGCTGTACAAGATGCCTGATGTGTCTTCTACTAGATAGTCCTAGTCAGCAATCAGCACCCAGCTCAATCTTTTTTCAAAAGCAGAGTTCGATGCAGGATGCAATGCCAAAGTTGTCAGTGCAAGAAATCAAACTGTGTAATGTTGTGGAGTTTGAAAACTGTTGCAGTTTTCACTTTCCAGGCATATCAGCTGAATCACGGACAACCAGGATTAAAAAGCTCAAGAGCTGTATCTAAAACAAACAAAAGAGCTGCCATATGCACTAGCTAGAGATAAATGTCCTTTTCAAGCCAGAAAGCTGATATGAGGTTAGGCAAAGTCTGAGAGCAGCTAATACTGCAAAATGGCTCTTTATATATGTTGGTACAAGGAATAAGACAATGGAATTCACGGTTGAGGGCTGAAGAAGGAAGGATCATTTACCAGCACCAAAATATTTGGAAAGTTGCCCGTCCATACTCATTCCTTACTTTGCTGCAGGTAGTGCAAGGAAAAGGTATGTTCTTATATTCTGCAGTAAGTGTAAAAGGAAAAAAGTTGATTATAATAACTTTGTGCCTTAATGGGATTTAACATCAAACAATGCCCTCTTCCAGTATGGGAAAGGGTTCCACCTCTGCTCTGCAGGTATGCAAGATACCATGTTTTCATGTGGTTATGTTGAATCCTTGCAGACGACAAAATCTTGGATCTTTATAGCAGGACCACAACTGCATTAGCAATGAATTTATTTATTATAAATAAAAAAAAATAAATAGTTCATAACTTACCATTACAGCTTTCTAAAAATATACATCTGATTTTAATATTCTCAAAAGTTAGTTCTGAGATGTACAATTATAGACAAAATATGCAAAATTTTTTTGAGGACTGACACTATACCCCTTAGAGTCAAAATTAATATAATTAAATACTGCTAAAATCTCTAGCAAGATATTGTTAGTTGGGCATTAAAAAATAAAACAAAATAGTACTATTTAACAAATGGGAGTTCTCCACAGAACTAGCCCTAGCTCTATCTAACAGCTAAGTTTTGGCTACTATAATGAATGGTCATGTGAGATATGAAGGGCATCTGCAAAGCTTTCCTCAAGACCATCAAGTTCCTTGCTAGCTTCCAAATCGCTGTTGCAAGTAATCGAGTTTAAAGTTGCCTCACAAGAGGGTGAAGTGTCTGGGTCTTCTTCAGATCTCACACAAGAATCAGACTCTGTCCCAGCATCCATAATTTTAGTGACATCTTCTGGAAAGTCATCCTTGCTCTTTGTCTCCTTTGCACTTTCCCCGCATGCTAGTGATTCACGTTTGTTCAGTTCCTTTAATGGTAAGTCCATGATCTCAAAGAATTCTTCACTTTTTGTAGCTTCTCTTTGCCTCCGACTTTTTTTACTGGTAAACTCAAGCTCTTCCATTGTATCAAGCTCTTGCAGATCCAGCAAGTCACAGGCTTCCCAGCCTTTGCAGATTTGCTCTGCAGTGCTGCCTGGGCTACAGCCCAGGTCTGCTTTCAGTACATCCAACAAGCGCCGCATTTTCCTCTAGGGGGTGAGGGGAGAAAGGGGTGACACTTCTCCATCCCCATAGTGCCTATGTGCCCTGAACTCAGGGCTTAATTATGACATAAGCAAAGGGAGGCTGCTTGCAATGGAGTGTCTAAATTATACAAGTGCCACCAAACTGAGTTAACTGTTGTCTCTTTTTTGTGACTGTGCTTGTGACTCCTGATCTGCTGTGATCCATAAGTGTGTACATCTCATCTATGGAGAGAGATGCTCCCCACTGGCAATTCTAATTACCTTTAGATACAAATATACCAGTGCATTTCCACTGTACTTTGGAAATACTGCTGAAATAATGTGCAGAGAGGGAGAATATTATTGGTGTAGTACCTACCTCATCCAAACGGTTCTTATTTTCTTCTATATGACACTCAAACAGTTGTTCCAGAACTCTACAAATGGACAAGTAAATTATTTCACAGGAAGAAAACCAACTTTTAACAGATCTACATGGAATTAATGACCTTAGTTTTTTGTTGTCACTTCACAGCTGAATGGAAACACTAAGGTTTCTGCCCAGAAGAAAAGGATGGTGGGAGCGCTGGTCAACAGCCGTCTAAATATAAGCCATCAGTGTGCCCAGGTGGCCAAGAAGGCAAACAACATCCTGAGATGAACCCAAAATAGTGTGGCCAGCAAGACTAGGGAAGCAGTCATCCCCCTGTACTTGGCACTGGTGAAGCTGCACATCAAATACTGTGTTCAGTTTTGGGCCCCTCGCTACAAGAAAGAGACTGAGATCCTGGAGCATGTCCAGAGAAGGGCAAAGAAGCTGGTGAAGGGTCTAAGCACATATCTTCTGAGGAGCAGGTGAAGGGAACTGGGGTTGCTTAGTCAGGGGAGATCTTGCTCTCTATAACTACCTGAAAGGAGGTTGTAGTGAGGTGAGGGTTGATCTCTTCTCCCAGGTAAAAAGCAATGGGACAAGAGGAAATGGCCTCAAGTTGCACCAGGAGAGGTTTAGATGGGAGATTAAGAAAATTTTTTTCACCAAAAGGGTTGTTAAGCACTGGAACACGCTCCCCAGAGAAGTGGCGGAGTCACCATCCCTGGAGGGATTTAAAAGATGTGTAGATGTGGTGCTTAGGGATATAGTTTAGTGGTGGATAGCAGGCTTTTAAGGGAAGACAACATTACTGTAAAAAAAGAGCCAGAGAGAGACCAATCCTGAAATTTCTCAATGATTAATTTTTTTGATTTAGTGTTCGCAGTGATAGCCTTGACATGAGGAACAAAACCAGAATGCATAGACTAGAAAAATAGCTGTGAGCATTACTGACTCAGAGGAAGATCAGAATATTATGTTAAAATCAGACTGCCTTGAAACTGGAATAACAAAAATTCTGTATTAAAAATACTGCAGGTTTTCGGGGGGGGTTTGCTAGAAACTGAGAGTTCTTTATCTGAAAGAACTCATATGGAAAAGAATTTTGGAGTGGTACTCAAATCCATGAATTGTTTCATAGCTTACTGTTTAATTACTGAAAAAAACTTATGATTTAGCAACTGGTGAAACTTTATCTGAAATGGTATGTAATCCCAACAACCTGTGTTGAAGATTGAATTCAGACTGGAACAGGAACAAGGACAGAATAGAGTATCTGTTGTTTGAAAGATTAGTAACTTGCTTTATTTAACAGAACAGATGTTGCAGAGTAAAAGGATTTCTTCTTAGCATTAGTCCACCTAGAGTTCCAGGTCAGTTTCCAACAGAGGCTTTATCTCATGGTACATAGTTACCTACTTTGATCTGCTGCTATGTCTTTCCTAGTTCTCCTTTCTTACATGAAGTAAAAAAGAAAAGGAAACAAAACAAAAGCAAGGGCTGTGTATCTATATATTCTTAAAGGCAAAGAAACAATTACTAAAAACTACCTCCCTTCGTCTTAGAGTCTGTGTTTCTGTCAGAGCATTACAAATTTGGAAACAACTGTAACCTACCTGTTAGAAAATAGCCCAAGGCTAAGAATTTCATTTGTTACATCTTCAATGAAAGCTAAATATAAAAACTCTTCTCTGCAGGGAGAACAGAAAAGCCAATGTTAAATGTTTTTAAATAGAGACATACATTACACAGTACAGTAGGTCCACTCACCTTTATGGAAAATGCCATTAAGGAGATTGTATACTTTTTGGCATCAGCTGCTTTTTGTCAAAAAGGTTTATCAGGACAAACTAAGCCTTTCATTCAGTTTGAATAATCAGAATAACAATAAACACTGTGTAAAATCAGCTTGTTAGAAATGTCACTGATTATTCACCTTTACGCTAACTTTCTGTTGTAGTATAAATTAGCACAGAGATCCTGAGTGAGGAAGTCAGCAAATCTCAGAAAGTATTCAGAACCTGCTCGACATTCACCAAGAAAAGGTTGTTAACTGTGAAGAAAGTGTAAAATTGCAGTTTGATGCTCTGAGCAAAGGCTTCCAAAGGAGCTTCTACAGAATCTGACTGGAGCTGAAAATTGCTAATCCTCAACAGAAGCTCAGAAAAATATGAATGCTTATTTGACAGCCTCCATTCCTTTTAAACAACAACTCTTTGATGTACAAAATCCTTGTTAGTGTGAGATACAGCTTTCACCTCTTTGATCAAATCTCTCTGTGTTTTAGTACCTCTTAAAGCCTTGTTGATGCCAATTGCTCTAAATGGGAGTATCTCCAAAAGTTTGGAGTTCTGTTTGAAAAACAAGAAAGAAAACCCCAAAAAGAAAGATTTCAGTTCTGTCTTTCTTTCATAGCATCTTTCTAAATATCTCAGATATCCAACTGAATTATCCTCAGTCTTAATAAACGAACAGAAAATAAAAAATGAGTACATCTTGTATGACTTCCATTATGTAAAATTTGTCATCCAGCCTGAAAATTGTCAGTTTGGTTCCTTCTGTAGTCAAGAAAGATACCTATAGCTGATCTTTGATACCTGTATTACATCCTTGAAGTTAAGCGAGAACAACCCTGCCCTAAGGCACAAAGAATTAAATGAGTTTCCCAAGGTCCCATGATAAAGCATTACTAGCGTTTCTGAATATAACTCAAACCTCTTCTAAATCTCATCGCATTTCAGAGCACAATACCCTTGGCACTTGATATCTTATTTTGCCAACATGTGCTTTAGAGATTACAGACCAGAAAAGAACTGGAAATGTTTCAAGTATAGCTACTGGATGAGAAGTCTTCTCTTTCTTCCAAAGTCATAATGACTTTTCTGCATTTTTAGATGCACGTGGGCATTTTTAAGTATTATTACATAACAATTCACAGTCTCGTTACTTCTACTGTCAGTTGGGAAAACCAGTTTATTCTAAGTCCTCATATACTGTTTTAAGTTCAGCAATTTTGAGGAAGAGTTTCTAGTTTAATATTCCAAACTAGCAGAAGAATAGTTTAAGCATACTTACTCAGCCTCCACAGTCCTCCTTGCTGAAGACTGCTGAGAATACAACGATGTGTCTCTAATCAAAAAATCAGAGGGTAAGAAAGAGAGCAACATTCTAAAAACCCTTTATACTACCTTGTATCTCACTTTCTTCTGGAGCCATGCTGTGCCATTACCCCACTTCCTCTTGGAAAAATACCCACCAGAACAACCCCAAGCCCTGCCTGCTCCAGTAGGAAAAATCCCCTGCTTACACTTAAGCCCAAAAGACTATGGCTCAAGGGTATTTCTCACTAGATGCAGTGCTTTGGTATCTCAAAAGACCTATGTGTTACTTCAGATGCTATACAGACCTCCACTATCTAAAAGAGTGATTTTTTCACTTGGGAGTACAATTCTTTCCTCAGGGAAAAATGCCTCTGTAAGAAAAGGCCAAAGAGCAAACCAGCAAGTCATGCATGATACTTGGGTCAGCAATGAGGAGAATCAAGTGGGAGCCCTTGGGTTCTGGCTTGATTTCCAATACTGTTCTTTTGGATTGTAAACAGTATTCTAAATCATAGTGTTAAACTTTAAAAAGAGTTTTTAAACTTTAAAAAGAGTGGGAGATACTTCTGGTCTACAATTCTTGCAGGTCACAGATTCAAAAGGCCTAAGAAGCAGCTGTACAGAAAGTAAGAAGGAATTCTTCAAATATTAATTCCTGCTGCAAATATTAATTCCTGCTGCAAATCAGGCACCTTAGGAAGGAGTACGGCAAAGCAGATATTCCTCTCTCAGGCTCATCCACAGTATATCTTCTGTCTTCAGCCTATAACAGAGAGATAAAAAATTTATTATCAGTGCAAAGACACAGCAAATTTTAACATATAAATGAATCTAATAATTATCTGTGATTAAGCATCTTTACAAAATTTATGTCTTTTCTGAGAAACTTTGGGTAAACTGAGACATATGGCAGTAAATGGTCATCAGCTTTCAGATTTGAAATTTTGGTCAGGGGCAACAGGAGATGTGGAACACTTCTCCCCTGACAAGTATGTCAAGGATGAATTCTCTGAAAGCCAGAGGGGGTGGGTGTCACTACCAGGAGCAAAATCTGGTATGCAAAATCAGGAACCAGCACTCTGAATCACATCTCTTGAGCTGCTTGCACAAAACTGATGGAAAATGAAGTTATTAACTACCTCTATTTTAAATGATAATACTCTGAGAGGGCCACTGTAAGGCCACATGATTAACTGCTGTTGCTTTTACAACAGCCAAAGAAAAAATCATATATGAGAGTTTTGAAATTAAATTAGAAGTACTTCATGGAACTGGAGTGAAACTTTCTGAATGATCAGTTAACCTGACCCCTCTTCTATTTTCAGTGAAGCTATAAATACTTATTTTCATATCCCTCTCCTCTAGTGAATAAAGCGTAATTATTTGCCTTTTTAAGCTAAACTTGAAGAATCTGACCCTGTAGCCTTTATTCAGGAAGAAAGTCCACAGAAAATGAAACTTAAATCAGTTCTATATTGCTGTGGCAGAGGTGAAGTATATACTCCAGAAGGGTGTGCTAAGAGTACTCAGATGACTGAGAGATGCATTACCTTCAATGTGATCTTCTGCTGTTCAGTCTTAACTTTTTTCTCAGATGATTTGGCTGCAGATGGAAAGCTATAAAATTTAGAGATAATATTTGATTTTCAAGAAGGCTACTTTCAACATATGCAGGATGAGAATACTACTGCCACTGTGGAAATTTTCCATCAATTTGAATGGGACCTAGTAGTAGAATGTTTTGGACAGTGTAGAATATTTCTGTCAGACTTCCATTCACATAATGAAACTAAGCTATAGTTCACATCAAAGGATGATAACAGTCATACTTAAGTGATCCATTATTTGGCTGTGTATTTACATAGAATAGTTAAATTATCCAAAGTAATTCTTCAGAGTTGAGAACAGAAGCAATCCTATGCATAAAAAGTGCACCAGGAAAATATATGACCCACAGCCAGAAAATCAATAGTTGCAATATGGAGCCAAAGCTATCGTAGTTCCAGTCTTACAAAATTCCTACTTCATTCTAGGACAAAAACTTTAATTGACTTAGGAGTTTAATGCAAGAGAAGAGCATTAATTTTGCATAAATATTTCATATAGGATACATCAGAAGCTGCTGAAATGATAAAAAGACTGACAAGCTGCATTCAAAACTTAAAAAACCAAACCCTCAAACTTTGCAGGACTTATTAAATATATTCATTAACAAATTGGAAAGTATGAGACCACAGGGGCAACAGTGGGGAACTACTTGCAAGCTTACAGTGGTTAATTCTTTAGAAGACAGAAAGTACAACTATACACCAGAGAGAGCAAAGAGAGATGGAACAACTACCCCCAGCAGATGTGAGATCTCATAATTTGGATTTAGTGGCACTTTATATCCAATTTGTACAGATGGAACCAGTTGCTGTAGAGAGGAGACAACAAAATATGCCAGTGAAAAAGGGAAAATCATATATTTTTTTTCCTAGCTTTTGCTAAGGCTTATCTAGAATAATTTCAGAGTAATTATTCTGGTTTTATACCAGTGTAAATAAGAGAAAAACGCTGCTTTTTTGAAGATCCTGTTATGGTAACATCTAAATTCCACATGTTCAAAATAAAGGTTTAATTAATCTCTGTACCTGATCACATCGGTCTGTGTTTGAGCTTCCACATGCTGCTTGCAGTGATTTTTCCTTCGAGCAGGAGTGTAATACCTGTACTCTGACAGGAAAGATTTAGCATCTGATATTAAGGTGCGTGGAGTGAAAGGTTTCCGGCTATTAGTAAAGAATTCAGAGTGCCTGTCTAGAAGATCCCCACTGCATACTTTGGATTTACTTCCTTGACACCTCTGGGAATGACTAATGCTCACAAAAGTATCAGTGGAGCAACTGCATGAAAGTCCAGAGCATCTTCTTGATGTACTTGAAATACTGACACTTGAGTTTGAGGTAGATGCATTAGATGTATTCTGAGAATCTTTTCTGGCATATTTTACTGGACTGGAGTGAACTAAGCCATGCCTGCCATAAGGAGACAGTGCTCTTGAAAGGTACTGTGGCTGCTGAGCACAGGGGAAGAGACCATCTTTGTCTTCTGCTTCCAAAAACCTCTAGAAAAAAAAAAAACAAAACAAGATTTGATCGGTTTGCAAGTTACCAGCTTTGCTCAAGCTGGTACTCCTCACTGTTAGTGTTACCAACTTGGAGCTATTTTCTATGTAAAAACTTTCCACTTTTGTAAAATCAAACTGGTTTCAGAGCAGCCCCAGTCCTAACAAACTTTTAAACCTACTCATTAGAAGTAAGACAGCAATAAGAAAATGGTTTTCTTCAGTAGCAAAACATTGCTGCTTTGTTACGTAATATTGAGGGCTACATCAAACCAGGATTTTTAGTCACTTTAGTCCACAGGCTTAATACATTTTTAAAAGTCAAGGAATCATTCCATTGGGGCAACTTATTTTATCTGGGTATGCTTTGTTCATACCACTTGGGCAAGGCAAGGTAGATATTATCTATAATTAATTATCCTACTGATGAGTTCATAGTATGTATTCTCATCAAGTATGGATTTGTTGTCTGCCTCTCCAAATCCTATTAGCTTCAAAGCTATCACACCCTGGCTATCTTTATAAGATGTCTATTCTGTAAGGGGCATCACTCGCTGATTCAACTTAGACCAGCATGGAGAATACTATAATGTGGTTAAAGACACAGAATAAGAAAACTGTAAGTAACTGTTTATTCCATGTGTGACCCTCTTTGCGCTGTTCACGGGGGATGCACATCTTTGGTAGGGCTGTACAAACCCTGGATGTTACTTTGTGTAATTGCATTCTGCTCCATGGGAAATGTCCTAATTGCTATAATCATACAAACAAACACAATGTCCTCCAGCAGACTGTCAAGTTTCTATTCTATTCTTCTTTGGGTTTCTTAACCCAGCAGGTACATAGGCAGCTGTGAAATTTTCCCTCTAACACTACAGGAAGTCAATAGTGCAAGTAGTCAGCTTACTACAGTTAAACAGGACAGATAACAATGTGCTGAGTTTATGAATATATATACTCAATTTCAGGTAATGGTAAAGAAGTAACATTACTGCTTCTGCTTCTTAACTGCGTGACATATTAGACTTTAAAAATGTACTTCAATTCTCAGAAGCAATCTCATGTTTAATGTTCCTTTAATAGGATACAGTTAAAAGGCTACTAGTTAAGACAATAAACTAAGAGATAAATCAGTAGTGCAGTGGTTCAGGCTAAAATTATGGTCAGCTAGCTCACTCCTCACCAAAAGAAGCGCAATATAAATCTATTTTATTTGGAGATTGAAGTTTTGGTATCAACTTTTGTTAGTAAGAATGCCTACTCATGGTTTTCATTAACCATCTATTTTGTATAGAATGTAACAAAAAAAATTTCACTGATGTGGACAACAATCAAAAAAAAAATGGGAAACCTTACAGCAAAAGCTCATCTATGCATCTCTCCTTGTACAGAGAGGACCCCTGAATCTTCAAAGACAATGTGGAAGAGAAGGTTCAGTAAAACAGATTAAAGCAATGGGCAAGAGAAGTAACACAAAGAAAGAATTTTGATTTCTAAGTTACTTTTTGTTTCTAAAAGAAGTTTAGTTTCTCAACTCAAAAGCCACTGAGATATAAGCTGCCTTATAAAAAACAAATTTTGAAAAGAAAGCTTGCTAAATCTATTTTCACCTAGAAGGTCCAAAAGCACATCTCACTCAGGTCACTGAAGTTACACCAAGATGAATTTAAGTCTTGAAATTATCTTGTTCTGGTATGAAAACGTCTTCCACTAGAATAGTTCATCTGCCATCAAATAACGAGATCAGAGAGACTTTATGAACTGTACTGTCAAGACACAGAAGCTGCAATTTTGTAATAAATGAGCCGATTCTTTTAACTTGAGACAGTTCCATTTATAAGCCACTTCAATATTGCTGTCTGTGCCAGTTCTCCACTGCCCCAACAGAGCAAAGGTCTCTTGTAGTAAGTGACATGCTGCCTTTACAGTTGCTGCTCTTACAACCTCCTTGTACGTCATCTGTTCCTTTCATTACACACTTTGGCAATTAGTTAAGAACTGAGAAAGGCAAGAGAGAAAATTAACACAAATATGTGAACAAGTAAGATCTGTATGAATATAACTGGTTTGAATGCTGGCACCAGTAATAATCATTTTTCTCATTCACAACCATGTTCCTGTAACATTCTTTCATTTTGAATGTGTGTGTGGTATTCAGCTGCATAAAGTGGGATGTTCCTGGTTTCATCAAATACTGTGATGCTATTAATAAGGAGCATTACTGAATGCATAAATGGAAATGTATTAAATCAAACAACCAACAGGGGAGGTGATTGCTGCTATGAAGCCTGAAAGGAAACCTGTACTTAACATTCCTTATGAAAACATTCTTTGATGCTCAGAAGGTTCTTCTGCTTTCTTTAGTCACTTACATCTCATTCTGAAAGAACTAATTCAAGCGCAACATGACTTCAGGCTCTTAATATCCTAATACATCTTTAAATAGAAAGCATCTGAGTAGGCAATTCACACAGGCATGCATGTGTGCTGCATATACAATTAACAAGAGAGATCAGAAACAGTTAATGGTGTTTCCTAATCAGTATTTCACATGCACAAGCAGATGGTTCTTAACAAAATCAAAACATCTCAAAAAACAGGCTGAAAGTGTTCTTGCAATGTCAAGGTAATAGCAACCATACTTCAAATGGTTAAAAGAGAAAATTTACCATCCTGTAGAGCAGCCTTCCTCCAAGTGACTTTTGGAATTGATTAATTGATTTTTAAAATTTCATTAGTGGACAGAAATGCCTATTAGTAAGATTACCTAAATATCGGATATGAAATACTAAGTCTTGCTCAAATAGAGATTTTACCCATGGTGAGCTCAATTCAGGTTTTTTTGCTTCACAGGTAAGTAACATTGAGCTTCATGAAGTTTGACCCACTGAATCACTCAGATGAATGTTTAAAAACTCCTATCAGCTTTGTATACAAAAATAAAAATCTAGGGATTTCCTATGGCTCTAGATGGAATAGTCAGGGTTGTTTTTTTTTTTAATCAAAATACTGTGTTTCATTAAAATCACTGATTATTTTAAAAAAACCAAAAAACAATGCAGTAATGAAATCTAGGAAACCACAACAGAAATTGTTTTCTCAGTTCATTACATATCATAGCAGATTCTCACATTACAGTAACTTTACATTTGTAACTAGATATAACAGATAAAGAACTCACTTTTCTTGTGCATTTAAGCCCTTGTACAAACCAGTCAAAGAGCTGGCCAGTCAGGTTCAAGACACGTTATAGCTATTCAGTTTCACAGTTGGCTCAGTGCATAATAAAATACACTGACTGAATCACAGAGCTTTTGAGAAATGTATAACATATTATGTAGTTTAGAGGAATTTGTACTTCTTTTTGATTTTCCCATGCACAAAACACAGTCTCAATTGAAAAAACTTTCTGTGCTCTATTGCTGCATTAAATAATAACAAATGCAGCTATGTGAAAAATGAAAATGACTAAATAAAAAGTCACCAGACTTACAAGGGGGGTTGGAACTGGATGATCTTTAAGGTCCCTTCCAACCTGAGCCATTCTATGATTCTATGATCATTCTATTTTAAGTTGCAATTGCTCCTTTTCATTTATGAACAGGAGAATGTAATTTATTAGGCTATTTATTCATTTGGAAATACGCACCTCAATCTGAATGAAATGCGAGCCAATATAGGTAAACCTATGTATGTTGTCAGAAAAGCACGTATTTTGATGGTTTAAGTACTATTTTACTTTCAAAATCTGCAATTGTAGCATGTAGTATACTGTTAGATGTGATTTGTATTTTTAGAGTAGGACTGGATACAGAAAAGAGGATTCTCAATTCTTCTGCTAGGAAGGTTAGTGTTCCTAAGAGTTGTGCCTTAGGAAATGGTAGAAAGCTCTCAAGTGACGAGAGAATTTCAGCTGAGATGAAAGCGAGAGAACTGAAGGATAAGTAGAGCTTGAATTTACCACAATCACTTTTCATCCAGATACCTGCTATCTTTGTCAGAAGGCTGACACATGCATTTGGTGTTGTGCACATAGCAGGATGATCCCTGTCTATTTTCTGTTGCTTGAAATATGCCAGCCCTCCATGTAGAGCTGCTGCACAGCAGTAATCGGCTGTTATTACGGGAGGCAAGTTGACTATGATACCTACTAAACAAAATGAAAATATCTACCTTTCCCAAAGAGGATGGCAGCAGCCTTCCACTCTCTCTTGAGCTGGATCGGGAGGAAGTTTTAACCACATTCATCTCTTCTTCATACCTGGCTATCTTCTTTTTCAGTTTCTCTCTTCTTTGCTGGTCAGCAACTTTGGAAAGAGACAAAGATCATCAGATCCAAACTGTAATACTACTCTTTTTTCATCCGAAGCAATTTGAAAATGTCACAGGGGTTTCATTTACTTAGCTAAGTCAGACTATTGAGAAATCTTCCAACACACAGAAATTATAAAAAAATACCCAAATTCTTAGATGAAAAATATTAAGATTTTGTTGGTAGCTCTTCTGAAGTATTCTCATCTCACAATTAATACACCACTATGCAGGAATTCTAAGATCAGTGCTAACAAAGCACTCTGCTCAAAACCTCCAAGTTTCCTCTCAATTTTTTACAGAGAGAACTCCTTTGACTGTACTGTCATCCAGTATTTCAGTAAAAAAATCCATGTTTACTGTTAGCAAATTTGACATGTATAAAAACCATGCTCACACCACAGAAAAATAGGGAGTAGTCTCCCAAGTACAAAAATCCATGGCAAAACATGCAAGTTCATGTCAAGAACATAAAAAAATAAAGATGAAAACTATGACAGGGCAACTGTCAGATCAGATGGGGAAATTATCTGTCTACACTGGTCTACAGTCCAAGGCCTTGATCAGAGTCCATGCAGCACAGAAGAGCAGTTAGGCATCTACACCATCAGATAAAGAGAGAGGGCTCTTTATGCGTATAGATGAGTAAATTTTTTATGTTTGAGTTCATTATCAGTCACATCTGATACTTGCCTAATACAATCTGAAGTTTTTGTACACTGAGAGCACCCACTTGCCATAAGTGATGTTCACAAAGTAGAAACATCCAAATGAGGTTGATGAAAACCAATCATTTCATTTCCAAATGGGAAAGAAGAGGGTTTATATAAGCAAGCACACTTTTGACGTCTGTATACACAATGAAACCTGTTTTTACTCTAGAATACATTTCTCATCCACTTAACACAGGCTCAAGTCTATGAATGTTTTTTTTTGATACAGACACACAGACAGAAAGGCCTTTGCAGATTTCTTCTTTGGTTCCATAATGTACTTATATCATACTCTGGTAAACTCCTATCTTCACACACATACACACATAGTACTATACTTAACACGTGAGAAATGTAAGTACCTTCATGGATTGGTGTGGCACATTCTTCTAGACAGCTGAGGACATTTAATCAAACTTCAAAATATATTCATCTGTGCACATTAACTCTACAGACATGTTAATCTCTAAGAATTATTAAAGTATGTGTATTCAATTTATTAAATATTTTAGTCCCCTTTTCAACTAGAAAGAATTCTTCCAGATGCAAAATTCTTGCTCTCATTCCTCAAGGAAATCCCTCTTTGCCTTTCTTTCAATTCTTACAATTGATACATAAAATACAAAATAATTCCTTTTATGCTTTTTGATTTATTCAGCATATTCCATTAGAGTACTTACAGTATCAAGCTGCTTTTATTACTGGAAACACATTAACTGAAGTTAAGATATGCTAAATTCTACAACTCTGAATTAAAAATATGCCTTGTATATAATCTACCATTCAGTAATTAAAACTAATTATTTTTCTTTCTACATAAAATAATAATTATTATGTGGCTACTCTAAATTACTATTATTTTTAGTTGTGTTTGTTTCAGAAGTTACAGATAAGCACTCAAAAATTAGCTACACCTCATAAGTTTTTTATGTTTGAGATCAATAATGACTCACACTGAGCCAACAGAGAGCATCTGCATGCGCACATGCATGGGAGCCATAAAAACAAAAGACTTGCCTACTGATTAGGTAAAATGGTGATGGCTAAATTGTACAAAGTACCTAGGGTAACAATGAATGAAAGAACTATACAAAGCAAAAATGCAAACCATACAGATGGATGAGTATCTTATTTTCTAAGTGTGAGTAGATGCCTGAAACAGAAATTTCCTCATGATCAAGTGTTTAGGTGTAAAGCAGGCTTATCTAAGACAAGACAGGCTTAATCACTTTACTGCATGTTCTACCCAAGTACCATGGCTGAACAGGAGCATCTGGGCAAAGTGCAAAGCAGTGTGAATATTATTATAAAACTAAATTCTCTTATTGTCCTTATTCTACTCTTCACAGGATAATGTGTGAGATCTAACATACATGGACAGACTCCTCCTCTACTACTGGCCATCAAAGCTAAAAAAGCCAACTACTACACACCTCCTCCAGGACTCTGTGCTACAACTCTTCTCAGTCAAAGCATGGCTTGTGCCCACGAGGTAAAGAAAGAAAAAACAGTATGGATGTCAGAATGATCCATTGGGACTACTGTCACCTGTATGGGAAGTATGAAGCCTTTGCCTCACACCGGTCATATAGTGAGCTTAGCTCAGCTAATGTGTGTTCCCAAAGTTATAAAGTCACTCACGTGTACAGAAAGACAGAGCAGACATATGTAAAACAGAATGGCAGAAAATCCCAACAGGGTACCCATCTTGTTGGCAAATTTGGGAATTTTCAGGCTAGATTAGCTGTAAAAGCTAGGAACTGTGAAATCAGCATAGCAAGAGATAAAGAAATCCTTCTCAAAAACAGTTAATGTAGCTGTAAACAGACAGCTAAATGTAAGTCAGGACAGCCCTGAGACAGCAAGTAACACAGACAAGGGTACAGCTACAGATACAAAACCATGCATGCTGCCTACTTCTCATTACTCCGTATTTTCTTTCCCCAGGCAAGGACTGGGGAATCCAGTCTTTCTATTTAATTTTAGTCAGACAGAAAATGGTATCATAAAAATGGCCTGAACCTTTGAGGCACTAATTACATATTACAGCTGATGGGAGCTGAAGATACTTAAGGCTGCCATATGTAACCACTTGTCCTGCAGCTGTGAATATATTAAATGCAGAAAGAATGAGACTAGCATTCAGGAAAAAGTATGCAGTTTTAAAAGGGAGATTTATCTGTTAATTGGACAGGCTGCTCACTCTTGAAGATATCTTCTGCTTCAAATGAATCACAGAGATAGTTTCGTTAATTTTCAGTGAGGTTAATAAACTACCTTTGACAAAAGTACCCTTGGCATACTGTTACATATATAACAACTGCATTTATTAACAGGTACTTTGTAGTTTCACTGCAAGTAGCTTTTACTGTATATTGGCTCCAGAAACATACCACATTTGTAGAGTTAAATATGTGAAAAGTTCAAGACAGTAAGTATTGTGTGACAAATAAAAGAAAACCACTGTTGTTGTTTTTTTTCAATCTCTAAAAAGGGAAAATTAAGTTTTCAGGCAAAAAAAATGCATTCTATAGATCCAAATAACATGAGTCCCTTTTAAAGCCTTATTAGGGACTTCTAGAGATTAATTATATCTCATGAACTGCTGTGCTCAAAACCACCAGTAAGATTTATAGTATAATAAAGAGAAGTTGTATTAGAATATAAACAAAGTGGTGACTTTTGCATATAAGACAAATTCAGAGTCTGTGAAACTAAATTTTGTAACTTATTACACTCACCCCATGAATCTGTTCTCTTAATTCTGTTGGCAGTGAGAGGAGGCACAAGAAAGACCAAGAATATTAGAACTTAAACTGCAGCATTCTTTCATAAAGAGCTCCCTATAAAATGCTGATCAAGCTGTCACAGAAGTAACACTTTTGCCTAGGCAAATGCCCTTCTCATAGAGTACACCACACTTCCAAAGCAGAGATCACATTGCACTTCCCTGTTAGAATACTCCCTCTATTGGCTTCATTCATTTTTCCCTTAAGCCTGGGCTGCAACATTCTCTAGACATATACTTAGAGTTATAAAATAAATATCATAAAGCTGTAAGCAAGAAAATAATCATACATACCACACTCATAAGCAGCTCAAAAGCTCTGCACTTATAAGGACAGTATGATTTGGAATGCCAGTGGTTGTCCTTTGCTCTGAATTTCCAATTGCTAAATTTATCATATGTCACATCAGAGTACAACTGGCAGTTAACCTTCAAGTTATTTCATTATTGATTTAAATAATCCATGGCAGAAAAATAAATATTAAGTTAGATTTAAATTGAGACCAGCTTGCAGAACAATGTATTTCAAAAGAATTGTCCAACACTGGACACTTCTCCATTGTATTTTTATATCAGCTGCCTTTGCAATAACACACTTCTGGTTATTATTTCCCTTATGAATTCTCTTAGATAAACAATGCAAATATCAACTTCATTTCTGCTGAGCTTGAAGAGCCTGCAGTGACCATAACTAGAGTGTTCAGCAGATCAGCTGGTGATATTACATCTGCAAGCAAGCTCTTCCTTCTGTAAGAACTTTTACTATCAGCTTCCTAGCTCTACAAAAATCCCCAAAACACCATGATTTAAGCACCTGAGATCTCATAAAATGCAAACTGAAGTTTGCCACTGGGTGTGAAGTTTGGATTTCTCCTAAGTTTAGATCTAAATTTCTTAACACAGAAATTTTAATTATCATAACACTATGAGATGATTCTGCAGTCTTTCTTCACACCCACTATCAGCAGCACTGTTTTCTCAAATAAAGGAGGTATCAGCACAAAAAAGGGTGACAAAGGATTTATGAAAGGCTTGATATTACAGCCTGGATTGTATCACACAAAGTACTGTTTGTATGGGGGTATTGTACTTTAGAAATGTGATACTGCTTGGCAAAGCTACTGATAGCAAAAACTGGCCATTGCTAAAGCTTAGAAATAAAGCCTAACAGTAAGACATGAATCCTTCAGAGGAATTTCAGGAGAGGCTAGAAGCAGATTACCCCAAATCCATCCAACTCATACCAATTCCTCATATGACAGACATCTCATAGCTACTTCTGACAGACATACGAAGAACACGGCAGCCTATACACAGTCTACTGCACAGAAATAGTGGAACACTGCACCAATGCTGAAGAAAACTTCTGAGCCTGTTCAGGTAAACTTCCATTTCTGCATCCTAGAAAGAGGTCCATCGGGCTTCTAGGTAGGCTTGGACAGTGGATTTTGTCTCAGGGTACCACTGGGGCAGCCAGAAAGGACAATTCAGACATACTGTACTGAGCTAATGCTGTGAGTAAGTGGAATGTCTAATTTCATCCCTGTTCTCTGGTATGCTACAGCTATTTTGTGATTCTCAGTAGTAGTGGAAAATGGTATAAAAACAAACTCCCCAGTGGATAGGTGGTACAGCTGGGTAAATTCAATTAGAATTCAGGGACACATTTTCAGCAATAATGATGACCAATCTCCGAAACAACTGCAAAAGGAAATTATGTTTTGTCTATTTCTTGATCTTTACAAGTCGAAACTGGAGGTCTTTCTTTTTTATGTGCTTTATTTAACATATTCAGTACAGTTGTCAAATTCCATATGGATGGATGAAATTTTTGGTCTGCTTAACTCATGATGTCAGACTAGGTGATCTAATGTCTTTTTGATACTATAAATTCTGTGAAAAATGTACTTCTGATGTACTGAATACACATCTAAATGAATTACCTCTCATAAAATAAAAGGAAAACATTTCTGTAGAAGAAATGTAAATCAAATAATTATAATAATTAACAATATAATAATTAATAATTAAATTAAATTAATTCTGCAAAATGAAAGTAAAATTACTACAGTTAAAAGTACAGGTATACAAAGATTTTTTTTTTTTTGTTACACACTGAATTTCCCTGCTCTCTAAAAATTCAGATTTGATAAATATACTACCATCTTTACAAAGACATACTTGTACTCTGAAAACATACACATCAGAATTATCTGAGTGTCTGACTTTGAAGAATTTATATTAGCTACTTATAACTTTCATTTTCAGAAATGCACATGTAAGGACAAGACTAATAGAAAAGTTAAGAATCAAACATAGGGAAATTTTGTCAAAGCTTCCTGTAAAACAGCAGCAACAACAAAATATGTAAGATAGCTTTTCAGAGATCCCTGCTTTTTGTAGCATAAAGGGTAGACAGATGTAACTTAAAATATGTGATCAAATGAAAAAATATATATACAGAATTATGTAAGAACATAAATTTATTCATATTTCTGCTTAAACTAACTTCTCAAAAACTGGAAAACCAACATTACTGATCAGTCTGAACTGTTACATCTCCCCATCACTCAACCCCCTCCCAGGTATTCCAAGTTCCATCAGGCTAAAATAGATTACTGGTGGTAACTTCTCAGAATACACTTTTTTATTGCTTCTCTTTTCATCCCCTAGTATCAAAGAGACCTGCATTCCCAAGCACACTGATCACTGAGTTCAGGCTGTACTATCAATATGCCCTGTGGAAAAACCTCTAAACATATAACATATGGGTTGAAAAGCTAGTACTGATAGAAACCAAGCATGTATAGCAGCAGCTGTCTTGGCATAGCTTTTGTCAAGTTTTCTGGCACAAATTCCACAACCACAGACTTCTAATGGCCACTGGCATCAATCAACATGCTTGGACTAATTCTGAACACAGAAGTTTCACATTTCAAGAAGTTTCACATTTTAACAACTATTTTAAGTCAACAAGGCTGATCTAATACACAAGAATATGCTTACTGCTAGCCCAGTGGCATGGCAGCTTGCCTATTTTGCTGTCAGTTAAGATACTAGGAAAAGAACTGTGGAAATTAAATCCACTTTAAGGACAGAACACATTCAGTTGGCCAGGGAGAATGCCAACTACAGTATCATGTTTAATTCTTAAACACTAATGACTGATTCATGGCAACAACCCCAAAGGGAAATACTCACCTGCTATTTTAGCAGTGCATGAAGTATATTTTCAGGGGATGTTTTTTAATGCTACCTACAGGAATTTTGTATTGTAACCCTATGCTATTAATAAATCTTAACATTTCAAACTGAAAATTTACCCCCTTCCCAAATCTCTTTTGAAATAAAGAGGGAAAGGAAGCCTTATTTGGGATGAAAGAAGTAGTAAGACAAGGAAGACAAAAAGAAAAAAAGGTAGTAATATGCTCCAGCTGAGGCAATAAGAAGCATAGAACTACTGGAAGAATAAAGGTGTAAACCCCTTGACTACAGAGATTTACCCAATATTCGGTCATATTGATGTTACAACTGCATGGGGATAAATTGTGTATCCCATCTCCAGCAAGAAAAAAAGAATTGGGTTTGAAAGCACTCTAAATATTATTTTCCCTTACTTTATTCCTTGGTACATTTTCAGTATTCTTACTGCCTGAGCAATTGGCTGTCATCTCCACATAGCCTGTTTCACAAATGACACAGGAAGAAAACTATTCTCTAGTGGATTGCCAGAGATGCTACAAGCATTACCTTGTGTAGAGCTTAATACCTGAATACATAACATTTGCCTGTGCTATTATTACAGCAGAGAAATCTGTAGTTCTTGATGACAAATGCATAGAACAGTAGGAAAAGTCCCAACCACTCTAATTTTAGATATGAAATAAATTGAAATAATTTTCAATTTCATTCTAAACATCTAGCATTTAAAATAACAGTGCAGTTACCAGATAAGGGATGTCTAAGTAGCCTTAACCTTAAATACCTTGAAGGCAGTGAGACCAATAATGAAGAATTTGGAAGTAGAGGCATCCCATGGAATTATCCCGTTGCTAAATCTGCATAAATTTCAGCCTAGGTGGCAGAGTTTCTTATCTGTTTGTTAACTGATCTCAGTCAGGTGACAAAACATATTAGGGACATCAGGTCAGAAAAAAAATATCTGTTACATGCATACGCTGGGTAGAGATAGTAATCCTCAAAGATTTTTATTATGAAAGAATAATCTTAAATATCTGGAACAAATGCATACACGAAAATCCTGGACCTATTGCAACTGAGTCATTTTTGCCATTGACCATTATGAAGCAATGTCAACTTATACTCCACCATCCAAAACTTGCCTGTTAAAACCATAATTACCAAGATAAATGTTTTCAAGTAAATTCAGTTCTAATCCTGACAGTGTTTGGATTGGACATCTGGAAAAAATCTTTTAGCTATGTAGATACTGCGACACTGGAACAGATCACTCAGGTTGCAGAATCTCCATCCCTGGAGGTTTCCAAGACTTGACTGACTGTTCTAGTGCTGGCAGAAAGCAGGAAGCTCAAGGAGGACTAAATGACCTCTGAAGGTCTTTTACAATCAACATTTTTATGTTTTTATGAAGGCAGGTACATGACAGAAGTTGAGCTTTCAAAACAACAGGAGAAATTACAATGCATACTGACTGAGCTATTGACGAGAAACCACTAGATAGGAAATGTATGAACCAGTGTGTCTCATCTCCACTGGGTAGAAATAACCTCTCCTGAAACTGTAAACACAACCAGCAAGCAAGCTATATAACTTCCAGCCTTGTGTCTGGGCCTAGTGCTGAACTTCAGTGAAGTCAGATGTTGAGACATTTTTCTGACTTTTGAAGGAAAAAAAAGGGAATATTCAAATGCAATAAAATAAATGTTTGCAGCATTTTATGCAGACAATAAAAAATTAAGATTAATTTAATTTTCAGCACTGCAAAGTAAAACCACTATGCTGGAATAGTCTAATAAAAAGATATTGTTCACAGGTTTGATTTATTACTTTGCTTTCTATCTTTCACTTGGCACTCATTTTTTTTTTATTATTAGAGAACATGAAGCAACTCACAAAATACAACCTGAAAGCTGGGGCAGAGACATAAAACTGTCTTGAGAAGCCACTTCTGTGGAAAAACCTAAACCAAACCAAACCAAGCCCCATTATTTATTGCTTTGTTGAACAGATTTTTTAAAAAAATAACAAAAGCTCTAACCACACTGGATACTCAGCTCCAGGAAACTGAGAAGCAACATCAACATTTCTTCCAAATGAATCCTGTGCTACTGACTAGGATCCTGATTCTTGAGCTGCCATGCTCAGCTTCACTTTATGAGCTAGCTCTATTTTGGGAATATTATAAATTATAGCTAAATAACAACTAGCACTTCCAAGTCTTAGGCTGGAATAACAGTAGGTAAATGGAGGAAACTTTTTATGAAATTTTTGTTTTCCTAGCTTTCAAGTTACTTCATTTGTGAAAAGGAAGCATCTTCTAGGCCTGTGTTGATTGCACGCATGTTCTAGCAAGATAAAACACAGCAGTAGCTGTTTCCAGCCTGGTTTAAAAAGAAGTGAAAGAGCAATTTAGTGAGGACTTAGCACACCAATTGTATCCAACAGATGGGTAAAAACAAAAGCAGCAACCAAGCTGAAATGTTTCCATCACACCTTGTATAGGAGATTAATGTGTTGTCTGTGACCAGGACAGAGTTACACAGTCAGACACTGGTCTGAGTAAGATGAACTGAAAGAAACATATTGCACAAAGCCTTGCCATCTGAAATGGAAATTTCCTCACTAAAATGTACACCTGCTAATGTTATGACAATCATCAGTTAAGGTATTGTTGCTGTGTCACAAAACGAATTCATCACTAAGGAAAACTCATTCTGGTACAAAACACACAAGCTATCAGCTCAGAAGCATTTTATCTGTGAAGACAGCAGACTCTAAAAAAAAAAAATCAGCATTTGTTGGTGTTGAGAAAGACCCAAGACCTGAGTATGGTATGGAAGGTATGGAAGAATAATTGTTAATTAGGCTACCCAAGAAAGATTCTAGCAGATGCACAAAGAAAAGCTACATTAGGGTTTTATTGCACTAACATATAGACATAAATTTTCTTTTTACACCAACCCTGTACTTTCATGCTTGTTTCAAAGCAAATGATAGAGCTGAAGCATGACAAGGAATACTTTTTTCAGATGACTCTGCAGAACAGGTTATTTGAAATTCCTACTGCAGTCTGCAGACTCTACATATCCCTGCAGTACTGTTGTTGCTTGTGCTGCACCTTTTAAAAACAGGAAAAGGCAAGCCCACATAGAGCATCTCTGATCCTGATGCAGCTTGTCACTTAATTTAGTCTCAGCTCATTATGCAGAATTACTGAAAAAAAATCTAATGAAATTGAGTCTTGCAAAAGGAGACTGACTTCCTAAATCAGCTCTACTTACTCTGATCATTTTACAAGGCACCATGTATCACTGTGGTCTGACTGGATTTGAGACTAACCACAAAGCATTTTTTCCTCAGAAGATCTATCTTTCCATTCTAAAGTAATACTGAATTTTTTTCCAGTACATCACCAGTTGTAACTAAATATTGATTGGAGAAAAAAAAAAAAAAAAGAAAACCAAACAACAAACTTTCTCTAACTGCATTAGTGAAAAAGACAGGCAACCGAAATACACCTTCATTATTTTAACAGAGAGCTGCTATTTATCCTCCCTAATACACTTCATTTAGTATTCTGTAAGTCAATGATTTGAAAGTACTGCTGTTCAGCTAACACTATGAAAGTGAGGCTACAGTACTGGTATCTTTAAACGGTGTTAAGATACGGGACAACACTCAGAAAAAGTAACTGCAGTTTAATCCAGGCTGTGAAACTGTGTGCTTGTAACTGCCTCTGTTTTCTGTGAAATGGAATGCTTCAGTCTCAGTCTCCTGGTGCCCACATTCCCAAAGTTGTTCTTGACCTGTCACTAGTTAGGTCTCTTCTTGGAAGTTCAAGCTCACATCGTATCAGAAGAAAGGACAGAGAAAATGCTGAAATTCTCCTTGCATGCTCCATTAATTGTGCAGATGAAAAGAATCCTAAGCAAAATTAACTGTGATCCTAAACACAAGTAATCATTAACAGATTAGGTCCATCTCACTAGCATCACACTCACTGCAGATGCTTATATAGCTGAAGCAGTATATGAAAAGCTGAAGAAACAAGCAGATACATGAATGCCATATTAAAGGTCATATTCTATCATTACTTTTGTACTCCTCTAGCTCTTTTTTGTGAAGTTAAATTTTACAGAGGCTTTTGTAGAATTAATGTATCTCCAATACTTACGTTTGATGCTGGTCAACCTACTTTTGGGCACTGAACAGTCTACAGCTGCTGAAAAAAGAAACAAATACGAGTGATTCAGTATTTACTTAGTATTTTTTGTGGACAGGAAAAGTACCAATAAAATAACACAGAATGAAAACTAATTAGAACACAACAATTTTTCTCTATTTTAAAATATGCTTGTTATTGTGTATTTAAGGTATTAGATTGATATAAATACAACAGAGAAGTTTTGAGATAAAGTTGTTAAAACACATATTTGAAGATTCCTTACAAAAGGTTTCTATACACTTTGTGCTGATGGCACTTAACTGCACACCTGAGGATACTGAGTATGTTACATGGCAGAGACATTACAGTACATGTGTGCATGGACTCTAGCAGAATCTGATGTCCCAGTGTACCTCTCTTTAAAGCAGACATTAAGAAAAGGAGGGATGATGAATCAGCAGAACCACTTCCAAACCCCTATTTCTGATAATACCTAGAAAAAGAGCATACAATATTTTGGGAGGCATTCAACCTTTCCCTCATAACTCATATCCTAAAAACTTTAATGCATTTTGTTTAAATTCTCAGGACATCCTGTTAAGCCCTAGCATTAGTATCTCTAGGACTGAGATCCTCAAGACAATTTTATGCCATAAAGAATAAAAATAGACTGTAAACTATAAACAAAACTAACAACTTTCTACAGACTTTTCTTGGCTCTGTGCATAATACTAACTTTTTAAACACAGTTCCTCATACTCCTTATATGACCTTAAAAAAATAACTTTGGCTGTAATAAAGGCGGGGATTTTTTTCAATTCTAACACTGACAACAGGGTATTTTCAGTTCACAGTGAGTCAACACGCATTTCTAAATCTGAACAATTTTTTACCGGGGCTTCACCATATTTAAGAAACATACAAACATATACAAGTTCAATAAGCTTTTAAGTTCCAGATTTCAAAATTTCATTTTGTCTTTTGATAAATATAAGTACCTTTTAACACTAAAATACATGAAACAAATAATATACATCAGCACATTTAATGCTCAGTAATACAGATTAGTAACATGATTTTCTCATTTGCAAACACATGGGGCAATTTTTGAAGTCCTTAAAATTATCCAGTGCCATCGACTGAAATACAAACAAAAGATAACGAATGTTTTAAAGTAAGAATAAAAGAAAAGACACAGTGGCCTGAGTTTAATTAAAAATTAACTAAATTGGTATGCTTCCTATTGTGGTTCTCCATGATTTTCAGTTCAGCATATTATTTCATAATTCATTATTTCATCAAAAGAGAATGAAGAGAATACAGCACAAAATAACCTGAAATTATAGTAGTATCTTTGCTAGCAATTAAGGAAAATGTTTTCATACAAAGCTTCACATTCCAATAATATGATAGTATTATTAAGTAGCAGCCATAGCTCCATGCTGACATCAGTCTGAGCTTGAAACAAGGAAAAAAACTACACTTCTTACAATCCAGTTCATTCCCTTTTGATGTGAGCCTATTCTGAAAGAATGAGCTAAGTCTGGGGGTAAAAAAGTTAATCCATGTATGCCGTTTTTACCTTTAGCTGAAAGGATTTTGTTATAATGAAACACCATGTGATCTCTGATCGCGTATTGGCTTGTTAGACTTTGAGAGGAGTCAATGCAGAAAGCTGTAAGATCAAAATATATTTACACATTACGAAGGCAGTCACAAGAATACTAAAATTTTAAAGTTGTTATCTGCAATTCAAAGCTACGAATTTTAAGTTGGTGTGTTTAACTTCTTTGCCCAATGGCATTTTTCTCTAGCAGATTCTATCACATGAAATCATCCTATCTCCTTTGGGGTTTTTTTTGTTGTTTCCCTCCCCCCACCACTGAACCATTAACTCAATAAATAGCTACAGAAGTGGTTGAACTTGGATTATGAAAATGTCAGAATGGAAACTTCTTGTTTCTTCATTCTATGTTCTTTTGAAAAAAGCATCTGAGGTGGCAGGACAACACAGAAGCATATACCAGCTCATGTAAACTACTGACTGTAAATGAGTATGTTTAACCTCAAGGGTTCTTTAAAGCAGTAACCAAATCTAGATTCCAAGTAATACAGATGTGACATATATATATGGATAACTGTTTCTAGCTAGCAGTACAGTCAAGGCAAAAATCACTCCTCAAAACTGCTTTCAGTAGTGCATATTAAATATAAGTACTACTAAACTTCACCAATCAGGCTGAATGCAAAGGTTTTAATTATAAAAACATTTTAATCATAAAAGCAATGAATTCGCATAAAGGGAATCATGTCAGCCTTCTGATGAAAGCACATGTGCTACTTACCATTACTCTTGGTGCTCAGAAAGCACATGTGTTACTTACCATTACTCTTAGTGCTCAGTTGTCCTTTAAGTGGACTCGCTGGACCACATCTGGGAATGCCAACAGCGGGGTATTCACTCACTTTAAAAAAGCGTCAAACAAAAGAAAACACATTAGAAAAAAGAAAATGTGTATTCTGACAGACAACATAAAGCAGAGGATCCTTCCCCAAAGAACTCATGAACTGCTGTAGCAGACTTTTTTCACAAAGGAAGGAAATAATATTTAAATGTTACTATTACTGAAGTACAACAGTGTAGTTAAGTAACTTGATCTAAAAACCAAGACACAATGATAGTACTTGCACTGATTCAGGGAGCTAAAAATCAGAAGAAACCATTAGATCACTTCAGTCTGAACTTTACATTAGTCATTAAACTGAACAAAGGTATGGCCACAGTTTTGTACCTAAGCCAACCTCCCATTTATTTCTCAAATTTTATCATTATGTCAAATGACTAATATGAAGAATATTCTGTACATAGACAACGATTGTGGTTAGCATTTGTTGCAAATAAATATGCAAGTTTAACAGACTGAAGGATTATGGTTGTGTAAAGATCACCCTACCAATGGGAATGCACTATTTCAAAAATCTGTTGAATTTGGTTTGCCATTCAATCTTCTGGCAGTGTGACAAACTGGAAACTCTATAGACAAGTGTAGATGCTGACAAAACCTAAACAACTAGTTCTTCTGAAAAACAAAGGGATGTGAATGAAAAGTTCTACCTCTCCTTGAAAAATAATGCTGTACTGTCAGGCTCACAACCTCTACCTGTTATGTAACCTACAATTTAAAAATCTGCACCTGAATTAATTATCTGCACCATTTTTAGAGATATTTTAACAGAAGATACCCTATTTCTATAAATACTAGTGTACACAAAGCATTCCTTTAAGGTTTTCAAGACCCTGCTTAAAATGTAAAGCTAAACAAACAAGACTCCTTAACAGAGTAAATATACCACTCTTACTTAACATCAATTATAAAACCATGCAGCCAATTTCTACAAATTTATTATTACTATCAAGGTCCATATGGTCTTCCCACTGCCATCCTACTTCTCATCTGTCAATTCAAGAGTCTGCAATTGCAATCTAACAACTGAAGGCACTACATCTCTGGGGCAGTAACTCTACTGCTCTGCACTTACCAGCCACCTCCAGTTTTCCACCCTTTACTGGACAAAAGAGTAAGCTGCACCTATCCAAGATGAGTGGGAATCTCTTCTCACCGGCCTTCATTTGCATTGACAATGGCAGACACAATTACAAACTGACTCAGGAGTGCAAGAAGCCAGCATGCTAAAAGATCCTTAATGCTACCTCTCATGGCTTCTTACCTCCTGCATACCCAGCATCTGGCTTTCCAGGACTTTTGTTCTTTATTTCCCATGGTTCTGTAGTGTCTGTTAGAGTACTACGGCAACTACCACATACTTTAAGTGCAACAGCATGATGCACAACATGGTTAACATGGTGCCTGACTATTAATTAGTAGACTGCAGCAAAACAAATGATTCCTTTAACAATATTATAGTATCTTTTCCCCAAAGGCCTTATAAAAAGTCCTAATAAATTTCAAGTGACTAGAATTAGTTGGGAAAGCAACAAAATGTTTCTTGAGAAACTAAATAAACATAAATCAGGAGCATTTGTGGAAATTCGCATAGTACCTTCTTGGGACTCTGTTGTGAAATCATACTAAATGCAGATCAATAAACTCAATCCCCACTCTTATGAAGCCAAACAAATATTGACACAATTCTGAATTAGCTAAGGATTTCGTACTTAGAAAAGTCAGTCTTTCTACAGTAGCTTTACAGTATTACAGGCAGTGTCCGCAATAACAATACTCCCACTACTCTTTCCTATGACGTTGCCAGACCAGCAGTAGGAAAGGGACAAGGAAAAAATATAAAGATAACAACTGTTTAAAAATATTAATATTCCAAACATACAGCAAGAGTTCATTACAGTTAGAGTGACTGTCCCCACAATGGTTTCAAATCTTTGTCAATAATGGCCTTCCTTCTTGTTTAAGAATTCTATTTCTCTATCTTACATTACTACATATGAGTAGCATTCAGCGTCTAGCTGGATACCCAGCCTGAAGCTAGCTCATGACTTCCTGAAGCTAAAATGTTTATGTGTTTAAAGAATACAAATCTCTGGAAGGATCTGAATGTTACATTAATATTTTAATTTTTATAATATTAATAATTTAATAGATAAAAGTTTGTCCTAATGATAACAAAAATTAAAAGTATACACTGGAAATCTAGATTATAGCAGACACCCGAGAATCAGAAGGGTTTTATTCACAACTGGTTGAAATAACTTAAATATTCCAGTATCTTTTGTATTTCAGAGACAAGTTATAATTCAATAAACACATGTTTACAAGACCAACTCTAACTCATTTTTATGTGACAGAATAATAGAAAGGAAAGCATGGGCATCTCAAAAATGCAGGAACATTGTTATAATGACAGTTGATTCTCTTCAGGTAAGCCAAATGCCTTTCCCCCGAGTTAAAAATCATCAGAGACACTCAGAAACCTGTTGCTTTTACTGTCTTCAGCTGGAGATGCATCCATCCAGCCCTACAAGAAAACCATTCTATTTTGAAATGTTCATTGCTTTGCATCACCAGCAGATGGCACATGGATAAAACTCCACAAAAACAGAACTGCTGTGTCCTTTACAATTAACCTCTACCAGGCCTAAGGGGAAAAAGAAGGAAAAAAACCCAAAAAACAACGAAACAGCCAGCCCCCTCCCCCTGTCCTGCATCATTTCAGAGGTGAGAAAAACTGTCAGAAAGGGTCAGGAGGGAGAAATACTTTACACCTTCCTTTGACTATTATGATTATGGGCACAGGGACAATGTGAAGATCACCCCCAATCCACACAGAAACCTCCAAACTGCAGAAGTCCCAAAGGCACTGGAAACACATCACCATTTGTCAAGATGTCACAGTGTCTGTGCAGATGCTCATGCTCCCTGTTCTATCTTCTCAGAACTCAGTTCCTCCTGCACACTGTAACTCCTATGCCACTGAGGAAAGGTTTTAGGTCCTCGATCACGCAATTCACCAAACAGATTTCCAACCCTGCTCCTGCTAATTGCAGAAGAACACCAATACTTAGTCTTTTCACAGGTATCTCTGAAACCCCTAGGAAATATGTAGGTCATTACAATATTGAACCATTTTCTGGGAAGTGAAGGACCTTGAATAAAAGTGTTTCTGACTGCTCAGATTTTAGGATACTCTTGAAACGTCAGGGTTGCTTCCCAATAGGACCTGGACCTGTTGAAAGCTTTCATGCCATTAACAAATGACATTTTCTTGTTTATGCTGAACAACTTTTTTCTAGTATCTAGTTGGATTACGTGGGCTCTATCCTGGCAAATTATATATTTTATTATAGCTTCAATTAAAGAATAGCAGTCTTTAACTTAAAAACATTTCCATGAACAGCAGAACTTGTGAAGAAAGCTGCCTATGGTCCTGCCATGGTATCCCTTGGTGCTTGCTCCTACACTCTTGTGTCTCTTGTGCCAAATAAGGGGACTGAGATATTTTTGTAATCTGTTCATCAATGAAAGCATTTGAGGCTCTCTCTCTCTGTGAACCACTTACTTTCACAAAACATGTCGAAAATTTATCACAGAAAAAGGGACAAAGACACTAATTTGCCTGAAATAATGCTTGGCATTATTGGAAAGAGAAGGCAAAGAACAATACCAAGTAAACCTTTGTTTTCTTAGGATTCCAGGCTGTTTCATGTAGATGTTCCATCAAATGTATCATTTCTACAGTCAATTCAATTTATAATATCCTCCCTGTATCTTCAGCCTGAAACTCAAGACCGCTTTATATATCAAGTATTTCCAATGAAGGCGTATATTGCTGTTGTGGTTTAAGCCACATCCAGCAGGCAACCAAACAACCACACAGCTACTTGCTCACTCCTACTCCCCTCTGGTGAGACGGGGAGGAGAAAAATACAACAAATGGCTCGAGGGTTGAGACAAAGGACAGGGAGGACTCACTCGCCTATTCTGGTCACAGTCAAAAGACAAACTCGACTTGGGGGAACATAATCACTGTGATTTAAACAAAACCACCACCAATTCAGCAACTGAATCAGAGAAGAATAGCGATAAATACAATCAGATCTTAAATACACCTTGACCCCAACCCTCCCTTCTTCCTGGGCTCAGCTCTGCTCCCAGTTCTCTACCTCCTCCCCTACAGCAACATAGGGGGGCAAAGAATGGAGCTGCAGTTCTTCCAAGTCTGCTCCATGTTGTTTCTGCTGCTCCTTCATCCTCAGGGAGAAAACCCTTCACAGTCCTTCCCTGCTGCAATGTGGCATTCCTCCCATGGGAGACAGTCCCCTATGAACTTCTCCCACCAGCGTGGGTCCTCTCCAAGGTCTACGATCCTCCCAGAGATGGACTGCTCCAGTGTATGCTTTCCTCAGAGTTACAGCCTTCTTTGTGAGCACTCCTCTGCTCCAGGGTGTCAATCAGTCTTAATGATGGAAACTACTCTTTTCTATTTGTTACTTTGCTTCCTAGGTGTTAGTCAAAATGCAGAATTTAGGGAAATTGTTTTTCTACAAAGCCATTTCAGATCTGGAATGTTAGTATGTACTGGAAAGCAGCCCAGTCTTTCGTAACAACATTCGCATAGGAAGGATTTTAAATTCCAGTATTACAGTTACTATTTTTACAACAAACCTGCACTTCGGATATTGCAAATCAAAAATACCAAAAAAAAAAAACCAAAACCCCAAGCCAAACATTCCTGTTACCTTTACCCACCAAGACTTGTTATTTAAAAGATAATCTATTAAAAATACAGAGACCTGAGACGGGATATAGGATATAGGCACCTAAATCCAGCACTGCAAGCCACAAAACCTCCACTTCACTGTGCAGAGACATAAGAATGCTGCATTTTCCCCAAGAGCAGCTCCTAGACTTTAGCTTGGGTCCAAACAACCCTCACCCCCTGGTGGATGTAGACCTCAGGTCTGCCCAGCTGTCCCAGAAGAATGTGCTCATCAGACAACATACCAACCCTTTTGTGCACTGTTTTGTTGGAGGCTCCAGGATTTTTGTATTCTTAGCTGCACAATGGCCATGTCTCAGCTGGAAATGCAGGAAGCACCTCTGTTTATAATGGCCTAGGACTGCATCATTTGTATGAGATACAGCATTTGAACTCCCTGAGGCTGATGAGGACGCTCAACCCAAGTTGACATACTTGCAAACACTCTGCCTACTACACTAAGCCTTGGTGCTGTGGCCTCTCCCACTTCCAGCTCCTTTTCTTCTTCTTCCCTTATCCCTCAATGCTCTAAACCAAAAGTAGTAAGACACCCTTGTCCAAGTGGGTAACTCTGGCAACTATATGCAGAAGAGGATCTGTGCTGTGAACTGAAGTCAGGAATGCTCTATCACTACCACCCTTGTTCCATTGACTAGTTTAGTGATTTTTCAGGTGGGTTTCCTCCTGTGAGTTCATTCTTCTAACTCCATTCACACTAACAGTACACTACAGCACTAACGCTGTACATGTGCTGAGGAGGGAACAGAATTTGTTCCAATAATTTCTGTGAAATCCTAAATGACTTAGGAGTCTAATTTAACACTCTGAAAAGGTCATATTTAAAGGAATGAAATGAAGACCTGAAATATAGGTTCCTCTTTTATTGATACTATGAGAATTTTTAAATCAAAAGTATCCATTAACTCTTTATGCTACAGAAATAATTGTGCATATGAATACAACACAGAAATACATGGAGTAAACATTGCTACCTCAAAGTAAATTAAGAGATTAATCTGGTAATGAAAATCCACACTGGATCATATTTATTTAAATAAGAAGTAATTACTGTCTTTCTTTTAGATCTTATAATATACTTCCAGTATTAAAAAAAGGAGTACTACCAATAAGGTCTGCTTTCCTACTGATGTAGCTTACATCTTCCTACCATACTCCTTGAACTCCTTCCAATTTCCTGCCTTTTCCTTACCAGCTGTTCTCCCCCCTCACCCTAACATCCCCTACTTGCTCAGCTGTGGCTGATGAGGTGCTACAGGTGTTACTAGTCATCTAGTTTAAGCTTCTCTCCTTGCTTGTCTTTGACTGACTGGTTGATCATCCTTTAGTTGCATTTGTGGGAACAGACAAAGAACTGAATGTCTTTCTGGTTTCAGTGATAACAAAACTCCCATCGATTCTGTGAATACAAGGCCTTAGAAGCGAAGCTGACTTTGACAGAATCACATTTAAGATTTTTTAAGAAATGGCAGAATCCAGGAGAGGACAAAATATAGCCATTACTTCCTAAATTTTCTGAAGCAAAATTTTATGAATAAAGCTCCAAGAAGCTACTATATCCCAATTTTGAAATAAAGTCTCAAATGTTCCATTTGAATTTTGCATGGGATCATTTGTGTCAGAGGCAAAATGTGATTAATGTGATACAATGTATCATTCCCTGACATATGCACCATACATAATGATCTAAGACATTAATTAGATGGGTGCTATTTATAAACTTACTATGCTGGATTACACAAAAGCTCTTCTTTACACCTACTCCTAATGCCTAAGAGTTAGGTCTCAGTCCTTTACAGCTAATAATCTAATCGTCTTCTGCATAAACGCAAACTGTTCAACCAAAATTCTCTCTCAGCTTCATAAGTCCTCTGATAAATTTAAGAAACCTAATGGAAGAGTTGTGTACAGCAGCCTTAAACTATGCTGAGTCATATTTGAAGAAGTAATTATTGCAAAATGCTTGTTACAATTTTTCTAGCTACAATCTTCACATGACCAGTAAGGGGAAGTTTTGGATGCAGGTTATTGCTCTACTCATACTTCAAAGGCAGAAACAAATGGCCACGTCTATCAGCAGCACATTTTGTGATCCAAACTGCAGACAGAAGCAAATAACCTTAACTCAGCCCCACGATCATTTGCTTGGGCAGCACCTCTATAGAGTTAGCAGTGGCACCAGCAGTTTCTGATTTTCCTGAAGGGTGTGTGAGGGATATTGTTCCATGAGTGTCTATATGCTACTTTTAAGTGATATGTGTACAACTATCGATACTCATACCACGATTTAGAAACTTCTGGCTTAACAGGTTAATAACCTGAGTTCACTAGATAGCTGTGCCTGTGAAAATTTGCAGAGTATTCCAGGACCATAAGCTGTGACAATTCTGTGGGAATGATACTATTATACAAGGGTGCTAGAATACTACTAGCTCATGAGCACATCCTGCATGACAAATGTATGTGCTGGCTTCTACTGCTACAAGAAGCTCAATGTTATGTCAATCCCATGCATTTTGGAGGTGTTTCAGTATCTAGTGTCAGATCAACAAAAAGATAAAATATATATTTATGTCTAAATGTATAGACACACTATATTTTGATTCTTCTACACATATTACAAAAAAATATCTCTTTTGTTAGTATAATCTGTCCCTACAAGAAGTCTCCCCCCATCTCTTACTGCTATTAACTTCCACCCTCTCATATTTCTAACTGAAAATATATTAGCAACTCCAATGCACAGCTGGCCTCACCCAGAATGGAAAGCAGAGAAACCTTGATTCACTGTACTTCACAGAAAGTTGCAGGATATACTCTGGAACAAAACAGCTAGTAGGATTAAGGACTTGAATCCTGCTCACTTTAACATATATATTCCACCTGAAGCAGCAACAAATCAATGGGACCAATCAGGTACTTCAGTCCCATTACAAATGTAAATTATTTCCTGAATAGAGATGGGATTAGTAACATTAAATGACTAAAACTCACTTAATAGACTATTTGACTAATGGGCAAATTAAGGATAGGTTTAAGTGATTTGCTGAGCAAAGGTTTTAATTTGGTAAAAAGAATGGTGATTAACATTTCCCAATTTCAGTTAAAATGTACTATTATGTTTCAAATATAACTTCTATACACCCTCCTCTCCTTGAAGATACAAACAAACAGATTCCTTCTCAACTTCCCTCCTGGTCAAAGGCAACTTCAGGTTCTGAAAAATCAAATAGGTATTTTCAAACTAATGCTTGAGTAAAAAGCCATTTCTTCAAGTGGCAAATGAAGGAATACAGAGGAAAAAGAAAGAAGCTCACAAGTTACAAGTATGTCAACAGTCTTCCACCTCTAGTCAGACTAGTGCAAAGATTTCCTGCAGTGCAGGAAAAAGTCTAAATAGGATAGTGTCCTCTGCAAGCATACAAAGTATTTTCATTTTATTTTAGAATCTCTGATGCCTGTGCAAACTGCCTAACCTAACAGGAACCTTCGTGCAGCAATGAGGACCTGCCCATTGCTGTACCGTAACAGTGACACAAATGTGTCATTGATTAACATTAAGCATATGATTTCATTGCTGTTCAGGTATGTGCCAATCACTGCCTGTGGAAATTAAACAGCCCAATGCAGAAGACTGGAATTAAACAACAAAGCTGGTTTAGAATTACAGTATTCACATTATTTGAGGTCATACTATAAATCTGTGATTGTATTAACTGACTCCTGAAATAACTTGGGAGTTTTATGCCTGGAATTAAGCAAAAACATAAAGGATTAACTCTTTAATATTTTTATAGGGGAAAAAAAATCTCAGCCTTATTTGAACTTTGAAGAGGGCTACATGCAAATCTTATACAGTCCAATATATAGACTTTTAAAATCTTTTTTTTTCTCAGTATTCTTACTAGACAAAGCAAACCCAGATATAAAATAAGTATAAAATTCTGGGGTTTTTCTTTACATTGACAAAGCTAGATCTCAACAAGAAACCTGAACAGACTACATTAGGACATGAAATAGGGTATCCTACCTCTTCTTCTGGATAGAGAGCATGTGGATACAACTGCTCTATAGAAAAAACACAAATATGATGTGTTCTGCCTCTTCCATAAACTGTCTGCAAGCAATTCATTGGCTGTTCTGCCAAGGTTACTCAGGCACACAGATTTCTATATTAATTCACAGCAAGGAATTAGTATCTCTGCCTGTGCTAATCCCTGCTGCCTGTAAGGATTCTTTTTGCGTGTCTGTGAAACTAGACATTAGGCTGTCATTCACATACTACTGGCTCTGTTACAATCTCCTATGTGGAAAAACAACAGCTTCCTATGTAAACAGACACACATGTATTCCTTCCTATGTTTGATTTTTTTATTTTTTTTTTTTCATTCAGGACTCATTCATGCAAAGCTTGCTGCAACCTAGATGAAAATTAAATCTTGCACACTTTTGACTCTCATTTTAGGGTCAACAGCTAATCAGCAAGGGTTCTGATTGTCTATAAAAATATTTTGAAAATAAAAAAGAACATTCAGAAAAAGAATAAATTTGCAATAAAATTGCCTTCATATTATATATGCAAGCATAAAAACTGGACATGAGATACTAGCTTTTGTTCAGAATTTTATATTCCGATATAGTATTTAGAATTCATGTTCAAACTTCACTTTGATATCAGCCATCTTCTGGAGTGACATCCATCACTACTTCCAAAGACTGGAACTGACACCAAGAAACAATATGAAAACATAATGTTATCACAGAGGATATGACCGTAGGCAGCTATGTATGATTTTGACATTACAGCACAACACTGAATAATTCCTTCCATTGTTTTATATTATGCATGTCATCCAGTTCAGATCTAAAAATATTCTAGGCATTTTCCAAGAGCCAGAGTTGGCTTGTGCAAACATTTTTCTATGTTTATATCTTGTTTTTATCATGAATAACAAATGTCCCTAAGGTTATTTATAGGATCAGAGCGCAAGAGCAGTTCCATAGCTGGTTAAATCTGGGTAAGGAATCTATAAGAACTTCAAAGCTTCTGAGTCTTTTAATTTTCCAAAGACACTTGCACTAAAAGCACACCAAACAAAGAACACTGGGATCTACATTCAAACACCACGTAAGTAGTATTCTACACACTGGATAAAATCTACTATAATCCATGAATACCTTCCAAGAAGAAAAAAGTTGACTCCAAACCACACAGAAATTTAGGCCTCAACGAAATGGCTGATACTAGCAGCCTGAAACACTCACCACATCAACACTAAATGTAGTTAAAACACATATGCACATTTGTGATGATGGCTGTAAACCGGGCAATTTAAGGCCACGTTTCTAGGAGGATTATAAACTTTTAGGGGTTTTAAGTGTAACCCTTCAGAGACCTAGCTGTCTAGCTTCGCTCAGAGAGAGAAAGCCCTTGCTCTTAGCCTTTTCCACCGCCGCACGGGTGACACAGCAGAGCTGCCTCACAGCCCGGCCCCAGGCCCAGCTTCCCACATGTGACAAACAGGGTGGCACAGCTAAGGGAACCTAAGCCCCCCTCAACGCCGGCTGCAACAACCACGCCGCCTCAAGGGGGCCCTTGCAGCCCCCGCGCTGGCTCCACGCCCGACTCCCACACAGCTCAGCCGCCATGCCAGCGGTCGTACGCCAGCGGGGAAGAAGGAGGTGCCGCCTGAACCCAGCCCCAAGCGGGAAACAAGCAGCGCCCGGCACCCCCGCGCCCGGCAAGAGTGGGGCAGGTCGGGCGACAGCGCTCTCCTCCGGCAGTCAGGCACACCCCCCCGCCGCCGCATCCCGCACCCCTCGCTCGGCCACCAAGCTCCCCGCACCTTGGCTCCGCCTGCTACCGCTCTCCATCCTCAACCCCATGCTCCCGGCCGGGCCCAGAGAGACGGCGCAGGCCAGCTCTCGACTCGGCAGTAACGGCGGTTCGTTCCCTCCTGCGGGCGGGCGGAGCGCTGGGCCTAGCACTGCGCGGCCTGGCTTGGTCGCCTCCGGCGTTGCCATGGCCACCGGAGCGCGGCGCCGGGCGGGGAGGCCTGCGCTCCGCAACACCAGACTGCGGCCTGCGGGCCTCGCAGTGAGGAGTGTTCCCTCTCGCAGCCCCAGTCCCAGGTTGTCGGAGCGGAGGAGGCTTAAGGCGCTGCAAGTGTCCCCTCACCTCTTAGCCTCGGCCCCAAGATGTTTCTTCACATGGTGCATTGCAGCCAAGTGAAAGTTTTACTTCGTCAATGAAAGGTGCCTCTCTTTCTCGTAACTTGACAGGAAGTCGAAGGATAATGGATGCCAGTGAATGACTGAAAGCAAATTGCTCGTATTTCAGAGGAGCGAGTGGCAAATCGAGAGCCAAGAGTGTTCTCAATGTATTGCACTGAAGAAAATAATTCTCAGTATCTTTCAAAATAAAGAGCATTTTAGAAATGAACTACAAAAGCAACCTTTAGAAAAGCAGCATTTGATCCCATCACAGATGAATGTATTGTTGCTGATGTGTTGGATTTTACCTTTTGGAAGAAGCATATTTTTTTTCCAGGCAGGTTAGTATTTTCCTTAAGGTGAAATCTCTGAGGATTTTTGCAAGAAGATCTTTTGTGTGTACATTTTGTGTGACGCTTATTTTCACTGGTCTGTCAAGGCATACTGCAGTCACCTCCATAGCCAGACAGCTCAAAAAATGCTACGTCATCCCAGATGAAGGGACATTTGCCTTCACCATCTAGAAATGATTATTAAATATAGACTAAATACAGTTTTTAAATGTAATTTGATACCGTTGCTTACATGCTAGGAAAAATAGTTTGAGTGTAGTTCAGAATCATAGCAAAATCAACAGTATGGGATTTTAAAACTCAAGTGTCTTCCTAGCCTCGTTCAAGGCTTCCAGTACGTCACACAAACATTCACAGTGGTTGAAATCTATCCTAGTACTTTGTGTAGACTCTAAAAACAGTTTAGAAAACTTTTTAGCTGAAATACCTTGCTAACTCCTAACTGTTGGTGGTCAGCCTGTGATTTCCTTTATATTCCCATTAGTTATATGAAGGATTATTTGAATATGGCCTTGTAGTGATCATTTTGGCAGTCTAATTCTGTTTTCTGTAAAATCATCTATTAATGATCTATAAAGGTAGTTGTTGTTAGGTTCATCTGGAAGTATTTTGACTGGAACATCTCAGTTGCAAGGAAAGGCTGGGAGACCTGGGGCTGTTTAGCATGGAAAAGAGAAGACTGAGAGGGGATCTTATCCATGCTTATAAATATCTAAATATCCATGCTTATGTATATTTATATATATATATATAAAAAATATATAAATATCCATGCTTATACATATCTAAAGGGCAGGTGTCAAAAGGTTGGACCAGACTGTTTTCATTGGTGCCCAGTGACAGGTTAAGGGGCAACAGGCACAAACTGGAACACAGGAGGTTCCATCTGAACATGAGGAAAAATTTCCTTACTTTGAGGGTGCCAGAGCACTGAACTGCCTGGAGAGGTTGTAGAGTTTCCTTCTCTGGAGTCCACCTGAACATGTTCCTGTGCAACCTGGTCTACGTAAACCTGCTTTAGCGGGGGTTTGGACTAGATGATCTCCAGAGGTCCATTCCAACCCCAAACATTCTGTGATTCTGTGATACTCTCTTACCTGTGATTTCTTGGATGTGAGGGCAATGTCAGGGAGAGTATCTGTTCTTGTCAGTCCTCCACACAAAATCTACAGATCCAGAAAGCTCCAAATCCAGCAGTTTGAGTTTGGGGGTTTTTGTTTGTTTGGGGTGTTGTTCGGTTTGGTTTGGTTTGGTTTCGATTTTTGTTTGTGTTTTTGTTTGTTTGTTTTCTCAGAAGCATATTTTTGATTGTGTGCAATTTGGGGAAAGGGCTTCAAGGTAGTAGTTACTACAGTTCTTGTGTTTCAGGGTCTCTAGTTTAGACTTTGGTATACTCCAAATAGTTAAATATGTAGATTGTAGAGGTAGAGATAGTCCTAAAGCAATTTCCATTTCAGATACCTGCAGATACTAGCAAGAATATAAGCTCATGAGATTTTCACCACTACATGCTATTCTGTTAACTGTAAGACTCTTTTGGCTGCAGAGATCACTCTACAGAAAACACTAATTTTTCTTTTCTTTTACTTTTTCTTTCTTTCCGTCTTTCTTTTTTTCTTTTTCTTTCTTTTTGTTTTCTCTTTCTTTCTCTCTTTATTTTTTGAAATGAGCTGCTCCTAGTAATATTTTCATACTTTTAAAATATTTTATTTCAGTATCTGAATTCTCAGTTTCAGGTTCCTGAATTCTCAATGTTCAGTACCCAACATGCAGTAACTAGGCTCTCAAATGACAGATTCTCTGTCTCCTCCCTATTGTTCCCGTACTTTTTTTCCATCATGTAGATAATTAAAACACCCAAATGTAAGTGAGCATTTTTAGAAACATATCACAACTAATCCCCTGGTTTCTAGGCAACGCTGAGGAAATGTAACCATTTCCACTATTTCCCTCTCAATCAGCAGCCACAGCATCCAGAGATGTCCTGGCTCTGAAATTGTTGACCTCTGATGGCAACACATACCAAAGCTTTATATATTTTTAATTGGTCTGAGTTATGGTCCTTTGGCCTTTGGCTCCCTTCTGTGAGAATATATATAAAGTGCAACTAAAAAGTAACCCAGATGTATAGTGATGTGCTAACACATAAGGTCCTGTGGCAGGTACTGGGCAAAAATAAGCCTTAACAAAAACTGAATCAATTGACTTTGATCTATCCAAACAAGTACAGAAATAAGTAACACAAATCACTGCAGAGAGCCTACCACTATTGAAGAAACAGTAACATGACAAAACCTGAGGGGTTTGTCCTTTCCCAGTTTGAAAAGAGGAAAGACAAAACTGAATGTTACTGGCTGTCTTTCAGCAGAGCATTTTCCCCTTTTCCATGGAATGCATTACAACAGATCATGGTTTTAAAAGCACATCTACACTGAGAGGGAATGAAAGCAGCAGGAATGTCTTCTGAGTCACATTTACAGCCATAGATGGGCACCTGTCACTACCTAGACATGTACTTACAGAACTGTCACCTTCTTGTCTATTACCTCTGCCCTATGTATCATGCTTAACTGCAGTGAAAATGTACACTTAATAGTATTCAGCAGCCAACTAGCATTTTTAAGACCAGGATAGTGCATTTATTTTTGTCAAAGGAAAAAAGTCATTAGGATAAAAGATTTCAAGAAAAGGAAGTACCCTATACGATGGCCACTTCTTTTTGCATGCTTAGCCCAGAGAAAGGATGAGTTTCCTCTGAAAAAAACTATGACTGACAGGACCTCAAACAGCTACCGGCTCACTTGAGACAGAGATCTGTTCATAATATCAGAACTCTGCATTTGAAGGGATTTGACTTTCTTGTATAAAATAGTTTGTATGTACAAGGGAAAATTCAAATCTGCAGGGTTTCGGAGAGTCTTTGCTTATTTCAAACCATTGATTTTGTTTCACGTGTTCTTCTCCTTAGAGCTGTCTGTCAAAGTAAGCGTACATATGCAGTCAGAAAACAACCCAACGACCAGATTTGCCCATCATATTCACAGAGTATTCTAGAAAACTCCTAAATTCATCACACTGTGTACTTTGTGATGGAAATAAATCACCCAGCTTTACTAGAGTTTTTATCTGCCATCAGTGCCCTCTCTTCCTGTGGGTTTGTCACCTACCTTTGACTCAGGGTGTCAGCATCCCAAGCAACTCACTGCTGCTTGCAGCAGGTTGCCACTGACTTGCAGCAATCCCCATCCAGTGCATTCAGACTGTTAGCCTTGCAATCCATTCTTCTATTACTATCTGGAAAGAAAAATGTTTCCCTGAAAGATCAGAGGAAGCAGTGCTTTCTAAATGCATTTAAGCATGCTGTCTGAGCAGGTTTTTTTGCTACTTAGTTAGGAAATTCTTGTGTCGAATTATTGGAGTAGCTCTCATGCATGTGGTGTGAGAGGGGAAAAAAAAGAAAAAACTTAATAGCTACTGAAAGAGTGTTGCTGGTTTTTTTTTTAGTTTTGTTTGGTTTGGTTTTTAGTTTGTTTTTTAAAAAGGATAGTTTTCCAGGAGGAATGGTATGTTCTTTTCTGCCTCATGTTTGCTGCATGTTCTTTGGTTATATGGTTCCCTGAGTTATTTAAAATCACTTACAATCTTGAAAATATCATTGCAACTTTCTAAATGATAGAAAGTTATGTATTCTGGCATGGCTGGAGACTTTCCCTTTCTCTTCATGGCAACACATTTAGTTGTTTTGTTGTTGTCTATGGCAGCAGTAGTCAGGGATTTTTGTAAAGCTAAGGCTCCAGTGGGAAAGATGATGTAGAAACAATTCAGAGTAGATCGTCCGTGTCTTAAAAGCTGCAGTTCTTAACTGCTCTGTGATTTAGAATGGAATAAGGGAGCTAACTTAAAGTAGGAGGGAATGTGATAGAGGAGATGAGGGGAACTGTAGGAATATATAATGACATGAGGTTTCTGTGAAGACAGTGTCAAACTGCTATACTATTTATCAGTTTAGAAGAAAAAGTCTCCCATGTAGTATGAATAACTATTACCAAAACCCCTTCAGGAAGCTGCTGTGCAGAGGTTCTCTGTACAACTATTCTTTCTCTTTAGGTCTATACAGAAGCTTATAATGCATCTATCCCCATGATACAAGACTATTTGTAAGTGTGGTAAGGAAGGAACCTCTATTAATTGTGTAAGATGTTATTCTCCACTATAATGTAAAACCTAGTAACTGGGCTGACTCAAGATCTGCTTATATTTATTCTTACACTGTGTCATTTTCTGTTTATCTACTGTTCCCATGGAAGTTTGCAGACAGGAATCTTGTATATGAAAAACTGTCCTTTATTAGCTGAGGGCTGTTCTTATTTTACTTGAACTATTAGGTATTAAAGAATGCAGACTGCAGTAACTAATGGAGTAATTGGAATTTTAAAGGGAAATAGCAACAATAAATATCATAAGCCAGTTGTCTAGACCACAAGAAATGCTTTATTTTCTAACAGATTTACCTATTATGCCACATGGAAATCACAGATGCTTACTCATAGTAATTAATGAGAAACAGGATGATGACATTTTTAACATTTTAGTCAATATCAGAAAATTAGGACTCCGATTAGACATACATAAATGATATAACTCCTTTAAATCCAATTAAGCTTTTCCTGCTTAGGCCAAGACAGGTCTTCTGTGTCTACCCAGCCTGTGGCAGGCAGGCAGAACAATGTCAATGTGTCATTGCTGTAAATACTTTGTTACACTGTCTAGGACTTCCCTTCAGCCAGAAGTTATATTCCAAGGTAAATATCTACTACTTATTAAATTTTTATGTTGTTACTGACATGATAAGATTTCAGGAATATCCATGTTCAGATTTAGGCAGAACCTGAATTTACTGTTTTAAAATTTGATATAAAACAAGTTTTGGGGTTTGGTTTGGTTTGGTTTTTTGTTGTTTTTTTGTTACCAAACACATTAACGCATTACATGCATCAGAAAGGAAAGGGACTTCCATTTGATGGATCTTTCACATACTCAAGAGTCAGGATGCTCAGGATCTGTTTGTAGTTTTGTCAGTGTCTTGTGTGACCTTGTGTACAATGATTTGGGCGCCTGAATAAACAAATTAGTTATACAATGTAGAAATAAATATGAATGAATGAATCTATGATTCTATGATAAAGGAAAATAGGACTAGGATCATGAGTTTTTTTAATGTGTTATAATGGTTTCTTTAATGACAGACAACATCATTATACAAATCTCTTCCATAAACTATTCACTCTCTGTCTTAAAAGTTGTATGGTTTTATTCTTTTAGCCCTCTTTAAAATTTTGCTCAAAAATTGAATTGCTTAGATGGCTAGAAACCTTTAAATTAATGCTCAGTGACTAGTCTCGTGCTCCTCTGTTCACTTTTCAGAAGTTAGGATTCCATTCCCCCAGTTCATGTTTTTCTTTATATGTTCTAACAAGATCCGTGCTAGAAATATTGACCCAATTCATACAAATTTTATTTTCTAAGGCTTCCCATGTTCAGTTAATGTTCCCATGTCTCTTTCCTCCTATGTCACCTACTGTTCATAATAACAATTCTTTGTCCTCCAGTGCATGCCTTTGTACTTGGTGCTTCTAATACTAATTGTGTTATAATCTGTACCACACAGATTTGCAGTATTAATGAATACTTTCCAAGTTATAATCTGTTCCTTCTCAGTATTGGCAATACCTTCCAATTTCTGTCATTCCCACATCCCACACATTTATAAATATACACAATTAGCTATTTTACAAAATGTACTGTGAAACTATCAAAAGTCTTTCAAGACTGATCACTTCTCTCCAATCTGTGTAGTTTACCTGTCAACAAAACTTACTTTGTCTCCCTTTTAGCTCAGTGCATCTCAAGAACCTCTCAGATTCTGTTTGGTTTTTCCACATGCCCTTAGTTTCTGCATGAAGGCAAGATGTTGTTCAGTAAGTACCCAGGAAATTATACATTTACACCGTGAGTTAGATGATACTACCAGGTTCTATTCACTTTACTAGAAATGTAGTAATTCGATTCTTCGTGGTGTTTGTTAATCATATCTCTAAGTCTAGGGATTGATGAGGTAGTAAATTAAGACACTAAATTACTTGATTGATTAAAGATTAATGCAAGTTTTCAATAGCCTCAGTTGTTCTTGGCCTTAACATTAGCAATATTTTAGGTGGAATAAAATATCTGAGAAGGAAGAAGATAAATAAGACAGAGTACTTGTGATCAAAACAAAACAGAGGTGAATGCAAGGCTCTCTGTAAGATTGTTATCTTCAGATTTGCAGACAGAGAGATATATTTTCCTTGTTGCTTTGGAAATGACTGATGAAAAAAATTGTTCTTTTAGTAGAAGTTGAGACAGTAGCAAAAATCTTTGATTTACAAAATACAAATGGGGATAGGTGTAATTCAGCCACATTAATTCTGCTGCTTTTTCTGTGTGTGCAAGAAAAAAATGGTCATTGTTTCATTTGCTGAAAGTAGATGTAGTCTGCTGTGGGTTTTTGGTTTTGGGTTTTTTTTTTTGCTACTGATTATTTTGTTTTCCTTTGAAGATTTCACTGGCCATTTTTTTGGGATCTCAGTATGTTTTGAGGATTACATTATTGGTAAGTAGCTCATGTTTGATGTGTTGTGTCTGCTGCAGTGTTACTGCTCTGAAAACTTGTTTCTCCAGCATAATGAAACATATAACTGTATTGGTTTACTTTTGTCAGTTCCCATGGCAGCTTCTCCAGCTCTAAAGATGCTAAGGGCTGTCAGACTGTTTTGTATCCAATGTTTGCGACAGCTGGATGTCCTCCTACCACTGTGGATGAATAAGAAATAACTACTAACAAAAGGAAATTGACTGTCTTTTATTAGTAGCACTTGATTGTTGCATAATGAATGTCATAGTAGAGGATAAAATAGGCCAAGAATAGTTGGTTGGTTTTATGACGTCAATCCTAAAGCCAAAAGTGAAATATTACTAATTTTGGAAGAGTTTTGTGACAAACAGCCACAGTCTTAGAGAATTTTCATGCACAAAGTACCTATTCACTGTGTCTCAACACTTTTTTGTGTTCATTACATAAACAAAGAAAAAAACCCACTCCCAAATCAGCATGAAGCAAACCCAAACCAAGTCCTATCTGCCATTAAGATGCCACACCTCTGAAGAATTAAAAAAAACTGTTAAAGAGTCAAATGATAAATATGACCTCATTTGGTTTAGAGTTTTTCACAGCTTAAGTGAGTACTGAATTTGGTGCTTCTGTGAATTTCGTCCAAGAAACAAAAGGATCCCAGCTTTTCTGCAGTTTTCCTTGAGTGTATGTCTTTACCCAGTTATGAGAGAAACAAAATGCATTACACTGTTCAAAAGCATGGAAGCTAAAGCCCAAAAAAGTTTGCTTTGTAATTTAAGTTTCAATAGATCTTCAATGAACAGATCAATGTTTCATTCAGTTCTGGCCACTGCTTCTTAAGACAGTGGAAAGATCAAAAAGACAAAGAGAATTGTAGGAGCAAGAAAAAGAAAGTTGACATACAAGGATAAAGTGACAAGTATACATTTCTGTGATTACACAAAATGAAAACTTAAAGAGCCTTTGTGATTTATTCTTTTTGGACTGTTACAAAATCAAGAATGAGATATTTATTATAATTAAAGGATGATTCTATATTGCCAGAAAGTAGTATGAAATGCTGATTTATAACCCAAATAGCCGGCATGTATAATTTATAGATGCCTCTGGTAATTGAGAGAGAGGGTGGTTTTAAGCAAAGATTTCTTATGGAATAAACTGCTGGAATACCAGGTATATATTTACCAAGCAAAATGATAGTAACACAGGTATATACATCTTGCTTCTTGTATTATTTCTTTAACAACAATATTTTTCAGTGTACCAGTCTGGGTTCATATGTCTTAAAATTACCCTTTTTCTCTGATTAGATGGTTGATCTTTGGAAAATCTTATTTTCATTTTTCACTGTATTTAGGATTGTCATGAAATTAGATGATGTCCTAGGCCATTCTATATATCAATTGCTTCATCCGTAAATAGCCGTAATAATATTTAGCCTAAAAAGTTTCCACTATTCACTTTTGCTAGTAAAATATTTTCAGATACTCAGTGGGAAATGCTAAAGAAAACAGAATGAACTGTATTGTTTCTCTTTGAAAAATCAAGTACAGGAACTGGCAAAGGCAAGTTTTTGATCTCATTAACAAGGACCTGCAATAGCAAACTTCCACATCTGTTTATTTATTTAGCATCCTCTAATGTTAGTAGAGTCAAATTTCTGTCAACATTTTTATAACCATAGCTGCTTGGAGTTCCAACTTGGCATTCAGAAAATTGAAAACATACACTTTTGCACTACTTCTGAACTCTTCAGTGGAGTCTGTTTTTACCACTGTCTTTGCAGATAGCTAATTGTGATGGTGACAGAGCCGTAATTCATCAATCAACTTCCTTTACTTAAAATGCTTGCCAACATAGTTCTGTGCTAAGTTCTTGTCTTCTTTAATTCCATTAGCATGGTTGCAGTACTGATTATGATGTGAGCTTAAAATCAGATTCACAAGATATTTAGGTGCCTAATTGCCATTGACTCAATAAGAGTTGCTTGCCTAAATACCTTTGGGAACTTGTGCTGTAGTTATTTATAGCTATGGATTGGGGCTAGTTGGTTTGGATTTTTGAGTTCAACTGGAGATATTTTAAAGGGGCATCTTTTTCTGATAGTGAATACTCAGCACTGTCTGAAAACTGGTTTTTTTAAAGTTTCTTCAGCTGGGAATGGAAATAATTTGTCACTTTTAAAAGCTTTGTTTGACTGCTGCTGTAATAAAACAAACACTAATCCCCAATACTCTTTAGTATTTCACAGGAGTGTTCTAAATGAGGGAGAGATCTTTCCCTTAATAGACAGCCTTGTGAAACTATTTCTTTGTGACAACAAAAAAACAAAATAAATGAACAAAACCACAAAACAAACAAACAAATCAAAACCAAGAGTGCTTATCTGAGTCATACATGTGTTTTCTAAGCAATTTTGGTCTGGCTGTTCAACAACAATCTCTGGGAACTAGAGATTCTCTGCATCCCATTATTTTGTAAGGTAAAGAAACACATTAGAACTACTAAATGGGATCTTTATAGACAAATACACTGTAAAGGTAAACAATATATGGTGGTATATATTGTTCCTTTTAAATAGAAGATCTCAAGTCTTTCCTATGTACTACATACAGAAGTAACTGCAGTTGTTTTAGAGCTGTTGGGCTGCATTCCTGAATTACTCCATAAAAGGTCTAAAGAATTAATGCATTCAGATGGAAACGTATAAAGGTGGCTGCCTGTAGACAACCTGCAACCATTAGATTAGGAAGTTAATGTACATTACATTTTCCCATTCTTCAGCACAAAGCTATGTTATCTCAGTACAATTCTCAACTCATATAACCTCTTAAATGCCTTTATATCACCAGAATACATAGTCCAGGATCTCACTATATGGTAACATATTTCTGTTCATGGGTAGCGGAATGAAATGAATGTCACCTGTTGGTCTGTAGCAGATCTGCCTATGGATTTATTCACAGTGAGCTTCTCACTTTGCTGAGAGTATGCTATGTGTGAATAACACTGCGGTCTCTTGCCATGTTGCATCTAAACTGTTGTAATTCCACTATGTCTTATCCCACAAAATACTATGAAACAGTTAGTGAAGTGGTGAACAGTAGTTGTTGTAGAAGGGGATGCTTTTAACTAGGATGAATCTAATTTTTTTCATTGCTTTCTTTTTTACCAAATCCACTAGCTTCCATTCAGGGGTTGGTAGCTTTTTCCTTGCTACTATGCTAATATGATTCTATGACATTCAGTCATGAGCTGTTTTTCTGATTGTTCTTATAGTGCCTGATGTACTGCTCCTACTATTAATATTAATGATTCTAATTTATACTCAGAACATAGTCTCCACTCTTCATATAATGGAATAATAATTTATTGATTGAATTTTGCTTGAAATATCATCCTATTTCAAAGTCATTTCCCCCTGAAAGATCCAACATCAAAGGTGCCAGTGGTATGCATATACAGAGACCCAGGCAATTCAGACTGTTAACCTTTCAAACAATGGCTAAACTACTGGTTTTCTGGTTCTAGATCTGTGTAGATGAAAAGATGTATGTCCCAGGCTACAAAGTTGAGGGTAAGTGCAGGAGAGTGCAAAAAACTGCAAAGGAAGACTCATCTCATTCCTTATTCCACAGCTCCAAACTTAATACCATTGCTTTCACATTTTGGGAACAGCTTCTTACACTACATGAGCCATGTAAGAAATATGTTACCTAATTTGGAAAGTAGTAAAACTCTTCTAAGTACTGTAAAAGTGATGATGATTAATGCTAGAGTTGTAGTCAGCCCTTTAAGTGCTCAGAGTATTCATACTCTCCTGCTCAGAGCAGAAAAGAAATAGGCACAACTGAGAGCTATAGGACGACTGGACACAGTAAATTGTGTCTATACAGACTGTTTCTCCCTGCTTTAACTATTTGGTACCTGCATTAATTCCCACATTTAATAAGCTACTGAGGTGATATTCTGCATTAAAAAACACTGAAGGGCACAGCTGCAGTTAGTGGCATACTTTATTCTCAGAAATGATGAATTTTCCAGTAAAATGTGTGTTAAGAAAATGCTTCTGAGACCAGCATTAGTATCTTTGGTGTGTATGGCCCCTAACCCTGCCCTACTGGCTGATAAGGCTGCTGTCATGTTTGCAGGAAGTAAGGTCAGAGTGCAAGATAAGCATTCTCCCATGTTGCTGAATTAGTTCTACTAGTCCTGCAGATTAAGAAGGAAATAGTCAGGCTATATAGCAATACAGAAAATAATCTGGACTTTTGCCCAAGATCCTCGCGTGTTCTAAGTACAAAGCTTTGTAAATGTATTTCTTACACCTGGAGGCATTAAACAAAAAAGCATTAGCGCAAAAAATACCTAAAACTGTATTATTTAGCTCTATTTTCCTTGATCTACCCAAGTAATGCAATTTTATACCCCTCCTTGAATTACCCCTATATATGCTGGTGTAATTTAATATATTCTGTAGTGCATTAAACTCTTACACTCATTTATCCCCCATTCTGCCGTCAAGCTAAATAGTCTGTTTCTCACCCATTTATCCTTACTCTTCTCATGTCAAGGTCATCTATTCTCCAATCCTTCTTTTGTACCACAAGCTTTTGGGGGGTTTTCTGTTCTCTTTTTACCTTATCACTAGCACGGTTGCCCATAGTTCTGTCAGTATGTTCCTGATGTTGACTGCCCCTCGTCTGCTGCCCCTCATTTTTCCTCTCTGAATATTTTGTGTGCTACTCGTCCCCTGTGCCTGCTGCTATGTTGTTCTACAAAGTCTGCATTGTCACTGCATCGACACTGCATTGCCTTTTCAGGCCAAACTCTCACATGGGGCCAGGAAGCTCATGCAACAGGGAGGCTCCAATCCGTGTTTTCTGTCATCGCTAATTTCTCTCGTACAATTCGCCCCAGGGGTACGCGCAGCCCCTCCGCCCTCACCCGTGCCCAGTGCCCGGTGTCAGGTGCTTGTGGTGAATGGACAGGGCAGGGAGGGACCCGCCATCTCGTCACTGTCCAGGGTCCTGAGAGCCGGCAGGGGCCTGGGCTGGATCTGCTCTTCCTTGCGAGACTCAGCTCCTGAAAGAAGAGGAAAAAAAAAAAAGTCAAAGAAACATAGGTATCTCCAAAAGCTGACTCCCAAATTTCCTGTTTAATATAGAGGAAAGTTATGAACCTGCTAAGGTAAAGCATCATGTATCTGTCTAGTAAGAAATCTTAAAAAAAAGACGTGATGGAAGAGAGTAGTACTGCTCTAAAACGATTTGGTTGCCTGTTGCAATTAATCAGGCTTGCTATTTTTGTCAGATATCAGGCTTTAATCTTATGAGGATTCTTCAGGGACATAATGGAAAAACTGAGAGCCAGATTGTAGTTCTCCCGTGGCTGTGATTCAGGAGTAATTGTACTGAAGTAAAATTATTGTGAAACAGATATAAGTAGGTTCAGACAGAGACCCTGTACTATGCAGCATGAGTTAATACTTTTTTACACTGCAGATCTTTTCCTGAAAAAAAAAGTTACAATATACTATTACAGTAATAATTTGCATATACTGTCTCGGAATAAAAAGGTAAGGTAGCAACTCCATTGTAGTTCCTGATGGCCATACAAAGGGATTGATGTAATGGATGTCTGAAAGCTGGAGGCAGGCTAGTGAGGAATGGTTACCAGAAAGGAACTGAAGATGAGGAAGATGATTACAAACTGTGAACCAGGTTACCCCTCTCCTGTTCTGGCATTTAGAGGGTGGTTGCTTAAAGTGGGTCTGATGGTATCAATAATGTATTAGGATGTAAGAGGCGGGATCCATAATCTACTCTGTTTAGTGTCACTGGCCAAAGGAACCTGAAGACAGGTTGTGGTGACTCAGGCAGGTTAGATCTGAGAATATATCATCCTGGTAAAGATTATTACTGAGGCATTGTTGCCTCAGGTAGTCTCACTGATTTCATTGAAACCATTTCTGCCAATTAGTAATTTTTCTGTTCTGTGGATTCAGCCCCTGAATGAATGATGATACAACATTGCATGCTACAAGTTAAAAAGTGGCAAGAAGCTGCATGAAGTAGAAGAGAATAAAAATAGTATTTTGCTTTGCACAGTATATAGTAGTTCCGATTCTTAGTTAACTTCTTGATCCCTAACCACACTAAAGCTTTTGAAAACCACCTGAAAAAAAGAGATTTTGGTTGTTCTAGAAAGAAGGCTTTAAATGTCTGTCTAGACAGCCAGCTTCCTAGAGAATAAAAAAAATATAAAAGGATTCTGTCCAATTCATACTACTAAAGGAAGGGTCAATGGAATATAAAGGACAGGATGCACTTCACTTGGGTTATTCTCTTACTCTTGTGGTCTGAGTGTAAATAACAGCACTCCTGTGGTAATAAACTGAATGAAGAATGATCTTTGCAATCAGAAATACTTCAAACAACATGTAGTTAGCCATAAACTGAATAGTTATATACACAAATGAGGATATTGCAAAGCAATGACACAAAGGCTGTCTAGACTTCCATCTAACCATGTGTCATCTCTTCACTGCATCCAAGGAATGGAACATAGGAATTACAGGTGATTTCTACCATAAATGCATTTTTCCATTCCTGCTCACTGATTTAAGTAGGTATAAGAATCACAGAACTATTTATTCATCTGTTTTGCTATGGCTTTCTTTGAGTTGCATCAGAACAGCTTCTAAATCACTCATGCTATATTACTAATGAACAGTAAAAGGGCGCTTAGTATTTTGTTTTTCTTTCGTTGAAACTGCTTGCAATAGAAAGCTTCTTGCCTTTTGTGTTGTGACTGGCACAGGCCGAGCCCTGCTTCTCAATTAACAGCAACTTTGAGGACATTGTGTGAACAATAAGCCCTAAATGAAAAGGAAGATTTAGGCAGACCAGTTTGATAAACTACTGACATAGTTGAGACCTGAAAATTCTTATGCAGGTAGTAAAATAGATTGATCATGCCATATTTTTTTTCTTGGTGGTCTTTCATTTAAATATTAAATATTACTGAATCCACTTAGCTTACAAAAGTTGACAGAGTAACAGCTTGAAAGACTATACCTTCAAGGCACTAGTTCTCCCTATCATGAAGATTCAACATCACTGAGGGGTGAAAGGCCTTTTATCTGCATAAGATAATAGTTACGTTTCTATGCAACAGCTGTGCTGTCAGTGAAAGATGTGCTCATTGTGCCAAATCCATCTCTGGAGTAACCCTATTGATTTTAAATGAGTTACTTTGGGAATAAATTGGCCCTCTAGATAACACTGCAGGTCTGAGACATCAAATAATCAAGCAAGATTTCTATGATTATATCATGGTAAAAAATTTCAAAACAATTACATGATATCATGCATTTATATACTTGACAGATCACACTTGATTTGACACAGGGTTTTAAAACCATATAGCTAAAGCAAACATTTATGTAGACCTTATAGATGCGTTTTGGGAATAGAGGAATGTTAAGCAGATACAAGAAGTAGAAATGTGGCATTATGCCATTATTAGATACTCATCATTACTGTAAGTCACAGAAATATATCTCTCTACGGTCAGTTTAATAATAAAGGATTCACATGGCCACATGAAAATTCCTCTTCTTTAGATCCTAACAATCAATATATGTTTCTGATAATTAACTGCCTGAAAGTTTCACATCTGGATTATAGACTTCCTGTATATGTTAGCAGCAACTTCATGCTGTTGGCCTTTCAATGGCTTGTTTGAGTTTGGTGATCTTAGGCGAGTTCTCAGTGGACAAATGTCTGTGACATAATAGCCATCTCATGAGTTAACTATTGCTAGTTATGGCACAAAGACAGAACAGTGCTTGGGTTAAGGGTGACACAATTGAGCAATATATGTCTATATATGTGCTTTTCCCAGTAATGTACAAGGAAGATTCCAGTAAACTGGAAACTGCTTAGAATGCTAAGGAAAAGTGATATACATGCATATGTATGTTATATATATGTATGTGTATAAGCACATAAATGGTTCTTTATTGGTATGTATTTGATAAGTGATCTTATTGGGCATTCGAAAGCCTTCTTTGAAGTCTATTTGGTTATTGGAATCGTTAAAAGATTTCCCAACCATGATTCAAGTGATCACACATCACAGTTGCCAAAGCCTACCCTTAATTTTGTTTCCATTCAGTTTCCAGAAGTAAGGTCAACAGGAATCCCAAAGTCTGTTCAGAATGCATAGTGGTTTGCTTTCAAAGGAAATACCTCATGCTCCTGATGTCATCATTGCAATCATCTCAAATTCAAGTCTGTCTGAGCAGGCTCATTATCATTCTCACCATGTCCTCCCTTAGACCAGCCTCTCCCGCCTCCTGCTATACAGCACAAAACAAGAGCCACAGGGGTGCTTGGATTAGGGAAAGGATTGACACACAGCACCTCCCCCCAAGAAAACTTGCTGTGTTACTTCCATCTAGTTTCTTCAAAATACATGTTCCTTTACAGGACCTTGCACACTACCACCAAATGAAGACGTAGATTCACAAATACTGTTTTCCCCTTCCTCTTTATAGTTGAACACAGACTGGAGAACAGCATGGATGTGTGTATTTATTTAGCTTCTGAACGTGGCTATGAAAAGAGCACGCCAGCCTCCACAGTAAGACTTTCCTGAAGAGAGACACAATTAGAGGTACACTTTTAAGATTGCTACATTAATTTTATTTTTTTTTCCACCAGGGCATATTAATCCCTTTCATCTTACAAGGTTAGCTAACATCTGAGCAACAGATTGGAAAGCAAGACTGAGGGCAGTTGAGCAAAAACAAGTACAGGGCAAAAAACAGAGGACAAATTGTCTCAGGCATCAGGTTTAGATTGCAACCATATTTCCTGAAAATTCAGAAGATCCTGGCTATGGACCTCAGAACTGATTCTGATATGGGTCTCTGACCCACGACCAACATGAATTTATGGATGTCTTCTCTAAACCATCTCCAATGAACAATCCCTTTTACACAAGGACTTGATTTCCACGGTGGAGAGAGGAGACAGGACAGGGTTAACCTTGCACAGTCTTCCTTCAGGCCCCCAGAGGGGCTGGGGTTTTGTTTTCCTGGCTAAGGGAGGGGAGCAGGGGCGAATATTGTAACTGGAACTGGAGACCTTTCTGGTGTTACCAGCCTGTTGTTTTGTGTTTGAGGGAAGGCCTGGAGCAGGAGGGAGAGGAGTGAAGAGCAGACGTGGAAGGCAGGGAGTGTCTGGTAATTGCATAAGGTAAAGCCAAGTGTCCTCCATTTCACCGCAACCCTCTGAGAGCTTAGGGGGGTTCCAAGAGGCCTCCAGCCTTCCTAACAGCCCTCCTGCCCCCTCTGCACAGCCTGGCCACATCTTCCAGCTCTGCCGTGCCAGACTCGAGGTGTCTATCCCTGTCCACAGCGCGGAGAGGTGCGGGGACAGGAGGAGGAGCAGGAGTCCCCTGGGCTTTCGGAGTGCCCGCTCCTGGTCCCCCAGGACCTGAGGGGGCTCGAACGACCCACTGCCCTTCCCCTCCCCCTGCGCTGCAGGGGCTCTGGATGCTGCCGTATTCCTGCCATGTGCTGCCGCCGCCGCTACTGCTGCTCGTAGCTTAGTGGAGCGTGTCTCCGGCTGCGAACTCCTCCAAACAAGCCTGCATCCTCCTGCAGGGAAGGGTACCCAGTAAGTACCAGCCGGAGCCTGCCTCCTCCCTAGGGCACCCCGCCACCGCCTCTCACAAAGGGACTCGCAGCCTCTCCCCACCCCCTTTTTAAGCCAGTGCAGAGAGGGGCTCCGTGAATTCCCTCCAAAGCTATAGGGTGGCTCTTTCCTTCTCTTCCTCCGTCTCTTCCTGCACCGGCTCTCCTCGGCGAGCCAAGCTGCTGCTGCATTCAGCCGAGGTTGTTCCCAGCCTCGCCCCAACCATGCCACTGCGGCTTACCTCCCACGGCTGACTTTTGTTACATCTTAGTGCCTAGGGCTGAACTGGAGTGCGCTCATTTTTGGGAGGTGGCTGAGGATAGAGAGTGTCTGAGCGTGTGGGAGGTGTCCCTGGGAGTGTAGGGGTCTGGCTGACTCCCCGATCCTTGCAAGCCCGAGGGCTAGCCAGCCCGGGTACCCCCTCAGGTGGGCGCAGCGGAGGGGCCGGGCTGCAGCGGAGACACCGCCACCCTGACATCTGCAGGTGGACTGGGCGAGCTAGCTGCAGGAGCCTCCCCAGGAGCCAGCAGCACCCTGGACCCGCTGCCCATCTCAGCCTGCTCCGATTCCCTCTCCCCCCTAGACCCTCTCTGGTCCTCACTCCATCCCTTCTCCCCCTCTGCTGGGGTGCCTGCACCCCTCCTCACCTCTCCTGTACAAACCCCTCCACTCCCCTCCCCATCTGTCCCCACCTTCTTTGATTTATTTGTGTATTTCTTTCCTTGGCAACCACCAGTTCCCCTCAGTCAAACAGCGCAGGCTCCCTATAATTTGAAATTAATTTGTTTGACTGCAGCATTGAGACAGGAAGGTTGGGAATTTATTTAATTCTTTTTCCTCCCTGTGCAAAAAGGAAGCGATGAAATTTCCAATCGACACTCCAAGAAAACAGGTGAACTGGGATCCTCAAGGTTGGTGATTCTCTATTACTATCATTACTATAATAATAACAATTATTATTATTCCTTGTGTCTAGTGACTCGTAGGAGACTATTTGACTCCAAATGGGAGGAGACTTTGGATGCTTGTCTGCTTCCCATGTGCACTGCTCAGTCTTACTCAATCCTAGCTGTATGTTAGAAAATGCTCCTCAGATGTGGGGTTGGGTGAGTGCATGGGTAAAACCTCTTCTAGGTGTAAGTTGTATAGTTCTATATTTGATATCTCTCTTCCCGTCTCTCCCCCCTCTTTTTCTTGAGTATTTTCATGGCAAACTTGCCTGGGATGTCAGTGATCTGGCTCACAGCATTGTTTGTTTTATCTGTGGCTCCTTTGTTGTTTCTAGTGATTATTGTCTCTGCTAAATGGGTGGTAGAGGTGTGGACACAGATGTGACTGCTTGGTCAGGGCTCCTTGATGGCAAATGTATGTTGGCAAGCAACTGGAGCAAAATGTTACTGCAATATAACCCATAATGTGGACAGTATAAAAAGATACATTAAATAATGGACCCCAAAAGGACCTTTAGACTCTTTACTTTGTCCTGTTAACAACTGATTAGCCCAAGTGGATAGTTTGATTACCTGTATAGTTAGGTTTGGAATCTGCCTTGGGGAGTGTGTTTATGTGATGGTGGAAGGACATCTACGCCAGTGCAGTGGTTTTCAATAAAATGATCCAAGTGGTGTTTTAAAATAAACCATAAAGAAATGCTCTCCTTTCCCAGCACGGGGAGGAGGTTCATATGCAACCTACAGAAGAAGTGACTGAAAAACACCCTTCTGGCAATTTGCATGCTGGTGTGTCATATTTCTGTGCATTGGTACTGGAGAAGAGCAACTTGAAGCCATATGCTCAGGTTTGCAGCAGAACTGCTGGGAGCCAGTCACTGTACAGCAGTGCTTGCAGGCAGCATGAAGTGATAGCACGGGCTTTGACTATTCATCTTCTGCAGGTTTTGGTTTAGTGGTCAATTTGTCTGTCGTCCTATGTGCCCTCGTGTCTACAAAACGAAATATTAGAAACAGCTTATTTTTGTATAGAAGGAATACGGCAGAACAGATATCTTTCTGCTGAGCAGATCTAATGTGATATTTGAATAGTATACACAATTAAGCTTTCATTTAAGCTTTACTACATCTTTAATTAGGTGAAGGTTTAAACCAACACATCAGCCTCTTCAGTCCCCAGCTTCACAATGAAAACATGGATAGTAGTGCTAACAGAGTTTTAATTATTTTAATAACAGTATATTCCTTATCAAGGGGTCAAAGTTGTGTGGTGAAAACTTACTCTTCCCAGATGCTTCTCGGAATGTGTATTTGCTGTTGCTTCATTTGAATTAATTTTATTGCAAAATGCCTTTTAATGCAAAAAGCACTTTCCTGCCCTCTCCTGACAAGGCACGCAAGAGGCAGTACTGATGGCGTTCTGTATGCAGCTTATTTGCTTGGCAATCAGCTTTAAAGCATATGGATCCAACAGGTGGCTGGTCACAATTTACTCATGTGTCCAAACCGCAGAGTACCATAACAGTTAAAAGACCTCAAACCCAGCAGGCTTGCTCTCTCCAGGATGAATCCCTGCTAAGGATGGCAGAATCCTACCAGTTATTTCAACTCAGTGTATTGACTTTGTTAGCCAGGCAGCAAGGATGCTAATGTATAGCCATGCAGGAAGCAAAAAATGTTTATTTCTAATTTTTCAAGGGTCTCAAGAAGTAGATAAAATTTGCTGGATTGGAAAAGGGCAGGTTGATAAAGAAAAGTTACCTAAGGCCCAGTCCTTTATTCAACAGGAACAGTGCAATGGCATAGTACTTGCATAGTCCCACTGAAGAATTTGTGATATGGGTAGAAGACAAGGTAGATCAGAGTTCTGTTCTTTTTGAAACAAAAATATATTTTTGTAGCTATAAATGCTAGCAAAGGTCTACACAAAATCACTTAGAGCTTTAAAATGAATTTTATTTACAGTCACATATGTAGTTTGTTCTCTGCATGTGCATGAAAAAAATGATATTATATTTTGCATTCTATTTGAAATTCTTAGAGTTAAGAACTGAAGCAGCTTTTCTCAGATACAAAGAGTCCTGAGTATTAAATGCAGAGCTCATGTCCAGGTAACATTCACACTCAGGTATCAGGCTCATTTCAGTGTGTGAAGATGCACAGTTCTGGTTGTCAGACAGAGAACATGCAGTTTCCACAGTCTTGTCTGGTAGGAATCGTGCTAACTTGTGCTAACAGTACTTGAAATTTACCAATGGATGTTCCTGGCAAGCAATTAGCAGTCCAACAATGTAAGTGAGAGCTATGGTATCTCAAAGATTGTTTAGAACTGATTATTCCAGGCAATATTTTCTAGAAACTGTACACATTTCTAAAGGTCAAGGCCCTTACTGTGGAGATATGGCTGGCTTGGGACTGATGATCTTGCTGGTTTGAACCCAGGTCAGAATGATAGTAATTGAAATAAATTAATGCTCAAACTCCATAATGCTTACTGAACTATAAATAGTTGCTTAGATAAATAGATTAGAGTCTGCTAGTAGCTTTCATCTGACATAAATCTGGTATTCTCAGTTTACATCAGCAAAGATCAATATACCATAGAAAGACTTTGTGAGAGAACAGGTTTAAAAGAATAAATTGACATGAGGGATGATGTCTGACAGACAGCTAATGGGAGGTGGATTTCTTAGCCATTGAAATGGAATGAACAGGGCTTGGAGACTGAACTGTGCTTCTATCTTTTTGTGTAATATCTTCACATGTGTTGGGTATGGAGTATAGCTGAGTGTGTTTTCTAGATAAACCAAGTATTTCACAAACCTGGAAGGATGTAGTGTCTAGATTCCTCCAGTGAAGTCCCCTATCCCAGGCAATCAGACTATATAATCCCATTAATAAACAGGTCAACTTCTATCCCAGAAGTCTTTGGGACTTCCCCCTAACGAAGATGGTGAACTGTCTGGAGGAGAAACCTTATGAGTAGTGGCTGAGGTCACTTGGTTTGTTTAGCCTTGAAAAGAGGAGATTGAGGGGAGACCTCGTTGCAATCTTCAACATCCTCACAAGGGGTAGCAGAGGGGCAGGGACTGATCTTCTTAATCTAGTGGACAGAGATAGGACTGGGGGAAACTGGAAGAAGTTGAGTTAAGGGAGGTTCAGGCTAGAGATTAGAAAAAGGTTTTTCTCCCAGAGGGTGTTTGGGGTCTGGAACAGCCTCCTCAGGGAAGTAGTCTCAGCGTCAAGCCTGAGGGAGTTCAAAAAGCGTTTGGACAACTCTCTCAGGCACATGGTGTGATTCTTGGGGTGTCCTTCATATGTTAAGGAGCTGGCCTTGATGATCCTAGTGGGTCCCTTCCAGCCCAGTAGGTACTGTGAAACTAACAATCTGCTCTGAAATATGTCCTAGAATTTCACATATTTATTAAAAAACATACTATTCATATACAGTGAGTGAATGGGGTAAGAAAATGAGTAAAAATCCAAGCAGACACCTCAAGAATATTTTAGGGAGAGTTGGACACGTTGAGTAGGGGTACAGAATCTCACACTACCTGGCCTTCTTTTTAAAAAAACAAGCCCGCCATTTGTGTTACTGGTGGAGTCAGCCTCAGCATACAATATACAATCATAAAATATTTGATCTGCCCATCACTGTTTTTTTCTTCTCCCATTTGATGCAATTCAGGTAAAGCATTAATAATTGAAATTAGTGAAAGACCAGATTTTTAGTTTTGTACCTCATACAACTTCCCAGCTACACTTTTCAGAATAAAAAATTGGGTTCATAACAGCATATGAAGACATTAATTCTCTAGTTTTTCTCATTTCTCCCCCCCTGCATTCCTCCTGCTCTTTGTTACATCCACCTGTTGTCTGTGCTTAAATAGATTTATAATTTATTTGCACATATATTTTTGTATAGTACCTAAATCCCAGTGAGTCCCTCATCCTGACTGAGACATCTGGATGTTACAGCAATGTCTATTCTTTTTCCCTAGTAATTATCTGCTTAAAATGACTTTTTCTTTGTAGAAAGGAAGGGTAGATGAAACAGTTTCCAATATGCTCAGCAATTATCCCCAAGCATGACTGTCTTTCAGGGTGATGGTGACATGTCTTTTCCAAGGGAAGCGTGTCTATCTTGGTGATGCTCTTAGGCAGAAAATGAAGTTCAATCTTGTTCCACCGTTTGTGCCTGCAGGGTTTTTTTTTTGTTGTCATTGCAATGATGTAGATTGTCAAAGCCTTTTGAATGTCCAGGTAGATGATTATCTTTACATTGACCTATTGGAACTCTAAAGTTTTGATGCAAGTTATTGCATCCTTTCACAAAGACACTTTATGTAAGATGGTTTTCTGCAGGTTGTGACCCTAAAATCAAGCATTTATTATCATCTTTACATTTAGTGTGGGAGTTAGTGTCTGGAGAATTCAAACTGTGTTTGAGAGTCTGGAGTTCGTCTTCCAGACTTTGCCACTGACTTAGTGTTTAACCTTCAGTAAGCCACTTACCCTTTTTTTTTCCCCTTCCCTTTTTCCTTAACAACAAGACAGGAATATTAATACTCCCCTAATGCACAAGGGTGTTGTGAATATAATTAACTTGTTTAGAGCAATCTAAGATCTACTATTGAAAGATGAGCACACGTATTGTAATCAAATGCTAAAACAATTAGGAGGGAGCAAAACAGCCTATCATCATGCATAAATTACATTAATTAAGAGATAAGGTTTTCTCTGCACTTCACAACTAGAGGAAAGCTAGTATCACTTCTTTACAGATGCTGAAGATTCAATTGAGTTTCCCATTAGAGGTGTCTAAAGACTTTTCATATTCCCTGGCTGCTGCTCCCGAGTGGCTCAAGTCTTCCATAGGTCCTGTGTCACCTACCATGAGATTTGTGACTTCGCCTGAGGCTCTTCAAGCAGCACTGGACCCTTATATGTGGAACAAATGATCTGGGTCTTAAATGCCTTCATGCAGGTATCAGGATTGGATCATCCCTTGATGACTGATGGAAAAATCTTCAGCATCAGTTACTCAGTATAAATTAAGTGATGATGCCTGAAGAATGTTACAAATTGCTGCAGTTCCTGCTTTTTCTGTCCTTTCATTCAAAGAGACCAATACAGAAAGCAAATTTGATTATGAAGGCATAGATGAATAGAATGAGGGTGTGCATTTCTGTCCTCTGTTTTCAGAAAGATATATGAAAAGAAGTGGAATGCAGCTGGGAGCTAGACAATATCTTTCTGCACTAGTAAGTCATTTCTTAGTAGATCAGTGTAAGAAGATTGCTATGGAAAGATATAATGTAGCTCCAATCCTAGCAAATGACCCATGGTCAGCAGGGTACTGATCATGTGCTACTTGTATTACAAAATTATATTGACTGCTGAACCATCTGATGGATTAGGACTCTGGTGTGCCTATTAAGTATGGCTTGTGGAACAACTGTAAGGAGCTTATTTTAACAAGAGATCTGAAAGAGAACAAGAATTTGGTAAAAAGAAGGACACTCCTGGTAGTGCATAATGTAGGTACAATAGTGCCAAATACAGTAAGGTGGAAAAACTGAAGAGTTTTGAAAACAAATATAAAGGAATTAAGAAATCAGAACTTCACTAAAGGCATTGTAGACCTGTCCTGGGTTTGGCTGGGATAGGGTTAACTTTGCACAAGAAGGAGGGAGGGGCCACACCCAGGACAGACAACCAAACCAGCCAATGGGATATGTGTTACCATACTAACCCATGCCAGCTCTATAAAGGGGAGGGCTGGCATGGACTTGATGATTTCTCAGTGGTTTCTTGTTGGTTTGCTCAGAGTGTGTGGGTCAGGTAGGACTGTCACATTCTATATATTACTAATTTAGTTTTCTTGTTACTCCTGTGGTTTCTCTGTTCTCTATGTTGTTCTATTAAACTTTCCTTACCTTAACCCATGAGGTTTGGCAGTTTTCTCCTGACTCTGCTTCCCATCCCACTGTGAGGGAGATAGGGGGTAACATCGTGCAAGCAGTTTTTGTGGGGCTCAGCTGCTGGCTGGGCCTAACCCTTGAAAAGAGCCTGCAGGGAATACAGGTTAATACTGTGGGCTCTACTATGGTAAGAGATAGGAAGGTGTGATTGAGTTAGCAGGAGAGGAAGAAATACAGCAGAGAGTTATTAGTTTCAGCATTGTTGTCTTTAGGATCCCTTCAAATGGAAAAACTAAGGATTCAGGAAAGTAAAATTAGTAATAAGAAATGGGCACAGTGAAAGACTACTGCAACTTTTTTAGCAAAGGTGATGAACAACTGAACTCTAGTTAAAGTAAGACAGATGAAGGCTAAGGTAGTTTTAAGATTTTGTCTGTAGTGTGTGAAAAAGGAAATGGAAAGAATCAAAGGCAATGTGAAGCTGTAAGTCTAAGGCAGGGAGAGCAGTAGAACAGTCAGCGATGAGAGAGGTTAAGATAGATATAATATTTCAGTGGGGAATATGAGTGATATTTTTTTGCCACATATATACAAGAGTAATCCATTCATAGGCTTTTGGACTGAAAAGCCTGTTAGGCAACTCTTGAAAAGTGATGTTACCTGAAGTTATGGAGTTTGCTTTTGGGAGAAGTGCCCAGGAAAGTGGTTGAGTGGATGTGGTCCACGTTCCTGGATGTGGTCTTTAGGGCAATGTTGGCTGTGTTACGTTAATAGTTGGACTTGATGATCTTCAAGGTCTTTTCCAACCTGAACTATTCTGTGATTCTGTGATCTTCTTACAAAACAGTACATGTTACTTTGGTTTCACTATCCTACAGGACCATCACAGTGCTTTGAGCATCAGGCTTGGAGTACCTAGATTTTTTAGAGCCATATGTTCATATCTCAGCAGGAGTGACTCATCTTTTCTTCCCTAGGAAAGAAAAACAACATATTACTGGCTTTACTGGATAAGGATTTTGGATTTTGGCACCTTAAACTTGTGTCACTGAGATTCATAAGATCCAGTAATATGCTGTTGAAGGGTACTTGGATTATTTCTCTCTTGCTTGATACTGTAGTATAATAGTACTGGCTTGATTTGGAAACAACAAATATATACTGTCAGCTTGTCATAGAATCATAGTGCATAGAATGTTTTCTGTCGGAAGAGGCCTTAAAGATCATCTAATTCCAGCTCCCCTACCATGGGCAGGGACACCTTTCATTAGATCAGGTTGCTCAAAGCCTCCTAACCTGACCTTGAACACTTCCAGGGAGGGGGTATCCACAAAATCTCTGGGCAACCTGTGCCAGTGCCTCACCACCCTCACAGAAAGAATTTCTTCCCAATATCTATTTTAAATCTAAGGTCTCTCAGTTTAAAACCAGTATGCCTTGTTCTATAACTACGCTCCTGATAAGGAGTTCCTATCCATCTTTCCTGTAGTCCTCCTTTAAGTACTGGAAGGCTGCCAGGGCTTTTCTCCTCTCAAATTTCAGCTTTTCATTTTAAAGAAACAAAAGGCAGTCATTAGCTACTATGTGGGAAAAACCTCAACGACGAAAGAATTATAAAGAAATGGTACTGCAGAAATTCCCAGCTGAAATGAAGGGAGCATCTCACACATGTCAAAGACATTCCTCTAAGTTAACTCACTGATGAATGTTAGGACTGCTAAGTTTGGATTGCACAAGAAAGGGTTGTGCAGGTAGGTCTTGGGTAGCAGCAATCATGACAGCTACAGAAACAATGTTAAAGCCAACTCTTCATGATGCTATGACCCACCATACTAGTTTGCCTTCATGAGAAGCAGAGTTCATTACTGGGTTACAATGATATACTGACATTTAACCTTGTGACCTGAATTTCACATTGCTACCAGACATTATTTGTTGATTCAGTTTCCTAAAACTATGTATCTGCTGCCATTTAAAGGACTGTAAGCTGCTGAGACATTTACATAGGCCTTGTTTATATGGTAATGGACCTAAGGGAGACCTCTGCCTATCTGGAGCAACAGCTTAATGCCAATATTCAGCTAACAGATATGCTAGGACCTCTTACTTGGTACTGTATACTATGAATGAGCAACTGAATTAAACCATTTGAGTGTGTGTTAGTTGGAGACTAAACCGCTTAAAGATAGGTAGATATCTGGAATACAGAGGTATTCTAAGTTTTCAAGAATCAGCTACTTTCAGGGGAGATATAGTCAAATATGGTTTGTGGAGTCTTGAGAACTTCCAGCAGATCTTTGGTTTAGGGTCAGCAGAATCACTCTCCAGGCTGCACTGACCAATTTGACCACATCTTCATTGACTCTAATGGGATGTATTCCAAGTTACATCAAAGGAAATATATAAGACAAGAGTTGTTCCTGCTCATATTTTGAACTTCACCTCAAATGGCTTTGGGTAGCTTCTCACTTGGAGGATTTAGGGCAGTCATTCACCACTTTTTCCTGGATTCATTCTCAATTTGCATGTGCTTTGGAGTTACAGGAAGTTATACCATCACAGTTAGTACAGCTCTGCTGAAAGCTATAAAATACTACTTTGAGCTTGGCATTATTAAAAGTTATTGCTTTTGTTTTCACTAGTTCTGAGTGCAAGTGAGTGACTTCATGTCCATACTTTTCTTAGGTGAAGCTTAACTTTGTGCAAAACTGATTAGAGGGCCACAGCTGTCTCCTTCTTAAGTGATCTGTGAATGCGACACTGTGAAGTACCACAAGATGTTAGAAGACATACTGTATCAGCAGATGCCATCCTTGAGTAGCTATAAAGTTGTATCATAGTTCAAATTACAACTGTATTTCTACAATATAATCTGAATAGAAGCTGAGCTTAAGATGGAGAAGTCTTTTGTAATTCAGTTGTTGTACCAGACCCCCTATTATTTAAGATACCCTAAATTATATACTATATAGCAAACTACAAGCTGACTTTGTGCAGCCAGAATCAGTCTGGCATTGACCTGAGGCTCTATGTGCCCAACAAGCCTCCCAGTGACACTGTCCTATTCTGTATATTATATACTGCCACGAGCAGCATAATAGTTTTGAAGTCTTTCCAACCTACTTTGATTTGCTTACCTGAGTTCTTTTTGACTCACAGTCACTTTCTAATAATTGTATTGCACACGGACAGGATAGGTAGATCATTCTCACTGTGGCAGCTTTACTGGTGCAATTCACACAGCAAAAGCGTTAAAAAAAAAAAGATGTATTTTATGGAGAATTTAGAATAAGAGAAAATTAAAATGGCTATGTTGAACAAACACATTTTAAAGAGCAACTCTCCCTTCCTTACGAAAAAAACTTCTCCTCACAGAGTAATTTTGCAATAACTTTCTTATGTATATTCTTTATCCTGTTCCAGAACAGGTTTTCAAAGTATTGAAAAGCCTTCATTCACTTTAACTGACTGTTACTGTGTATAGGAACTTAAAACTGCTAAATAGACTGGATTCTCAGGATATGTAAATAGTACAGTTCCAGTGAACTAAAAGATAGCACAACTTCTTAGAAGATTTCTGACCATTACTGTATGATGAAAGATCCACTTTTATTGCTGTTGCTTAGAAAACTTGAGAAATTATCACTTAATTGAAGTGGTGGATCATTAATGAAATTTATTCAAATTCAAAGTATTTTTCTGTGGATTCCAGTCATTAGTCAGATTGGGGATGACACCACTGGACTGATGCAGAAGTTCTTACTTCTTGTTTTAACAAGGGAACATTAGTATGAGCTCTTTAGTTATAGTCTGTAATGTGCAGATACATCTGTAAGGATGCTGCAAGAAATCTTTGAAGGAGAACGATTAATGCTGGCACTATTCTTATTCTGGGGTTAGCTACATTGCATGTGTTTTTCTGTCTTGATTCATAAGTGAAAGATCTGTTCCTTGGCTATCAACTTAAGAGAGTCCTGCAGGAGATACTGGACTGCTGCAGATGAGTAATGTATTGGTTTCTCACAGTTCCACTGTATACTCTTGTCAGTGGTGCTGCTAAAGTCCCCTTCCCATGATTGAGGTGATCAAAAGATTTCTTCACTGCATTGTTAGACTGTACCTCTGGCAGACAGCCATCATGAGTCACATTTCAAGTGTACATTGGTTAGTTTCTTACTAGGAAGGCCAGCATGAATCTTTGTTTGTTTGTTTCCTCCACCTACTTGTCTTAACACTAGGTTTCTGTCCAGAACAATGTTTTTCTCTCTGTATACAGGGCTTCTTATGCTAAGTCACGAGACTTAGGTTTCCTCCACTGGTTAGTCTGGCTGTGAGACCACTGGCTGAATTTCATTTTTGAAATAGAACGTTTAGAAAACCCCAGTCTAGCTATTGTGGCAGGAGGACGCCAGCTATACCCCTGACTCTACACTATCATAAAAGCACTTTGAAGCAGATTATCTTGAACTCCTGTGGTGGGAGATTCAGAGTCCTTCTAAATGTTGCTGCAATCCTGGGAGGATTCCTGGTGAGGAAAAGAGATCAGTTAATTTCATTCAATGGCATCTCATGATGCAATGGATTTTGTTTTTAATTAGTCTTTAAAGAGAAGATTATGGATAAACAGCAGCAGCATTGCTTCAGCCTGTCTGTTTTTTCATCATAGGGTGAAGCCCACAGAGAACCAGAGAGCAGGTATTTATTCCTTGGTGATTGTACTTGAGGCTTGTGACATTCTGACAAGAAAGCAATTTTTGTATGTATTACCTCATAAGGAAAAACAATCATAGAATCACAGAATCATCTGGGTTGGAAGGGACCTCAGAGGTCATCTAGGCCAACCCCCCTATAGTGAGCAGGGACATCCCCAATCTTCTGACAGAAACTCTTTTTCACAAAAACATCTCTATATCCCAAGATCTTGAGCCAAAAGCATTTTTTTCCTATTTGGCTCTGGAAAGAGACGAGACCTGCATGAACTATAACTCCCAAGTTCAGCAAGAGCAAGAAATACTGATCTAATGCTAAGGAAACTGGGTTTAGCAGGGATCTATTTGTTTTAGTCTTATTTCACAATGGGAAAGGTGAGATTTTTTTCTTAGGTTTCTCTGTATTCAATTGCTCTATAAATAGCTTCATAAACCTGGAGATAGCACTGCTGCCAGTTAATGTGCTGGAACAAACACAGTCACCCATTTTGAGGCAGGAGTGCTCCTTATTTGGGACTTGCCCCTGTCAATCACTTTTAATCTCCCCTCAACTCTTCCTGTTCCTCACTCTAATGCTCTTCTACTCTATTTTCCATTTTCCAATACCTGAAGTTCATTGATGAATCCTGTCACATGTGAGCATGTGCTTGGCTCCTCACTGTGGGCTCAAAGAGGGTAGTAGAGTGCTGAATGCCGAAAGAGGAACTAAGCAGGGAGTTACGGGTATGCTGCCTCCCACGCTGCCAGCATGACTGGAGAGAAGTGAGGGACAAGAGCAGATGGATGGATTTGGAGGAGGGCAGGGTGGAAGAGAGGTCAGGAAAGAGAGAAAGCAGAGCAAGGGAAGCAAAATTCGAACTGCCCTCCAGCATTGTAGAGTCTCACTCCAGCACAAGACAAATCTCCCTCAAGTATTCGTCTGGACTTGGCAGCTCTGTAAGTAGTGCTACAAATGGTGTATTAATGCCAATAAGTGTTAGCTGGGAATCCCCTGAGGATTGCTGTCCTCAAGCCAAACCAGAAAGAAAAAAACCAAAGATGCTTTCAGCTGTTCCTGGAGTTCATGTCCTGCCTTAGCACATCCATTCTTTTGGCCAGTGGGCTGTCACGTATGCCTTAGGAAAGTGCAGTGCCTGGGAAATAGAAGAGGGATGGGAAAGTATCCCAGCATCCTATGGCCGTGACTGTTGCAGAGATTTTTTTGATGTCAGTGGATGGGTTCTGGTGATACCTGTGTGAACCAGCCTTGGGCTTCCTGTTGTTTCCCTGTCATTTGGAGGGCCTCAGCAGGCAGGAGCTCTAAGACTAGATTTGCAAGAGAATGGCTCTTGGGCAGTCAGTCCATTTTAGGTTCATGGGCAGGCTCTCTGACTGTGGTTCTGACAGCAGAGAGGCTGTATCAGAATCTGGAAGTTCTTGTAAATAATAAGCAAGAGAAGCTTACATGTGGGTAACATATTTGTCTTTTATAATCAACACAAGAAAGGAGTCTGATATATGTCTGTCTGTTAATCTTGTAACAGACAGACCAGCATTTTGTCTTATATATTGGAAAGGAGCATATCCCCTGAAAGAACTAGAAGATTTTCTAATACATGGGTGACAACTCATTGCACCTGCTTGATGCACATATGACAAACTCCTTGTTTTAATCCTAAACTTTTGAAATTACTCTTGAATTTAATTAATTTGCTAACATCTCTGTGGCAGTGTTTACATGACACAAACTGTAAACACAAACAGTAATGTTTTTCCTCAGTATCATAGGGGTTTATTTATTATTTGTGAAATGCTTTGAGATATTTAGATGATCATGAAAAATTATTACAGACTTGACAGAACTGATGCGAAGAAGAATTCTGAGATGTGTTTGACTATCTTACACAAAAGGGGAGGGAAAGGATTTCAAAAACATTTTCCTGCTGTGAGTCAGGACTGGAATATTAAGATGACTGATTTAGATTATTATTTTTTTTAATACCCTTAGCATTTGTTTACAGATCCTGGATGATGAATACAAACTTACAACACCAGGCTGTTTTTCTTTGTTACCCTTCACTGATAGCTTTCTTTTTGGGTCTATAGGGGTATGCAGGACAGAATTTGGAAACACTCACCTAAATAATTTCTAGCAGATATTTTATGCCCTGTTCTTAGACAATTCCAATGAATGAGATTTCAATATCTTGATGGCTGTTCCCATGCTTAGCTATCGTTGCTAGACTATTTTCTCTACTTACTTGGTATATATTAACCAATTATTTCTTGCCCTATTCTTAAGGGCTGTTTTTGTCCTATTCTTAAGGGATCTGGGGAAGAATTTATCACTGTCCTCAGTTAGTCAGTGTCTTATTTTCATTTATGAGACCACAGTTCACATTTTTACACTTGGTCCAAACATCTTTTTAATTTATATTAAGGTAGTGTTTTGGAAAGTTTTAAAGATGGCTGTATTGATAATAATTTTGTGTCGTGGACAAATAACATTTGAATATATGGTGGAATTTGATTTACTGTAGTTTGTACTTCAAACTAAGATAAGAGATCAGTCAAAACTGATTGAAGAGACTAGTATTTCCAATGTTTGTTAAATACAGATCCAGCATTTGCCTCCTGTAGTTTGCTAACTGGTTGTCTCCTTCTATATCCTTTACTCTTAATTTTCAGTTACAATTAAACATGTCAGTATTTGGTCACCGTTCAATATTTTGGTGATAAGTGAAGCGGATAAAGACATTAATTAAAGCAGCCTTTTCAGTGCCATTCATGAGTTTGCTTCCCTTTTCTATTAACCTGAAGACATGCAGGTCTTCATCTTCACCAGTTGCTAACTATACACAGTCATATAAAAGGTCGTACAGAAGCCAAAAATGGATATAAGATTAAAGAAATAAAGTACAGATGTCCAAAACAGGAGCGGTTTTTTGGATAGGTCTTAAAACACACAAGCTTGGGAGCAGGATGGTGGATTTCTACTCCAGCCATGTCATTTGTTGTGTGATCTTGGCTCAGCAGTTTCTTTTTTTGTCTAGGCTATACCTACACAGTTGTATTTAGTGAGAGTTGAATGCTGCTGTCTGAACTAGGCCAGCCTAGACTGTGGACTTGAAACTCTTTGGTACCACACTGTTTTGAACCAAATATGTCCTGCTTAGCGGCCAGGCCTATAAACAGCGGCTCAGCACTATGCTAACAAAGCTACCCAGCTTTTCTTGGCTTGAACTTGGTTTCTGTGCTAATCCTAATGGAAGTTGGATGCCTGCAAGACAGAGCCTAAAAATACTTTTGAATTTTTTACATGAAAGATTAAGGAAAATTATTGTTGTCCAGGATCAGATTTTTCTAGAACAATTTGAAAGACAATGATATATAATTATTATTGTTATTTACAATATATTTGAGCCAGTGACAGCCTTGTTCTAAACACTGCTGATTTTAGGGCCTCTGTTCTGAAAAGTTTATTCACTATAAAACAAATAATTATAATATGTAATTATTAATAAGGACATATATAAAAATGAATTTAGGATTGGCTTTGTTGGCATAGTGAGATTTTCTATTTTCTATATTGTTAAGAGCACTGAGATTTTAGTCCTGGAGACTTTCAATTTTCCTTAGCAGCCATTATGAGTTTTTCTTTTCCCTGCTTTGAAACCTCCTTGTGGGATCCATGCTTTAACTGTCATTCTTCTGCACTTTAAATAATTTACAACTAGAAATGGCATCACTTTTCAGAAATACAATAAGTAAAAATGGTATTCAGACCCTCCTCTCTTCCTCACTATACTTTTTTGACTAAAATTAAATATGCTTGCATGTACTTCTTTTCTACCTCTTTATGGAGACTAGGTCCAGAATTGTTAAAGTGAAGTAATAGAATACCAGGCGGTTTTTAACAGCCTCACATAATCCACTGAAAACAAAGAAAAGGGACATGGTATAGCTCAGAAGAATGGTAAGTGCGTAGATTTTTTAATCTTCTACACACTTATTAAACTAACCACAATTAAATTAGTAAGTATTCCAACAATTCAAGTTTACCCAGCACCCAATTTCTAGCCATTTATGATCAACATCTGTTTTCCTAAATAGATATAGAAAGTGAGCAAAATAAAATGTGGGAAGGAAAAATGAGAATGAAAAAAAAGTATAAATAAAAAGTGAAAAAATAAATCCACTCAACAAGGTAAATGATTGCTTTTATTCCATATTGATCCAACTCCAGCAGAGGGTGACAAAAAGACATTATTGTTGGCAGGCTGCTTGCTCTGTCTCTAGCTAACTCATGTTCATCATTGTAGTTTAAGTCCTGATCTATACATTGATAATCTTAGGGCATGATTGTAGCAGACTGATGACTTTTTCACTAAAGTCCATATATGCTTTGTGGCTGGTGAGACTCAGAAGAAAAACAGTCCTGAACAATACACCCTGAGTTGCTTCCTCATCTTTATTGCCTCTATGCAAGTGGTCTGTGGTGGGCAGACCTTGACTGGCTGCCAGATGCCCACCCAGCTACCCTTTCACTCCTTCTCAACAGAGGAGGGGTAGAAAATAGGATGGAGAAGTCTGTGGTTTGAGATAAAGACAGGAAGACCACTAAGTAAATGCCATCACAAGCAAAACAGGTCCGACTTGTGGAAAAATAGTTTATTGACAATTAAAAGAGATTTGGATGGTGAGCATAGGTTCTTCCTATGGACTGCAGTCCTTTAGGATAAATCTTCTCCAACACAGTCTCTCCATAGGCAGTGGTCCTTTGGGAAATATCAACCTGCTCTGGTCTTGGGTCCTCTACGTGCTGCAGTAGGGAGATCTGCTCTGGTGTGATCCTCTCCGTAGGCTGTAAGGAAAGTCCTGCTCCACCATGGTCTCTTACAAAACTCAGATGGGCTGCAAGAGAATATCTTCTACAGCTCTTGGAACACCTCTTTCTTCTTCACTGACTTCTTCACTTCTTCTTCACTTGTCCTGTCCTCTCCTCCCTGTAGTGCAGCTTTTACTCTGTGCCCCCCAATGTGAAGCTCTAGGTCTTATCATTGCTAGAAGCGGGCAGTGTCTATGAAAACATGCTGTTAGTTTCAGAAAGTGCAGTTACTTAGAGGAGCTTTAGCTAAAAAGTAAAATCAATGAACAGAATTAGTTCTGTTCTAACCCAAACCAGGACAACTGCATAGCTAATTTTCTTGTCTGCCACTAATGAAGCTCTCAAGAAACAGGGAAGAAGCTTAAGTTCCTCTTTTTTCTCTGGTCTCCAGTGCACCAGTATCACCACCCCATGGAGACTCTTATCGTTGGGAAGGTCTTTCTATAGAAAGAGAGCCCTTAACTCAGACCACACTGACTTCTTAATTTCTACCAGGTTCCAATTTGGGTCATTTATGATTTTTTATTTTTGTTTAAACTATAGTTTTCTAATGAAGAAGAATGAAAACCGCATTATAAAAAGTAGTGTTTTTTTGTTTTCTTGTTAACAACTGTGTTCTCAATCAATTAAACAGTTGGATATTCCAAGAGCTATTAATTAGTATGTTTCAATTATAACTGATGCAGCAGAATTATGTAGTTTTTTTTGAAACTTAGCAAGAATCTGATTTCAAGTGCTAGCTGGGAATATAGGACAAATGATACAAAAATTACAGAAGACTTTTTATATCACATTTTCCCCAAAGCTGCTGCCAAGGATGGCAAAGCAATGGTTAGATGTATTTCCCTCCGGTACATAGTACTGACATTTCTCTCCCTACCAACAGAGACAACTCATATATATGAACTTTTACTCTATTTCACTAGCGTTATCTTATAATAGGAAGCAAACAATTACTTTATTCCTTGTGCAGTTTTATAACCTAACATACTCCTCCCTTCTTCCCACCCCACTCTGGGAAAGCTGCAACTGGAGTGATCAGTGCTACTTTCCAACAGCACATTTAATCTTTTTGGTTTAATGTGTAGTGCCCTTTCTGCCTTTACCTGTCTTTCCATAGTTCGTTGAGCTCCCTGCTACTGATGACTGCATTTGCCGCAGACTGCTGACATGTTGCTGAAGTCAGCAGTGCTAATACTGCATTACAGAATTCACTTCAGGGAAAACAATGTTAGATTTAACCACTGGAGCACTGCTGCAGTGAACAGATATATGCTCAGAGGCACTCTGTGCATTTTCCAAACAAGCCATATGTCAAGGTTTGCTTCCACAAGCAGTAAATAGTAGTCATGTTTCTCGCTTCAATGGCAGGTTGCAGCAAAATGCTGTACAAACGGTAGGATGAAATCCCTGTTATGGGGCAGGTTCATGATGACTTTCACTGCTCAAGTCATGTGGTTGAGCCCTTGGGGATATGCAGAAGGACCAGGGCCTGCCTAACTGGTGTAAAATGTGTAAGCTCTGAGAGCAGTTTTGTTCTTCCATGGCTGTATGGATACCATGGTCCTCAGACAGTAGTGTTTCTTATTATGCCTCAATCTAGAACAACAGCTACAGGAATATTAGTGTTCTGCCCCATATGTAATCATAGCCTGCAGGCAGGATTTTGTCTCCTATTTCTTGATCACAGCTGAAATGTCACCTGTTAATTAGCACACATCATGTGAAGATGCTGCACAAACACAAAGGCAGACACAATTGGTGTCTACTGGGATTTTTGCTCTAAAACCCAGACTTTCTAAGCCAGCATGAGGTTTTTGAGTGCCTAGTGTGTAAAAATCCAGCATTCATTGTGTTGGTTAAATTGATGGTCTCTACAAAATCTGTTAAAAAAAACACAACAGAGAGAGATGAATGGGGGTGGGGAGGGTGGAAATTATTAATCATGTCCTCATAATGCAAAATTTTAATGGCTTAATGATTTTTCATTATACATGGACAGAAACTTCCATGTTTCATTACTTCTGTCATGCATGTAGCAACCACCTGCTTCCTGTTGGACATAGAAATTCCCTTCATCCATAAACAAACATGCATTTTCTATTTGTGACATACTCATGAGTTGTTCATACCTGATAGCTTAATATACTTACTGCCTCAGCTCTTCCTCTAATATGCCTCTTATCCTTGCTCTAACTTCCAGGCACAGCCCTGCCATTTTAACCCAAGCAATTAGTAGCTGTCTGTGGGAAGGTTGTGAATTCCCCCAGGAACTTCTGTTGGAGATAAGCCAGAGTCTTGGAGTGCAAGATCATATGTTATGCACAGGTGGTCTATTTGTTTTCTTGCCTTTCCACACAGTTTGATCAGGAAGCTTTTTGATGTTGCCTTTGGTATGTGGCCATTTCTGAAGAGGGGCAAGAGGGAAACCATACAACTAGAATACTCTGTCCAGTGAAAATGAAATAAATGAGGCTCCTGATAAGATGCTAAAACAATTACGGCCAGTGGGGTCCCTTCATCCTCCAGTCTTTTACAATTCATTTTAGAGAAGGTAGATCCATTTACTTTTAGTGGCTAGTTCAGTGCTTGGCAAGCACCCTGCAGATTTTTCTGAGCCTTGGTGCTCCAGATCTGTTTTGCAGCTTCAGACACTTGACAAAATACCATATGTCTAAATTTCTTCAGGAGAGAATGCTGGTTTATTAAGTAGTGCTGCAGGGAGGATGTACAAGTGCTGGCAAACCAATGCACTATCTTGTGAAAACTGTAGGGAGGATGATTTGCTCGTGTATTTTCTCAGTGAAACTGGACTGCATGGTAAGATTACTTTATAATTTGAACTAAACTCCTAGTTTTCAGACAAAGATAAGGAAGACTCCATGAGAAGTTTAGAGTTTTTGACTACATAATGTTTGAAGAAAGCATAATTTCTTTTCTTTAAAAGAATTCCCATCATATTATGAACATTTTGGGGAAACATTCCGGTACTTACTTTCAGATGCACATCAAAGAACCTTTTACTTAAGCTGAAAATACTTTATTGACTTTCTTAGATGGACCCACAAACACGGGAAATGAAAAATGTCTAGTTTCATTTGGGATCAACTAACGTATTAGACTTAAAGCCAGCTGCTGGGTTTATGAATGCATACGTACATATGGCCTCAATCTAATTCTGTGCTGAATCCTGTGAAAGTAACACTTCCATGAGATGTGTCAAGAATGCTCTACTATACTTTCACTGAAATGTGCATACATTCCTGTGTGTTCATACAACATGGGAACATGGAAGAAAACAAACTTCTAAGTAAGACATTCCATTAAACCTGACTTACATTTTTTCACAGACAATAAAAAAATTACAGCAATACCACAGAGGTTATACTTAATTTTAAATAATAATAACAAAATCATTTCAAACACTTGAGAAACTCTCTAAAACCAGAATACTTCAGTGTATCCTATGTTTTTGGCATACTGGTCAAGATTGTTGCCAGGGTATAGATCAGTGTGGCAAAGCCATGCTTAATGTTTTCATAGTCAAAAGCCAGTTGAACATCTCAGCATTTTGGGTCTTATTTGAAGCTTTTTGCTTTGAACTTCTGTGTCTGGAGATTTTTCCCTTTAAATTAGAACTATTGTCACAGAGTCAAAAGAGATTATTCAGCTCACCCCACTGCTGTAAAGCAGGGCCAGCTATACCTAAATATTTATAGCAGAAATAAGTCTAAGCTGTTCTTAGAAACATCATCCATGAAAGCAAAGCATACCTGCAGTAATAAAGGACAATTTTTAACCTGTAGCAATGTCTTACAGTGCATCGTTTCAATAGCTCCAGCGTTTAACATTACATCATTGTGCTTTAGAATAAAATATTTCTCCTAGAAGGAACATCCAATAGTCATCTACTCCAACTGCCAACAGTCTTCTTGATGGTTAGTAAGTGAGAGTTTTGATTCCTTAATTGTCATCAACTTTAGAAGAAATCACAGGTTTTTAAGCTCCACACATAGCAGTGGGAGGCTGCACAGTTTGTACGTCAAGTACATCAAGTGCAGTTAGTGTGGTACTCTTGGAGGTGAACAACTGGACAGATCCTATAATTTTAATTTGACTTGTAACATCAATACCTTCAGTTGCATTATTTTGAAACTTATTCAAATTCACCTTTCTTTCCCTATGGGCATCCTCTTAGGTTTAAGGCTTGTGTCAAAACACCTGTGTGTTCCTTTGAGAGTGTCTGTCTACTAATTTAGAGGAGACTTGTGAATGGAGATTCATCATTGCTTTCAGTGAGGCAGCTTATGCCTTCTTTGATATGATTTAACAAACACACATTTGTTTTATTCTGTCAGCAACTTGTTTTGAAAAAACGTGGATGAATAAAGCACTTTGTTCTGCATTAATTGTAAATATATCCCTTCTGTATTGTTCTATGTTTGTTCTAAACTGTAGTCTAAACTACCTCTACATATCCAAGAATTTATGTAGTCTTTTATTTTCTTAAACTGTTTGTATACCTTTGCATATTGCTGTTTTGCCACAGTAATCCATCCTTTGATTTTGGTAAAACTACTTAATAAACTTCTGGAAGTTTATATAGCTTTTATGTTCATATGTTTGTTCAAAAATTGTACAGGCATGGATTCTTACAGGAAACCCTGAAAACTAAGCAATTTTTTTTTTCTGGTTGGTAAAACCATGCTTTAAAAGTGAATGGTAACACTTTTGTGAGAGCACAGTTTCATGAAGGCAGGGTTCTAATTGGAAACTGTACTTACCAGGTACTCAAGTCACTAAACCCACTCTCTTGTTGTAAAGGGTGAGACAGCTCCTAGACAGAGTATCTATACTGGTTTTCCAGTACTTAACCATTCCTTAAAATATGCCCTCAAGCACGTTTGGGATGTTGACTTCAGCCGTGTCTTCTGCATCAGTTTTGTAAGAAGTCCCTCTCTGTTAACATCAACTAACTGCTTCAGTAGAGTCTTCCTGTGTATTAATTGATATCATACGAAATACTTCAGGATAGACTTTTCTACATATAGTTATGGTACCTGTTAATGTCAGAAAATGAAAGACTTTACCAGAGTTCTGCTTAGGAAAAACAGTTATCTTTTATTTTAGAGATAAGAAAGCTGAACATAGTAATTCATTGAACTGTTTAAGTGACACAATATTTATAAGAGCATTTTCTGTTCCCATGTTGTTTTTAAATCAGTACAAAACATTTTCCTTTGAAGATACAATCAAGCAGGCCATGATGTTACTGTAAAGCTGTTATTAACACTTTGCCAGAAATACAATTTGAATAAGAAACAAGGTTTATACTAGCAGAGAGGAAAAGAAAACTCACAAAAGCTGTTTTAAGTCTACCAACTCTTGACTTCCTGCCTCTTGAATTTTCATTAGTGGGATATCAAAGTCAGGCATCTCTCACCATGGAAAGGCTCACCCAGCCTACACTGGACTATGTCAGTAAGGTGGATAGCTGTTTCAAAAAATTGTAGCATGCTGTTTGTGTCAGGAATTCTGCTCTCTTCTTACCATGTGAGCCTCAGACCCTTAGACTATTTTGCTGAGTAATCTCAAGTGTGCAAAACTATCCCTCAGGCTTGCAGATTTTGTGTTGATTCACAGTATACACAGTAGTTATCAAGTCTAACTAATGTAAACTAATTGAATTCAGTGGAATCCATGGAACATATGTTACACTGTTTTACATTAGTTGAACCATTTCTGGGAATTCTCAAATTTATTTAGTTCAGTAAGGAGATATTGTGACTCAGATTTAGATATTTGCCCATGGAGGAACGGAGGGTCTAACTGCTTCACACAACCTCTCTATTTTACATTTCTTCTGAATACTTTTCTGATATTTCCTGCTGAAACTCGCTGTTCCTATTACAAGAAACCTTTCATGTGATGTAGGGAATGAAATATTTAATCTCTTTTACAAAAACTGTGCCTTCTTTCTGTCATTCTTCTCCTTATCACTTCAAGTTCTCAGAAGTTACGTGGAATATACGTGGAGTTAAGAGAAAGTATTCTTCTAAGTTTGATGTCACTCCACCCTGACTGATAAGTGTCAGGAATGATAATGATCTTTTGATGGTGAAACTGAACAGCCATGACACCGGGTGTTGCAAAACAGAGGTACACACAAAAGGGATCAACCACAGAGGCTGATCCTGGATCTTTCCTAATCTATGTAGTATCTGGAGACTCCAAGTGATATATGAGAAGAAATATTGATTGTAATATGACACTTTGGGAATAAGTTCAGAGAATGCAGCTAAAGTGACTGTATTTTAATTGTCATCTGAAATGATATAAATCAATCCATTTTCAAAGAAATTACAGACCAGTGACAGCTGCACCGTAGTAAGATTACAGCAGGGATTTGGTTTAAAATGAATCCAGCTTCTTTAAAGCTGGTATGTGGAACCATTATGCCAGTGGATGTTGAGGAACCCAGCCTCATCTTGCCATTGATACCACTGGCAATGGAGGGTGGGAAGTGTGATGCTGATATACCTGAATTATTTGGAGGTGAGCCAGCTTTGATTTGTGTGCCTTGTAGCTTGTGTCAGGAGCATGAAACAGTGGAAAATTACAAAGCTCAATATTGCTGATGTGCCTGAGGTGACCAGAATAGCCTGGCCTATGGTGGCCAGTGCAGATAGGGAGGGCTGGTTCTGGTGATCTGTGTTGTCATGGCACCAGGGAGGAATGAGGAGGGGGGAAAGACCTCATTGTTCCATTCTTCCATTTTCACTGGCAGTGCTGCTGACCAGAGGAGCTATACCAATATTAGCAAATGTTTTGTGCTGCTGCAAGAGGAATAACATTTGATTAGAAAGACAGATGGCTTGGATATCTGTTTGAGCACAGGGAACAGTGCCTTGACCACAGGCCCACCCCTGCACTTTCGTTATAGTGGCCAAAGAGGTGTAAGTATTAGCTTGATGTTGTGCTTAGTTTTGGGGATGAGAATTCAACACCAAATTGCTGAGACAGATTGAGAGGTTTGTTCTTCTCACTCCCAAAAGGGACGCTGTTTGGTATGATTTGTGACCTCAGATACACCCAGTGCTTCTCCAGGAAACTAAGCTTGCGATCACAATTGTGTTTGTAGAGCCACAGTTATTCTGCTGTTTGCAGTGCATTTATCACCAGCAATCTTAAAGAATCTGTGTATGTTGCATACAAATTAACCACAGTATTCATGCACCCAACTGCTTCTTTGAATGTGGCCAGACCCACAGTATGGACTGTTAGCACACCCAGTGTTTGACCTATAGTCACAGAAATAATTGGACTGTCTATTAAGAGATAAATTTAGCCTCCCCTAGTCCCTCTAATCTCTAAGGACTAGCTAGAACGCAAGGGGATTTATCTCTTACCAAATTTATCTTTTACCCAAATGTATCCATCACTAAATGCAACAGCTTGACATGGTAGTTAGGCTAACAAGTCTGTCTGGAAGTCAGGGCTTACTGGCTCTGATGTACTGCTAAGGTCATGTGGGCTATACAGTGTCTAAGTCCCAAGCTGGGAGGTCCATTGTTGTGCTTGGCTGAACAATGATTTATACTAAAATTTGTGAAGCTTCCAGGCTTCAAGAACATTTTCAGATTCAATGATTTTGTGAATCCATGTAAATAATATGGGCCTACTTACATTGGTGAACCAAACAGCATTGTGGTTTTCAAAGAATTTGCTGTTTCTGTCAATACTAGGCTAGGTTGTGATACTGATCATTAAGAGTTCAATTTCCTAGTACTATTAATACTATCAGTATTATGATGTAAGGACATAAATCACTGTCAGGGATCCTCACCAAACACCACCTTGTGTAATTTATATTCTAGCTAGTCAAAATGTTCATGTTATTCAATAAATGGTTTTCTACGTCCTTCTGAATTTTTGTGTGTGCAACTGGCCTGTCCAGTTCTAGAGGTAATGGGCCAAGTAAACCCTTGAAATGGCTTGTGTATGGATGAAAAAAACACACATGAAGCCTTCCAGATGAGAAGAACTGCATCTATGTCACTAACGTGGTTTATGTGAGAGTCTTGAAAATGGTATTTAGGAAAGTTATATATGAAGATCAAGGTCATTCTCTTAGGGATTTGATTTTGTATAAGATTTTTCTACTTTTTGTTTCAGTTGCTGTTCCCTCACCTGTGCCGGCTTGTGAACCTGAGCCCAAAACTAACGGGCACTACCCAACTCCTCGACTCTCCATTTCCTCCCGAGCCACTGTTGTTGCTACTATGGAAGCCCCTTCTCAAGGCCTAAAGACAGTCATGAAGTGGAAAACAGTGGTGGCTATCTTTGTCGTGGTGGTAGTTTACCTGGTGACAGGAGGACTCGTCTTCCGTGCCCTGGAGCAGCCCTTTGAAAGCAGGAAGAAGAACATAATCGCACTAGAGAAGGCTGACTTTCTTCGGGAGCACGTTTGTGTAACCCAGCTAGAGCTGGAGACGCTGATTCAGGTAGGCCATGTGAAGAAGAATTCTTGGAAGTTAGGATAAACAAATTGGTGGTTTGTTGATCAGCTAAGCTGGTGGGGAGTAAAATTGTTCACAAAGCCCTTGCAGTGGGCAGTGTGAAGAGCAAACTCTTTCCCAGTCATTTTAAAGAAAACAGAAGCTATGTCTCCCGAACATGGTAAACAGAGGTTAAATGTATTCAGTAGATTAATTAAAAATGTGTGCAAAGAAAATCAGAACTTTGTCTGGAAAAAAATTTGTTAAGAAGTGAGAGATTTGCGAGACATTTGCCCACCACATCTGTAAATTTTCAAATGATATTATGTTCTTAATTCTTCCTCCAAAATTGCAAACAGCAACCAGGAGAGCTATCAGAAATTGATAGATGGGAATTATGGAATAAATATACAGCCAAGGAACTCTGAACTTTCTGGCGTATTCATTTATACATTTAATATTGCAAATGTTAGGTAAATGATAACAAAGTATACAATGAAAAACAGGAAATAATTGGGCATTTAAGAACTGTAGAATATTTAGTCTGGTCTATTATAATATGCAAAGCTTTAGAATCGATTTTGAAGGGAATATCAACTATGTAGGGGTAAGTAGAAAATGGAATAACATGCAAGAAAGGTCTATCAAGGATAGAATTATCTTTCATCAATGAAAACTCTAGACAAAGAAAGTATTATGGATCTTGCAGGACTTCAGTAGAGTACCTTCTATCTTCATGTACAAATCTATCAGGATAAAAAAGAGATTAGATAAAAAATGTAATATACCTAAGGGATATGTTCCAGAGTTGAACTTCAGCCTCGTATTTCAGACCTAAATTTGTGTCTGAGCTTTCCAAGAGTACAATGTGTTTCCCTCTGGGCTGTTGCTCCAAAGCTCCATTGTGATTTCAGATTGTTTGAAAGAATACGGAACTATCCTCTGGATACTTGCATGCATCCACCTAACTGTGTTATAAAACCCTTTCTTTAAGTGAATCCTATTTATAAGTTCAGTATTTATTTTTAAGCAGCTGTTCCAGCATCTCTTTACTGTGATGGAAAAAACATTCTCCTACTTTTCAGGCTAAACTTGTTCAGTTTCTCTGTGGTTGGTCTTCCGTAGACAACCTCTCATTACTTAATTGATTTCTCTCCGTTGCCCACACATATAGGCAACAATGTTGTTCTGCCTCTCCAAAGCAAAACAATTTTTTTCTGTTTCTTTGCAGATAGATGTGGTCTCTCCTTGCTTGTGCTCTGTGTTCAAGAAGACAGGTCAGTTCTGAGTCAGAAGCTGTGTACCTGTAACTTTGGGCATCTTGGTACTGTAGCTAAGAAGCCAAACCTACTTCAGCAGGAACTGGTGTTGTGCTGACGTGACTATACAGCTTTTGGATCAGGGCTGGCTTGAATCACATCCTTCATCTGTCTGCAAAGGACAGATGCACATGTTTGGCTGGCAGGGTGGATTTTGTTCAGGGATATTGGTTCACATGTGTTTTTCATGGCAGCATTACAGAGATAAGTATTTCCCCCAACTCCTTAGGTATAATGTGTGCTGACTGGTTAAATGATTTTAAAAAAGATACTAAAAGCAAGAAGTTTGTATTCCCTTGATGGGACTGTCACTGTTAAAAGATATGCAAAATGCTTTCTTTTTTAGCAGAAAGCAGAACACATAATAGGTGCAACAAGCAAAGCACCTCAATAGGTTGGTATGTTCCTTCATACTGACTGCGGTACAAAGACTTCTAAATATTCTCTAACCTATAGGTATCAGTTTGAGTTCTTTATTTTACGCAGTATTTTTCTTTCTTTCACCTCAAAAGTTGTGACACTAAAATAAAACCCAGGCATATTGTAGCATTAGAAGGCAGATTTTCTGAACAGATCTTATCATCTCCTGAGATTTCAGTATCTCTTTGGGCATTACAGTAGGTAACTGGAAACCATTTTACAAAGGTAAATTAAATGGGTTTAGTAGCTTAGGAAGAATCCAAGTTCCTTTGGATTCTTCTGTATGTCTGGGGTTGAAACTGGCTTCAGGGATGTAGTTGAGTATGTTGCTATAGAAAACTCTGATTGTAACTGACTTGTATAGAAGAGCAATGAACGACTGCTGAAGATAATGTCAGGGGGTTAATGTTGTGCTTTCATGCCTTTATGTCAGTGATCTCAAAAATGACTTCTCCCTGGCTGGCACAATGCATTTCTGCATTGCACCAAATGCTGCATCTGCCTTTACAACTGTGATTTTGAACTGATGTGGCAACCTCTATGAATCTTGGCTGCTGTGTTGTGTGCAGTCAGCACCTGGCTACCACTAAGGGAGCTATTTATAATTAATGTTATTTGACTACCTGAAAGACTTTAGATTAACACAGACCATGCTCTCTAGAATGACTGTGTTGATTCATCTCTGTGCTTTGGAGAATAAGGAAAAAATGGAAAAAGAGAGACCTTAGAACTGGCTTGCATCTGTATCTTTCTACCATAGGAGTGGTTCTGCAACAATATTTTAGGGAGAAGAGGAAAGGATTGCCATAGTCTTTATAAGGCTAATAATGGAAAAATTTATCCTTTTGCCTAAATTTGAATCTTTCAAAGGGTTCTCCTTTGGAAAAACCTATGAGGAAGTTCTGCAGCACTCTGTGAGGAAGCCGTTAAAATTTACTGTGGGTGAGACACCCTTTACAAGCTAATTTTTAATAATCCACTGCGAATATTAGCACTTGTAGCACAAATGTGAATCGCTAAGTCCAGACTGTGAAGTTCATTCATAGACTTCAGAAATAATATAGTGATGAAAGCAGTTCAAGTCCTTAGGATGATTCAAAGCATTTTAAATTTGTATTTGTCTCTTGGGTTTTGGCTCATGTGTGTCTAATACTAGCAGAATTACAGTTAATTTTTCATCAACAAAAGCAAGTATTTCACAGTGCAGTCTATATTGTCCAAAGTCACCTAAAGTGGAAGTTCTTAACTACACATTTTTAAAACCCATTTTTGCTTCTGAAGACATTTCTTGCAGTGAAACAAGTTCATTATCTAATGCCTTATGTGTTCTATAACTTGACACAATGGTGAATAACAGAATAAGGAAATGACACAACTGTGCACTCTATCTGGATATTTTTGAGTTTTCAGAGTTAGAGAGAAGTGAAATCTGGAATATGCTAAAAGACAACAAAACTTGAGGTGAACAAATTTGAACAAATAGCAGAAGGCAGCAGGACTGAAGTGACAGGACATACAACTGAAACGAAAAATAACATTGTTAGTTACATCTACTAACATATTACTAAACTTCCTTTGGTCTTGTATGTCATAACATAAACTTATTTGTAGCTGGAGTCAAAAAGTCATCATTTTGCCTTTGTAATAATGCACATATAGAGTGTATAATGGGGGGATTATGCCTTTCAGAAAGATCAGATATTAACTATCATTAGAAGAGACAGGCAGGAAGACCATCAATGTGTTTTGGTGAAGTAATTTCTATGGACCTGATACAAGTTTCACATTCTGTTTCTATGTAGCCTGTGCACCCTCTATGAGTAAAAAAATTTTTAATGAGCCCTGATTTCATAATGAGCCCTGCACAATGATGTAAGATAGAATGGCTATCTGCTGCAAGAACCTAAGAATTTATAGTAAGGATCCCTTAATCACTGAATGAGGGATGGTGAGAATAAGTAGGGAGGTAGGGACTATAGGGAAAACTTATTAAGGAATTAATCTTTAAAAGCTGCTTGCTAAGAGAAGCATCCTGATTATTGTAATACAGAAACATCAGAGTATGAAAGGCAATTGAAACAACTTTTTGTATGCTTGGTAGGAATCTGCTTAGAAAAGAATTGTAGAGGGAGATAATCATTATTGGATTAGCATGATCTGTGGAGAGGAATTAATGGAACTAGAAAAAAGATGACAAGAATTTTCTTATCAAATTCCTATCCTTGGTTAGACATAGGGTTCATACTTTGAGTGTCTCAGCACTCAAGAAAGGTAATATGTTTGTACTTGGGAAAGATTTGTTTTCTTCATGCTTGGGATCTTACTGGAGAAATTAAAAAAAAATGAATAAATGAACCAGATAAAAGCCTTTCTTCTCAGAAACTAGAAACCGTCTGTTTGTTTCCTCTCTCCTCATCAGCTGTACTAGCTCTGAGCTATCTTGTTGCCTATGGGCAGTCATAATGTTCTTGTTTGAGTTTTGCGTCAGTCTTCATCTAGCTGGATACTTCTGTGTAGATGAACTTGCAGAGGTGGTAGTAAGACATCCTTTACTCATTGCATGACATGAAATTCTGAATTTAAGTGCTGCTAACTGCAGGGTTGCTCTCCTTTTTATGCTCCCTTTCTGTCCTCCATCTCTGTATGCAAACTACTGTGTGTTAAGAGACAGTTGGGATAGCTGGATATTTATAACTGAATTATGTCAGTCAAGCTTTAAAATAAAAATGAATTTGTTCTGGATGAGAAGGGAGCCTGAGAAGCTCTAACCTACCCAAGGCAATGGGATACTCCTTCACTTCAGAGATTAGTGCTTGGCCCTGATAGACTTGCTAAACTGTGTAAACTCAAATGTTATTGAAGTGTTGTAATTAGCTCACTGACATTCAGACACTCAAGGGGAAGGTAAGCAGCATTCCTTGGCAGAAGTAACATGCAGGGTAGCTGACAGTGTGTCATGGCCTATTTAAACAGGCAACCTGTCTGTTACGTTGATTTATGCTCTTCTGGGTAAACAAATAAATGATCTTTGCTTTCACACCACCTGCAATATGCCAGAAACTGGTACAGAAGCCCTTTCAAAGAATTTGGTCTTAAACACTTCTTTTGTCTAAACCCTATTTCTTGAGGTATGGACAGGTGCTTAAGGAACTCTGGCTTTCTGCCTTCATGAAATGCATCCAGTCCAGTCTGGAGCTTGCTCATGCTGTAATTTTACAATCAGCTTAGCCTGGCAGGTAGCATCTCTACTGTTAAAAAAAGCTGTCCTATACTCAGCTTTTTAGATCTGCCTGGCCTCATGTTCTTGCCCATGCACCTCCTCTCCGACTCCTTTTTGTGGGACAATGTGATGAATAACTAAAAACTAGGGAGCAGATTAGCTGAAACTAGCTCAAGGAAAACATGTGGTTGATCATTTGTGATGATGAAGTCAGTTGGAAACATAAGCAAAAAATGGGTGAGGAAAAGTGCAAAATGTAAGGAGAAGAAAAAAAATGTGGTAAATGAGCCATCAGAGGTAAGAGGTGAATGAGGAGAAAAATGTTTCATGAAAGCTACAGATAGAAGAAATGTTAAATGGATGTATTTCAAAGTCAGTGTTAAAAGCACAAGAGAATATAAAGTTATAGAGAAGATTAGGAGAGAAATCACAGACATGAACAGATGAGAAGTGGAGCAATGGTAAAATAGAATGGTTAAACTTGGCTGACTAGTTTCAGTTGACTTCACAAACATTATTCGTGTTTACCACACTTCTTGCTACTTCAAAGATCAGCTACTCCTATTGGGGAATTTTTTTGTTTGGTCGTTATTGCTACAAGAACGAAATTTATGGATCTTTTTGTGGCATTGATCCTCTACTTCTCAATTGCTTTGTATCTTTTGCCATTTGTCTATGCATTATATGTTTCTTCCACCTTATTGCCTATTTAATTCAGTTGTATGTTCAGATTTTGCGTACAGAGAATGCGACTATACTTTGAGTAGGTATTAAAAAGTTTAAATCTAAGCTTTTCCCATGATCCTAGAAATTTCCCTTTAGAGTCTATACAGAGTTGCATAGGACATGGTGAAGCATGCAGAATCCTGATTTGTTGTCTTTTTCTTTGCAGCATGCTATTGATGCAGATAATGCAGGAGTCAGTCCCATAGGAAATTCCTCTAACAGCAGCAGTCATTGGGACCTTGGAAGTGCCTTTTTCTTTGCTGGAACAGTCATCACAACAATCGGTATGTCTACTGTTTAACTTTAAAAATATATAGTCACACTGAGGCCTGGCTAATGAAATACATTTGAGGGAAGTAGATCACAAAGAAAGAAAGTGTCTGAATTGTATTTCTCTCAGTTCCCAGAAGGCATGCCTCTGGGTAAGTATCAGAAGCTGTTTATGCAATCAGGGTAGAATAGCAATGCTGAACTGAAAACAAGTAGCACTGATACAGCTAAGGCTTTATAACCCTATTCTTGATGTAGATGCAGGTGGTCTTAATTGTCACTCAAAAATCAAGAACCAGTACCCAATGAAATAACTATTCTATGGTTTTTGGGAATTTGCATTTTAATGTTATAGGTGAATTTATCCTTAAAGATAATTTTCTTCCTAAGTACATCAATGAATTTTGGCTTATGATATGAAGTTTGACATAAGTAATTCTTCTCATACCGTACTCCTTGTAACTGGAAATCATAGAATCACAGAATCATTATGGAGATCATCGAGTCCAACCACCTACCCAACACTACCATGCTCACAACTGAACAGTGTCACACGCACCACATCTACATGTTTTTTGAACACTTCCTATGTATTCATATAACTATCACACTCTTTTTGAAACCCTCCCTCCCTTTCAACCTCACTTTTCATGTAATTGGAAGGGATTCCAGGAAATGTATACTGTGTAAAAATCCCAACATTTTTTTTTCCATTCTAGAAGTTATGGCCTTGAAATATTGACAGATTTCTCTGTATTATGAAGAGTATACTGAATTGCTCCATCTACTTTTCTTGAACCACTAATTTTAGTAAATTCACTGTTTAGGCCCTTACCATCTGTTCCCCCTATGCATTATGTCCAATGTATTTAGTCTCTATTTAATCTCTGAATGCTGGCCTTAGAACGCTAGGATTGTTTTGTCCTCTCCTCTGTGAGCCATTTCATCTTCTGAAGCTTGTTCAAGCAGATGGACTTTCAGAAGATGGTCTGAAAGAAAAAAAATATAAACTGGTAGTATTGATGATAAAGTTAATCTGGTGATAATTATGCAGTGGTTTTATAGTTTTAAGCTTGATTTCAGTGCTGTCATCATTAGCGGTCAAGAGACCTGACCATTTAGAAATCACTGGCAAATTGTTGCTTTTTATTTGCATTGCCCTTGAGTATACTTCTGATTTAAATATTGGACACAGGGCATCTCTGTTTACAAATGTGATACACATGCTGGTGAGTATATAGACAAATTAACTGACAATCACATAACCCTTCATCAAAGTCTAAGAATCTGAATTCTGCACATTCTTTATGCAGGCAATACAACAAAAAAATCCTGTGGCAGTTACAAGGCTTGTTGTTGTGATCATTTCAAACAGTGGAGTCTGTGCCTTTAGCTCTGTTTTCTTTGTTGTCACAGTGAGGGTGAAAGAGCTATTGTATAGAGCACATTCCTTCCTGTGTTCCTCTGTATACTAAGCTTCATCACCATTTATTTTTAGTAGTAGCATAAGACCAGTGGGTGGCAAGAAGGAAAACATTTCTGAATTAAACGTAACAAAACCCTTCCTTAATATTTGTTTACTCAATACACCCAAGTGTAAAGCTTTTAAATTATTCATTAAAATAAATGCCACTATGTAGGCATAGTTTATGTAGGCATATTCATTGACATCTGCTATTTAAATAATGTATTGAAAAGAGCTTGGAGTTTTGCCCGTATTTGCTTTAAATTCCCCATGAATGAGATTTTTATAGGCTGCATAAAGTCTATGTATTGTGTCTGGGTATGAAAATGGTTTTAGTTTGTCCACCTGATAAGAGTCTGTTAGGGCTTCTCTTAAGCAAACACTCAGCAGACTGCCTAGTCAACTTCAGTTCACTGGCCTGTGGAGTCTGGATTTTCATGGACTTTTAGGGAGAAGTCTGGGATTACAGATGCAGTCATGAAAAGGACTGTGGGTTAGTATTTAAATAATTATGGATAATCAGTATACAAATCTTTATAACATTTCAGTAAAGATACCTCATCTTAAATAAAAAGATGCAAATATTACTGCCACAGTTCTTTTCTGTTTAACATTAACTTTTCAACAGAAATACCATGGTTACTGGAGACATAAAGCTCTACGTAGATTCCTAAGGTTAAATTTGTTTGGGTGGTGCAGGGATCAGAAAAATTGCCTGAAAAAACTGGGGTGACTACATGTGGTTTGCTGCATAGGAGAGGTGGAAAGCTGCCTTTCTGCCAGTGTCAGATGTTCCCAAAATTTTATCTGGAGTTACAAGGTTGGGCATTGAAACCAAACATGCCCAGACATGCTTGGGCCAAAATGAATATGGATAATTATATCTTGGTCAGAATCTGTCATCTTTTCAACAGCTGCAGGTTACCCTGACAGAGGATGGAAGAATGGCATATATGCACCTTTATTACAGCATCAGTAATGATTTTTAAATGTAAATGGAGTAGGATCTTCAGAAGGACTGTTTAAAAAAAAAGACAAATGCTTATAAAATACAAATGTTAGGTTCTTTATTGTCAGACTGAAAGGGGAACTGATTTTCAGGTTTATATATTGTGAGTACGGTTTAGAGACTGCAATGTAATTAGTCAGTGTGATGAGGGGCTGAGGAAATTATGACTTATGACTACTGAAAATTATCCTGGTCAGGTGAATCACACTCCCATCAGGAAGTCATTGGCACAGCCCAAGAGAAGCAGCAGTGTGCAGGCACTAGGCCAGCACAGAAGAATTTTTGTGCCGTAAGTCAAGCTATGTTAATTAATCACTAAACAACTTTAGATAGGATCTGAATGTATATAGAATACGGATAACTGAGGCTACAAGAAAAACTAAAACACAGAGGATAGCTCGCTTGGGAAATGACATTATGCCATGGAAAGTCTAAATAGGAATTGCATGTGGAACAAAGCTATGTCTGCAGGAACAGCAGGTTTTTAAACCCCCTTAGTTTTTCCTAAAAGCCATGTACAAGTTCTGAAAGTCTGAAAATAGTTTTTCTCCTCAGGGTATGGGAACGTTGCCCCAAGCACAGTTGGAGGTAAAGTTTTCTGCATCTTGTATGCCATCTTTGGGATTCCACTTTTTGGCTTCTTGCTGGCTGGGATTGGAGACCAACTTGGAACCATCTTTGGGAAGAGTATTGCAAGGGTGGAAAAAGTTTTCAGAGTAAGTTCACTGTCAGTTTTTTGTGTTGTGTAACTTGCTTCTAATTCTGTTGCTATTACCTGCAGTCCTTTTTACATTTTGGGTACCATGATATATTTACATATCTAGTTTAGATGATGCTTAATGTCCTTAGGGTCCTCTGCAGTCAGTGAAGAGAAATAGGCTTCTCTAGAAGGTGATGCAGTGGTCATAGATCAAGCTCTGAATTTCCTTCTTGTGGCTGTCTCTGGGGAGTGTATTTAGTAAGCTAGATTCCTTACAAGGAGTGGTTGTAAAACAGCCTTTAAACACCACAGTTTGCTTTGGACATGCATGTTCATTTGTTGAAAAGATAGAAGTAAGTATAACTTCTGGAGGAACAAGGATGCAGATTGGGTCATGTATGCTTTACTAATAGAGCCTGAAAGACTTGGGAAAAAAGGGTTACTGGTGTGAATGTGAACTTGGGAAGAGAGGTGGCTGAGTGATATACTTTCACTGGAAGAGGACAGACCTGTCAGAGTAGATCTGCAGCTGCAAAAGCTGGCATACTACTATTGTATGGAATACTTTCTTGGTATTAACATGCCCTGCCTTCCATGGATACATCCTAGACTATATTTCTGTATAGACTTTTCCATAGTAATTTCTTTTCATATTGCCAGTACCTTGTTTTTTAGTCTGTATTACCATAAGCAATTCTAACGTAAGCAGTGCTGCAGCCCTGGCAAATGTTGTCTTGCTAATTTGCTGATGGTTCACTTCAGGGATTCTCTCTTTTAAGCAGAAATTCTAGAAGTGACCTGTGTGATGCTCCCCTTGGAGCAGCATAACTAGAGGTAAGTCTTTCCAGGGATGGAATGGATAAGGAGCTGTCTGAGCTGGTTTAATAGGCACCCATTTGTAAAACATTCTGGCAGTGGAGAGCAAATTACTTGTAACAGTTTTGAAAAGAAGTAATTGAGTATTAGCCTGGATTATGAGCAATTTCCTTTTGATTAAATTACTGTGAACTGTCCCAAAACCGCCATAAGAGTATCTCTCAGACTAAATGTGGGAAAAGGTGAGTAGCTATAGTAGTATATTTGCCAGACACATGGGTGGTGGCAAGGCTACACCACCGAAGCTCACATCTCAAGCAAATATACTACTTTGTGCAGAAACACAATGCCTCTGTAAACAACTCACACTTCACTGAACCAGAGCAAACCTGGTTAGGCAAACCAGTGAAATAATTCTGGATTTGCACTCTTGTTATTATAGTCAAAATTTGGGACATGGTTAATAGAGGAATGTATTATATTCTAAAAGTGATACATTACCTAGCAAGATCCTCTTTGTAGTTCTGAATATTGGCCTAACACATGCATTTCTGAGCAGATTAAGTTAATGGAAGACTGATGGAAACATTTCCTCACCAATTCCTGACATCTAATCAAAACATACAAAAAATAAAAACAATCTCTATTATTTTGGTTTGTGACATTTAATTACTAGCCAGCATCACTATGATAAGATAAAAGATCTTATTGCATTCTGTTATTGCTTATTAGCACTTGGATGCTGTAGAAGCCAGACAGTAACAGGGCCTTGTATACCAAGACTCTGTGGAAACACTGATTTGTGAACAAGTTTTTTAAATGGACAGGAAAATATATAGGCAGAGGAAAAGATGTGATAGTAGCAAGTGGCAGATTGGTAATGAAGCAGAAAGTTTTGGAAGGAAGAAGCCAGACAGAAATTAAAGATGAAATGAAGCTGAGAGGTTGTAAGAAGTGGTTAGGGATGATAGAAATTAAGTGAAGCTGATGTGAAGATAATACTAGAAGAATGGGAAAGTAGTAGCAAACATCCATTCATTCAGGGGCACAACAAGGATGTAATAAGGTTATGCAGGGAGAAAATTAGAAGGGCCAAAGCCCAGCTAGAACTTAATTTAGATACTGCTGTAAAAGATAATAAAAAAAAGTTTCTACAAATATATTAACAACAAAAGCAGGGCTAAGGAGAATCTCCATCCTTTATTGGGTGAGAGGGAAACATAGCGCTTTAATCTTTAATAGAGAGACCAGTTATCCTCTGGGTACTCAGTCTGCACTGGAGCAGGCTGCCCTGGGAAGTGGTGGAGTCACCATCCCTGGAGGTATTTAAGACATGTAGGTGTGGCACTTGGGGATATGGTTCAACAATGGGTTTGGCATTCTTAAGGTTATTGGTTGGACTTGATGATCTTGGGGGTCTTTTCCAACCTAAATGATTCTATGACAGAGGAAATTTCCCCTCATAATTCCTAGAATTCAATTTCTATGACAAAGGAAATTTTCCCTTCTAATTCCTAGATTTCCCCTTCTCTAGCAACAGTAATGTTTCATATGAACTTGGTAAGTTACCTGCAGGACAACTTTGAGGAAGAAATGATGAAAATGCTTTCCTCATACACAAGATCCCCTTGTTGTGGAAAGACCAAAGTTAGGGCTTTAAACTTGAAGGGGAATGGGGATGTAACTGGGTATTTCAGAGCACCAGATGGCCTGTCACTCCTGAAGGGTGAAAACACCATGCTTAGCTCCCTCCCTAAAATGTTTATATACCAATGCATGCAGCATGGGGAATAAACAGGAAGAATTAAGTATTGGTGTGCGTTTGCAGGACCATGGTCTCATTGTAGTTACTGAGACATGGCAGGATTACTCTCTTGACTGGAACACTGTCATGCATGGCTATGCCCTCTTCTACAGATAACTGAGACTTGCTTCACAGTCACAGGCCTTAGTTCTCCTGGGAGATTTTAATTTCCCTGGTATCTGCTTGGAAGGTCACACAGCCAGACATTTGCAGTCCAGGAGGTTTCTACAGTGTATTGATGATTACTTTTTGACTCAGGTGGTGGAGGAGCCAACAAGGAGAGGTGTGTGTGACAGAGGATGCAGAGAAGGCAGTTACTGAATGCCTTCTCTGCTTCGGTCTTTACTGCTCTTGCCTGCCCGCAGGAGTCCCAGACCTTGGAGGTAACAGAGAAAGTCTGGGTAAAGAAAGACTTTCCCTTGGTAGAGGAGGATCAAGTTAGAGAACAATTAGACAAATTGCATATTCACAAATCTATGGGTCCTGATGGGATACACCTGTGAGTGCTGAGGGAGGTGGCAGAAGTAATTTCTGGGCCACTCTCTATCATCTTTGAAAGGTCCTGGAGAACTGGTGAGGTGCCTGAGAACTGGAGGTAGCCAATGTCACTGCAGTCTTCAAAAAGGGCAAGAAGGAGGACCCAGAAAACAACAGGTCAGTCAGCCTCACCTCTATCCCTGGAAAGATAATGGAACAGCTTGTTGTGAGCATCATTTCAAAGCACATGGAGGAAAAGAGGGTTATCAGAGGGTTATCTTAGGCAGGCAGTAATTTATTTATGTTTGATGAATGTCTCACAAATTATCTGCTTCATCAATCTGGAAAGAACTTGTTGGTAAAACAAAACTAAGAAGAAAAACAGTGGGTAAAGACCTCTCTTACTGTTTCATTTTGACACCTATATCTTCTGTATTTATGCCACAAAAGTTGCTCAGAGGATATGTTAGCCTGTCTGGAGTTGTTCTGCTATTTCCCAGTGTTTGACTTCAGATGGCAAATACATTTTAAAAGAAAAGGTGTAATGGTTTGACCCAGGCTTTTCCTGTTAACCAGTTTGTAACCAGGGAAGTGATCGTGTTTACCCAGTATTCCACACGATTCTACATAACTGGGGGTATAAATACAGAGGGGGAGAGGCCCTCGTTTTTCTTTTCCCTTCCGGTGGATCCGAGGACGCATGTTCTTTGCTATCGGTCTCACCAGTGCTGAGGAGTCAAGCCTTGCAGGCCTTCTAGGCCTTGAGAGGCAGCTGTTGCTGGTGTTGGTCAGTGAGACTCTGCTATCTTAAGGAGAGTTGTAAGATTCTGTTTTTATTAGTTCTATCCTGGGTTTCGAGTGTACATACCTGTTTTAGTTTCCCTTTTCCCTTTTTTCCTCTTTTTCCCCTTTTCCCCCTTTTTTCCTTCCCTTTTCCCTTTCCCTTGGGGGTTCCCTCTACTGTGTACATAGTATTTTAATTGTATATAACTGCTGTATATATAAATATAAATACTTTTGATGTAGTTCGGGTTGTTTCGGGCTCTTTAGTTTCTCTCGTAGTTTTTTTTTTCGAAGGAAAGGGGGGGAAGGATTTCACAGGGCGTTTGGGCATTTGGCAGGGAGCCAGGTCCCAACCATCACAAAAGGTTCCTTCTGTGTTAGAATCCTAAACGCAATTCTTTTATGTTAGTTAAGGTAGTGCAGAGCTAGTGAGAATTTTGCACAAGGCTGTTAAAAGTTCATATACTGTGGGAACACTGGATATACCTAAATTTCTTTGGCAGACAGACCTACTACACTGCAATGACCTACAGTACTTGATGAGTTTATCTGGAGTCCTATATCAGCCCTGGATGGTTAGACAGGGCCAGGTAGGAGGGAGAGGTGGCAAGTGGGGAACCAGTTCTATACCACGGTGATCAGGGCATTAGGATGGAAAAAGACCAAGACTATCAAAAAGATGTAAGATGGCTGTTCCTATGAAATATATTGTCCTGAGTAAAAAAAAGTTCTTTTTCAGAATTTATGAGTATTTTTTCTCTTCTTGTGAAAATACCAGCTTAATTTTTTCAAACTTTCCAAATTAAAGGCCTGAGGTATGAATCTTTTCAGATTTCTTAGACATTGGTGTATGTGTATATATATATATATATATTTATATATGTCTTTTAGTAATGACTTGTTAACAGTGTCTTACTGCAGTGGCTTTGGCTAATCTAGTTTTATCTTAACACAACTGGGCAGAATGGGAATATAACGAGTTTTTCCTTATTCCTGAGAACCTGTACAGCACAAAATTATGTTCTTTGTAGGAAAATATCAAGGCCAACACTATCCACAAGGAAAATACGCAAGCTAATCTTCTTGTAACGTGTGATTATTACGTTGTACGTATTCCATGAATAATGACATTTATGCCTTAGGATTTTTTGATCTACAGAAGTTATAACTTTGCTGTGGATGTCTTCAGGATTCATATCTAACTGTAAAAAGACTTCCTTTTACCTGTTCCCTGAATTTCATGGGTCATTTTCCATTAAATAATTCTGAGCATTGTTTTTATTCCCTTTTCAGTAGTTCTAAAACTGCTCTGCCTGATTTACCATTGCTTTCTGACTTAATTTGTACCAATGGAAGACTAAGACAAAAATAGACCCTCAGCAGCTCTGCTTTTGTGTAAGTGACTGAGGTGCACAATAACCATGAGTCAGGCCTTTCTGCAGAGCCTCTTATTAACATCATTACCATTTTTACTTAAAAAAAATCTAATGACCTTCAGCTGAATGTATCACTCATGAACAAGTGGATGTCATACTTATTGTACTGACCTGTAGACCATTCTTTCTGCTCCTGTTTTTACCGTAAGACAAGTCAACCCTGATACATATTGAAATGCATTTTAATGCTGCTTTATGGGGACTGGAAGAAGGTTTACCAAGCATAACTTTGCTTTACTAGCAGTGCTTGGCAGCTCCAAAGTACTTTTTTCCAAAGGATTCCCAGTACTATACAGCACTACTTGTGCCTTGTAACTTCCACTGTAGCGAGGTGCCTGCCATTTCATTTTTATGTGCCAGGAAACTGAAGCATTTCATAGAAGTGAATAAGTCATCTTGGCCAAAACAGTAAGTAAACAAGAACTTGGTTAAATTCTGGTCCTCCATGACAAAAAGCAAGTGTTCCAATCTAAGATACCATGTAACATCCATGTGATCAGTTGCTTTCCCTTCACCAAATATAATTAAGTCTGAAATACTGCCATTGTGTGTGTGTCCGTAACTCATACTGAAGTTAGATCATCCTTTAGTATTCTAGCAAGCTGCTCAAAATGGCTCCGCGGGAAAAGAGGAAACATGAAGTCAAGTCGGGTATTACATTCTTGTGTTGCTTTTCTGCTTTGTACTTCAGTGGCATTTTCTCCCGTGTCTTGTATTTGATTAATCTTATTTATGGAATTATATTACTAATCCTGTTTAAGAATTTTTATTGAGCCAGACACAGAAAACAATGCACACACACAAAAAGAAAATAAATTAAGCCTAAGGATCAACTCAAACAGTTTCAGAACTAAAACCATTTCATAAATATGGTATATTTATTCTTCTACCTGGGTTGTAAATGCAGAGCATCCCGGGTCAGATAAGTGCCTAATGAGGGTCAGACATTGCACCTCTACAATAAACACTCAGACTTCAGCAGAAGCAGTAGTACTGCTCACAAGCCGGCTAGATATTGACCAGTTCATGCAATATCCCTTCTGAATATTACAAAGATAACTTCTGAGACTTCTATTTCCTGTCTGGGCAGTGTTGTAATCTGAAATGAGATCTCATTTCTGTGTTAAGGGAGAGGCTTGATTTGGAAAACTTATTTGGAAATATGTGATTTGAAGTGACCTCCACATTCCTTTTCCAGGATAAATATAGAATTTACACTGTCACTATAATTAATCCACTAAGATTTCTAGTAATTTCTCATGAAACTATTTAATTTTACTTTTATTTATAGCAGAGAAAATCTGAAATAAATCTGCCAGAGTTAGCTGTGTTAATTCAGGCTTGCATCAGTATTACTGGAAGCAGAATCTAAGTTTGTATTAAATTAATTGAGATTTTATATGATCTAGGAGTGTAAAATGTTGCACTTATACTGCTTATATTTGTGTTCAGTTTATAGCAGCCAGTAACACATATATTCTTTACTCAAGAGCTCTCCAGTGTGGATTTATGCAGGTAATTTTATCTGAGGTTGTTTGGTATTTGACATAAATCCTCTCTTTCAGGAGTAAACCAATAATATAGTTTTCTATTTTTGAAAAGGAGATTTAACCTTCATATTTGTGAATGCAAGCTGGAAATCCTGAGCCTAAAAAACCCAAAGCATGAATTATTTCTACATAACATCTTAGGGTTTTAGAGGAAAAAAGAGGATTTATTTTTATTTTAGTCTTGGTCTGGCTTGTTGAATGCTTAGTGAGGTGATGTGAGTGACTGTATAGATATAGCTGTGAGTCACTGGGCGGGGCCAGCATTGAAAGCGGCAGCTTTAAAGAGTCTCTATCAACGCTTTTTTAGCCATTCGAAGCAAGGTAGCTCCGGCGTCTGCATCTGCTCAAGGATTGCGTCGGGGAGACAGTGCAGACCCTTTTCAGCGTGCAGGAAACTGCAAGGCAGGGGGCGAACAGTGGCTGTTGCAGCCCAGCTATCCCGCCCCCCTGCGGCACCGGGTGCGGCTTGCGAAGGGCTCCTAGCTCTGAGTCACTGGGCGGGGCCAGCATTGAAAGCTAATACACCCTCTCCTACATTAGCCGAGCCCTGGGAGGATGGCGAACAGGAGCGGGCAAACAGGTTCAGTGCAGTTTGAGAGGCAGTGAGTAAAGGCAGGGCGAACGAGGGACTGCTGTCCTGTGTCAGGCTTCTGTGGTGAGTTAAATGTCTGGCTGTTGCTAGCCTAGGAAACCCCTAGAAATGGTTAATACTAGGAAGAAAGCCAGAGTTTGTCGGGAAGTGGGGACTCAGACAGAGATCCGGTATGAGCAAGCAGCCACCCAGGTGTCTGGCTGTAGAGAGTGCCAGAGTCTGTCCCTATTTGCAGAAGGTTGCTGTGTGAGATGTGAGCAGGTAGATGGTCTACTCAGCTTAGTAGCTGAACTGAAAGAGGAACTGGAAAGATTAAGAGCTATCAGAGAGTGTGAGATAGATTGGTGGAATCATTCCCTGACTGTCTCGAGGTGCTCTCAGCAGGAGATCCCACCTTCTGGAAGGCAGGATACATTACCCTCTCACCACAAGGTTGAGAGAGGAGGATTAGATGATAGGGAAGAGTGGAAACTGGTCACTGCTTGTAGTAGTAGACATGCCCTTTCTCGGCCTGTTTCACAGTCCCAGGTCCCTCTACAGAATAGATACGAGGCCCTGGCACTGGATGAGCAAACACAGGATGAAGGAGATGTAGGTCATTCAGGGTCGCTAGAGCTGCCCAGAGCAGAGCAACCGGCCTCTCGCATTTGTACTACCTCAGTTAAGAAGAAAAGACGAGTTATTGTCATTGGAGATTCCACCGTAAAAGGAACAGAAGGTCCAATATGCTGAGTAGACCCAACCCACAGGGAAGTTTGCTGCCTCCCGGGGTCCAAGGTAAGTGATATTGCTAGGNGGAGATTCCACCGTAAAAGGAACAGAAGGTCCAATATGCTGAGTAGACCCAACCCACAGGGAAGTTTGCTGCCTCCCGGGGTCCAAGGTAAGTGATATTGCTAGGCAACTTCCCAAATTGGTGAGGAGCTCAGATTATTATCCCCTTATAGTGATCCAGGTTGCCTCTGGTGAGGTGGAGATGAGTAATCTGAGGGCCATTAAGAAGGAGTTCAGGGCCTTGGGTCGCTTATTAGAAAACT